>KK502453.1:0-384207 GCA_000688735.1 Glossina austeni
TAGATCAGACATATTTACCACACATACTACTTGTGATATTATGTTTTTAGCACTCCTTGTCTACTTTTTATTTTACCGCTCCGCTGAACGGATACGGTAAATTTCTTAATGTTTGTACGGAAGGTGCCATTCCAGCGCGTGACGCTGGAATCCAGGAATTTTATTAAGTATAAAAGTTATGTTAAAATGCACCATTTATGGAAAACTAGATCCCAGTGTCACGCACTGGGATCTAGTCTTTATTATGCAGCCACTTATTTAAAGTTAAGTTTTCTGGATCCCAGTGTCTGGGCACTGGGATGACAAGAAAGGGGCTACTGGGATGACAGGGGAGGTCGCGTCATAAGGTGAACCAGTGTCAGCTACTTGGATGACACCATCCTTTTTTCTGGATCCCAGTAGGCTTTGTTGTAACATAAGGAAGATATTGACCATCTGTGAAACTAAATGCAGATAATGATAAAACAGCAATTAAAGGACCAAGATTTGATGTACGCATTTTTTACTTCACTTGTTAATGATAATTTAATAATAACTAGATTATCATCATTCGTCAATGGTTTATGACTAAATTAATATTTATATTAAGATAATACACGACAAGTAATAGCCATAATATTTATAGTTACTTTTCAAGCATATATTGAAATATTTCATTAGCTATAGCAACATCTTGGCGCGGGGCTTTGCCGTGTTCTATAAACACAGAGATTGCGTAGCGCGGGTTATGGTAAGGACCATAAGCGATAAATAACTTATGACTTTCACCCTTAGAGTTTATCTCTGGTGTACCGGTTTTGCCGGCAATTTGTATGCCGCTTAGCCCTTTTCTATAGTTAGAATTCACCACGTCAAACATAGCTTTTCGAATTATGCTAAAATGCTCATAATCTACATCAATGTCAGGGAAGTTTTGCACTGTATTACTCATTTCAATGTGGGGAATTACCTCTTTTCCTGTTGCAATCCTCGCTGCAAGAACTGCAAGTTGCAGTGGTGTTGTAAGTATATACCCTTGTCCTATAACTAAGTTGATAGTGTCACCTAAATACCACTGCGAATATAGCTTTCGTGCGCGCCAATCTCTATCGGGCAACAATCCCGGAGCTTCTTCCTTAAACGTTCCAATCAGCGACCCACCGCCAATACCAAATTTTCTGGCCATTTCCACCAGAGAGTCTACACTTATTTTTTTTCCTATGTTATAAAAGTAAGTGTTGCATGATAATGCCATTGCCTCATTTAAAGATACATACCCATGGACTTTGCTTTTCAGACAACGAAATTTCCGCTCACCTATTTTCATATAGCCCTTGCACGAGAATTTCTCTTCTGGTGTTATTATCCCGTCTTTTAAACCCGCAAGCGCAACTATTACTTTAAATATTGAACCAGGTGGAATTTGATATGATAACGCACGATTCACAAGCGGTAATGAAGGAGCATTCAAGCTTTCCCAAGTCTCATTTGATAGTCTGCTTGCAAAAAGATTATTATCGTAAGAAGGTGAATTATATAGTGCTAAAATTTCTCCATTATTTACATCAATTACCACTGCGGAGCCCTGGTGATCTTTAAATACCTCTGCGATTTTCTCTTGCAGATTAATATCAATTGTTAGCTGTACATCTTGTCCATCTTGTTGTGGTATGCTTGATAATTCTTTTATGACGCGTTTTTTAGAATTTATTTCCTGCTCAGATTTTCCTGACTTGCCTTTCAATATATGATCATATGTATATTCAATACCGCTGATTCCTACTTCGTTTATGCCTTGCTGTCTTTTTGTATATCCGATTACATGAGAACATATTGAACCAAACGGGTAATAACGTTTATAAAGAGCAGTTACTTTTGTTTCTGACGATCTTGCTATTTTAGACTCGACTTCTGATAATGTTTGCAAATCGACCTCCTCACCAGAACCATCAAATAAAACAACATACGAAATTTTGTTTATCGCAAGTTCAGTGCTATTCCTATCTAAAATTTTGCCCCGCTGAGGCATAATAGTAGCGACTCTTATTCTATTACTATTAGATAGTGCTTCGTATTTTTGTCTGTTTCGTATTTGTAAATTATATAACCTATAGCTAAAAATAGCGGAAATGGTAAGCTGAATACCACCTAATATGAATGCTCTGCGGTTAAAGACTTTGTTTTTTGTCCACATAACATTCCTTCAAAACGCACTTTTTCCCCTCTTTTATTGTTACACTTCTGGCTTTTACCGTATTACAAACCCTTTTTTCCCACTCACTTAAGGTAATAAACTTGTAACCCGATTTTTTTAGTATTTTAATAATATGAGGTAAAGCTTCAATTGTGTTTGATCTGTTATTGTGATCATGAAACAGTATAACTGCTCCATTATGTACATTACTTAAAACTCTTTCAACTAAAGTTTCTGGCTTATCACCTTGCCAATCTAGCGAATCAACTGTCCATAATATCGAATACATATCCAATTTATTAGTATTTTTAATCAGATTATCGTCGTGACATCCATATGGCGGGCGAAACCATTTTACATCTTGTTTTATTGCATTTTTAATTGCTGTATTTGTCTTTTCCAATTCTTGCAATTGTTCCTCACTTGAAAGTGATGTCAACTTCCTATGCGACCAAGAGTGATTGCCTAACTCATGACCTGCTTCATGGATTTTCTTTACTATCTCATATGTTTTTTTATTTATACGTTCACCAAGCACAAAAAACGTTGCTTTTGCTTCATAGCTTTCCAGAACATTAATAATATCGTTTACTCTATTGTTGGAAGGCCCATCATCAAACGTAAGCGCAACAAACTTATCGTCGTTATTCAACAATTTTTTTATATTACTTAAATTTCTATATGATAGATCCAGATTACAACTGAGCCCACAGTATGGTAAATTAAAATTACAATCACCACAGAAAACCGCGCTTGAGTATAGCAAAAGAAAAGTTATTATCCTTATAAACATTTTGTAATCAGCAAAGCGATAGGATACTATGCACTTTTTTGCTAAGTTAAGCCATCTTTAATTGCTGTAGCCTTTACTTCATCACTTCTTTAATATATTATATTAACAATTTTATATAATATATTATGATTGCAAATATAAATACCGTTGCGCTTCAGGGAATTAGCACAGTAAATGTCAATGCACAAATTCATATGGCAAATGGTATTCCAGCTTTTAATATTGTTGGATTGCCGGATAAAACTGTTGCGGAATCCAAAGAGCGCATCAGAGCAGCGTTAAATTCAATCAATCTACTACTACCTCCAAAAAGAATTACAGTTAATCTCTCCCCTGCGGATTTACTGAAAGAAGGCAGTCATTATGACTTGGCTATCGCTATTGGACTACTTGTTGTAATGAATGTGATACCAGTTGAAAAAGTTCAGTCTTATATCATTATGGGTGAGCTTGCCCTTGATGGCAGAGTTATTCCAGTTTCAGGTGTGCTGCCAACAGCAATCAATGCAAAAAAGGAAAATAAAGGAGTAATTTGCCCAAGAGGAAATGGAGTAGAAGCTGTATGGGTGAAGAATGTTTCAATTCTGGCTATAGAGAAATTAACTGATATTATCAGACACTTTAAGGGTGAGCAATTAATTCAGCCGGTAACTTTTAACTATAGCGCTGCACCCAAAGAAAAAAGATTGGTTCCCGATATGAAGGATATCAAAGGCCAAGCTGTTGCAAAAAGAGCAGCCGAAATTGCGGCAGCAGGTGGGCATAATATGCTTCTTGTTGGCCCTCCTGGTACTGGAAAATCAATGCTTGCTAAGCGCTTTATAGGATTGCTGCCTGATTTGACCGAACAGGAGATGATTGACGTTAATATTATTTCCAGTATAATAAAGACTGGTAATGAAATATTCAAAGTAGCGCGTCCCTTTCGTGAACCTCATCATTCATGCTCTATGCCAGCAATGATAGGGGGAGGAAAGAATGCAAAACCTGGAGAAATTACCATGGCTCACAATGGCGTGTTGTTTCTTGATGAGTTACCTGAATTTCCAAGACTTGTGCTTGATTCTCTGCGCCAACCACTTGAAGATAGAAAAGTTACCGTTGCAAGGGCAAATGCTCACATAACCTACCCTGCAAATTTTCAACTGATTGCTGCAATGAACCCTTGCAGGTGCGGTTATTTAGGTGATGCAAGCAGATCGTGCAACAAAGCTCCAAAGTGTGGCACAGATTACAAAAACAAAATATCAGGCCCATTGCTTGATAGAATAGACATATGCATTGAAATGCCAAACGTTAGCATACTCTCTCCTGAAATTTCTGTGGAGGGAGAAAGTACCGAGATTATAAGAGGAAGGGTGATAGCAGCAAGAAAAGTTCAAACTGAGCGCTATAGTGAATTAAATATTCGTTGCAATTCAGAAGTAAGCGGTGAAGCATTTAATAAATTTACTGAGCCAGATCAGGCAGGGTTAGAATTGCTAAAATACGTACTGAAAGAAAATTATATTTCCAATCGAGGCTACACACGCGTATTAAAAGTTGCAAGAACCATTGCAGATCTTGCAAAAAGTGAAGAAGTAAAAAGAGCACACATTGCTGAAGCACTGAATTATAGAATAAGGATATATTAAAAAATTAGTTTACTTGACAGATAATTTGTTTTATTGTATGCTGACCTTAATGAAATTTTAACATTCTATTTAAGGAGTAGAGTTATGGCATTAACAAAATATAATTACGAACAAGAACATAGTGTTTTTCGCGCTATTTTAGAGGGATATAAACAAGCTGGTAATGAACACTGGGGAGTTACAGGTGCTGCTGGTGGGTTTGGTCAGTATATTAAGGATAATAAGTTAAGAACAGCATTATTTCCGCTTGCAGTTGCAAGTGTTGTCTTTACAGCAATGCATATGAAAGCAGGCTTTGTTAGTGCAGCAGAAGCTTCTGGGTTTCTTGCTAAGACTGCCAGTTACTTTGTTGGGACAAATCAAGCAATAGCTGCTTCATTACCTGGATTTATCGGAACAGGTGTTGCTGGTCAGATAGTTGCGGGTGCCATAATGGCAATTGCTGCAGCTGCTGTTCTTTATGGAACATATCAAGTTGCCTCAAAATTAAAAGATGTTGCGGTTGAAGCATGGGAAGGAAAAGGAAAAACTGTATAATAACTTCAACAAAACAAAAAGGGATAGGTTTCTATCCCTTTACGTAAATATTTTCTATTTTTTGCATTGGCTAAGTGATGTCATCTAAGAATCTAGTTATTATAATTAACGGCACTTATTAGTATAAATATTAAGAATAAGTAAATCTCGTTTACTGTTTACGCCTATAGAAGTGAAAAGTATTTGCATATTATTAAAAAAGCGGTAACTTACTATCAAGTGAATTCGCTAAATTTGAGTAATTTAAATGTCTATTGATCTTAGTCTGCCGGAGTTACCTATATTACACCCAAGGATTACCGTTGTGGGAGTGGGTGGTGCTGGTGGAAATGCTGTGAATAACATGATCCAATCTAATTTGCAAGGAGTGAATTTTGTTGTCGCAAATACCGACGCTCAAGCACTAGAAAAGTCGTTATGCGATAAAAAAATTCAGCTTGGCATTAATTTAACTAAGGGTCTTGGTGCTGGTGCTTTGCCTGATGTTGGCAAAGGTGCAGCAGAAGAATCAATCGATGAAATTATGGAGCATATAAAAGATAGTCATATGCTTTTCATCACAGCAGGAATGGGCGGTGGTACTGGAACCGGTGCAGCACCGGTAATTGCAAAAGCAGCCAGAGAAGCAAGAGCTGCAGTTAAGGATAGAGCGCCAAAAGAAAAAAAGATATTGACTGTTGGAGTTGTAACTAAACCGTTCGGTTTTGAAGGTGTGCGCCGCATGCGCATTGCAGAACTTGGACTTGAAGAATTGCAAAAATACGTGGATACACTTATTGTCATTCCAAATCAGAATTTATTTAGAATTGCAAATGAAAAAACTACATTTTCTGATGCATTTAAACTTGCTGATAATGTTCTGCATATTGGCATCAGAGGAGTAACTGACTTGATGGTCATGCCAGGGCTTATTAATCTTGACTTCGCTGATATAGAAACAGTAATGAGCGAGATGGGCAAAGCGATGATCGGCACCGGAGAGGCAGAAGGAGAAGATAGAGCAATCAGTGCTGCAGAAGCTGCAATATCCAATCCATTGCTTGACAATGTATCAATGAAAGGTGCGCAAGGAATATTAATTAACATTACTGGTGGCGGAGATATGACTCTGTTTGAAGTTGATGCTGCAGCCAATAGAGTGCGTGAAGAAGTGGATGAAAATGCAAATATAATATTTGGTGCTACTTTTGATCAAGCGATGGAAGGAAGAGTTAGAGTTTCTGTTCTTGCAACTGGCATTGATGGTCACAATAATAAATCAGAAACTTCACCTATAAGTCAGAGCGAAGACTCAGAGAAAGAGAAATTTAAGTGGCCCTATAGTCACAGTGAAAGTACGCAAGACAAAACACTGGAAACAAAACCAACTGAACAGGTAAGCGAAGGAGCTAAGTGGGGTAGCAATGTTTATGATATACCGGCTTATTTAAGAAGAAAAAAATAATGCAACTTTGGCTACTCAAGTCAGAGCCAAGTGAATATTCATGGCAAAAAATGGAAAAGGAGCAGGTAGTTGAGTGGGATGGCGTGCGCAATTATCAAGCTCAAAATTACATGAAAATTATGAAAGTAAGCGATCTTGCGTTTTTTTATCATACAGGTAAAGAGAAAGCAATACTTGGAATCGTTGAAGTATTTAAAGAGTATTATCATGTTAATGATCACAAGTTCGGATTAGTGAATGTAAAGTTTTTGAAACCTTTAAATAACCAAGTAACGTTAAATAATATAAAACAAAACCCACTTTTGAAAAATATGGTTATATTAAAACAACCACGTTTATCAATTGCCCCAGTTTCGGAAATTGAATGGAATGAAATAATAAGCATGAGTGATGTGTAATACCCTGTCATCCCAGTGCTTGACACTGGAATCTGTAGTTCTCCTTTTATGGTCACGCACACAACTGTACAAATGTTGCGATTTGAAAGTAGTTTCTGCTAGGAAGGATAATAAAAACTGGATTCCAGTGTCAGCTACTTGCATGACACCCTTACTGGTGCGTTACTCATGTTAGAAGTAAATGTTCTTGATGAGAGATGGCGCAGCATTACAGATGATCCAGAGGGTTTTGTATTAAATATTATAAACACTTCTCTAAAAGAATTAAAAATAGATCACTATAAACCAAATATATCAATAGCTCTGGCTGATGATGACTTGCTACATCAACTTAATTTAAAATTTAGAGAAATGGATAAGCCAACTAACGTACTATCATTTCCGTGTGAACAATTGTCTAATGAGTGCGATTTAGGAGACATAGCAATTTCAATAGACACAATAAAAAGAGAATCGCATGAGTATTGTATACCCATTCTTGCTCACATTGCACACATATTAGTGCATGGATTACTGCATTTACTTGGTTATGATCACCAAAAAAAAGATGAAGAAATTATAATGCAAAATCTAGAAAGAGAGATTTTAGCTTCGTTTGGCTACAATATGTGCGCGATTTAAAAGGAATTTAATAAAAATATAGTAGATGATAATAAAATATGTTATCTACAAAGGGTTTTAGCTATAAACAATAAAAGGTAAGTGATATGGTTCAGTTTTCTTTGCCAAAGAATTCTAAAGTTAATCAAAAGGGCAAAATTTATCCTATTCCTGCTAGAGCAAAAAACATCAGAAGATTTCAAATTTACCGTTGGTCTGCTGATGACGAGAAAAACCCTAGAATAGACACATTTTTTATTGATATGGGTAGTTGTGGCCCTATGGTACTTGATGCATTAATAAAAATAAAGGATGAAATAGATTCGACTTTAACTTTCAGACGTTCTTGTAGAGAAGGCATATGTGGATCTTGTGCTATGAATATTGACGGGACCAATACTCTTGCATGTACTAGATCTATACACGATATAAAAGGTGATGTAAAAATATATCCATTACCTCACATGTATGTGATAAAGGACCTAGTCTCGGACTTGAGCCAATTTTATGAGCAATACAAATCAATTAAACCTTGGTTACAAGCAGATAAGCCTGCCCTATCAAATAAAGAATACTCTCAATCTCCTGAAGATAGGAAAAAATTAGATGGCTTGTCCGACTGTATATTATGTGCTTGCTGTTCGACTGGTTGTCCAAGCTACTGGTGGAATAGTGATAAATTTTTAGGACCAGCAATACTATTACAAGCCTACAGATGGATTGCTGACAGCCGTGATAATAAGACAGGTGAAAGACTTGATGTTTTAAACGACCCATTCAAGTTGTATCGTTGTCATACAATAATGAATTGCACAAAAACTTGTCCTAAAGGACTTAATCCAGCAAGAGCAATAGCAAAAGTAAAACAGCTCATGGTAGAGAAAGAAGGAGTTTAAGTATCATCTTTTGCATTCTTCGTAAGAGAACAGCAAACCTTCCGAAGCGTAGGGTATTGTTAATACCCTGAACGCTTTTCCATTCGTGAAATGCATCGTATGATCATACGATGCAAATAATTTTTTGAATAACTCATGTCTTTGGTTACTAATAGTTTGAAAATCCTCTTTTTCTAAAAGCTTTTTAGATTCGAAGAGGTAAAGCATAACTTCATGATAAGTTGGGTAAGATGCCAAAAATTTTGGGTCAAATTGAAAGGTTTTTATGAAAGCATTATTATAAAATTTTAGCTTTTGATTCTTACTATATATTACTATAGCAATCGGCAACCTCTCAAGCAAATTTTTCTGTGTAGCTAAATAACTGTCTAATTCAGTATATAATTTCTCTGCATCACTAACATCTTTCCCATACATTACTATGCTACCAGAACCTTGTATTGGAATTTTAACAAAATCGAAAACCTTAGGTTCGTTCTTGTAAGTTACGACATGCCTTCCTGGTTTTGTACTATGAGCGCTACTGGTAATAGCAAATTTCTTAGAGCTATCTACATATTTATCATAAAACAAATTATAAAATTCTACCTTTCTATTCTTGTTATATTTTAGTATTGGAAATGGTAAAGAGTTGAAAACATTTTTATAGCTCTCCACTTCTTGTGTAAGCTTACTATTTTCTAGCTCAAGCCCGTGAGCTTTTATTTTACAGTCTGAGACATTCCTTATCCATAACAGCACACCAATCACATTGTTAGAATCATCTATTATGCTTCTACCATAACATATGCAATAAACCTCACTGTCTTTTGACTTTAAATCTAGAGTAAAAGATTTATTTATTTCCTTTGCCTCAACAAAATTTTTGATTAAGCTTTCTGATTGCTCAAAAAAATTCACAAACTCATTAAATGAGTAAAAAACAGTATTAAGCAAAATTAGTAAATTGGGAGAGAACTTTTCTATACGTTTTTTTGCATCCCAAATATAAAACCCATCATTCACAGTATCAATTAAATTATTTATGATAACATTTTGATGCTGTAAGTTCTTAATCTTATTACTAATTTTTAATTTAGAATAAGAGAGAAAGAATAATATTAGAATCAATATTAAAACCACTTCATACAAAAAAAACATAGCACTTTTAAAACAAATGTAAAAATTTGTAACCGCTCAGAATTATGCTGAAGAGGTATATAAGTAAAGATTGCCTAACATTTGAAAGCCCAATCTCTTATAAAGGTTCACAGAAGATTTCATACAATGTGCTACTATATATTTGCATTCAAGCTGTTTAGCTATCTTTATTCTTTCTAAAACCATTTGGGTACCTATTCCACGATTCCTGTAAATTGGTAAAACTCCATCACTATAAAAACCAGCTACGCTGTCTTGAACATAAAGACCGCATGTCCCAATAATTTCATTATTTAGTGTTACAAGAAAAAATCTTAATCTTGAGTTCTTATCATCATAATTTGATAATCCGCGAAAAAATGTGCTGCCAATTCCAACGCCATGATAAAAAATTTTAGAAGTGTGTAGATCTAACTGTTCTAAGAGGTCGCTACCATTTACAGCATTTAACCTCAAGTTTGGAATAACATCAGCAGGTAAAAAGTAATTTTTCATATTAAGTAAAGCTTTTTTTGGTGTGCTAACGTGTTTTATTTCACACTTTTCTAAAATATCTCTTATTTTCATATGTGAATTTATTACCCATGTTGCTTCTATATCTCTTGTTCTGAGATAATCTAGAGTTTTTTGTATAGAAAGCTCGGTACATTGATCTCCACAGAACACAAAATTAAATAATGACTCCCTAGTACCATTTATTGTAAATGTAACGTTATCAAATTCATCGTGTACTTCCCACTCAGATAAATTCGCTGTGTACAGTATATAATCCTTTAAATTTTGAACAATTAAGCTTGAATAATAAATTTTTTTATCCTGCATACATCAACAATAAACAATAAAAGGCTCCTATAAGAACACAGGCTAAAATTGCAGCTATAATGTCATCTAGCATAACACTGAAAGGACCTTTGGTATTTTTATCGATCAAATTTATAGGCCACGTTTTTATTATATCAAAAAACCTAAAAGAAAAAAAGCACAACAACAATGAAGAGCAATTCATCTCTTGGCTTAACAATATCGAAACTAAAAGTATTGTGAGCAATTGACCAACTACTTCGTCAATTACTACCTCTTTTGGATCACATGAAGTCTTGTAGTGTTTTATATAATTGCCTATAGACCATAGTCCAATCAAAAATAAAAAAAAAATAATTGCTGCACCTAAAATCCTGTCACTCAGTATCACAGGAACAATTGGATAAGAAGCTAAGCTGCCTACGGTACCTGGCATTTTTTTTACTGCGCCAGACAGCCACCATGTTGATATCAATTTATATAAAAATTTCACAATACACCAAAGTACAAAACTAATTTACAAGAACAGAAATAGTATCCTCTATAGAGGCGCTTTCATACAATAATCTATAGACCGCTTCACATATAGGCATTTTTATCTTTAGCTTTCTTGCTAAATTAAATATGGGCTCAGCAGTGCTAAAACCTTCAATCACTGACTTGCCTTCTGACAAAATCTGCTGAACATTAAAGCCATTGTCACTATTACCTATTTTAAACCCAAAAGATAGGTTTCTTGAATTCAAGGATGTGCATGTCATAATTAGGTCACCCAGACATGCCGGTCCAAGTAGTGTATTTATATCCACATTACCGTTACCAACTTTTGCTGAGTATAAAGCCTTAATTTCGCTCACACTTTTCGTAATCAATGCTGCATGAGCATTAAACCCAAGTTTACTACCTAGAACAATCCCACACGCTATAGCAAAAACGTTCTTTAACGCTGCACAAACCTGTATCCCTATAACATCGCTACTAAGGCGTAATTTAACATTTTCTTGCTGTAGTTCTGATACTAGCTTTGAACCCAATATGTTATTTCGGCATGCAAGAACCATTGAATAGGGTAATTTTCTTGCAACTTCTACAGCAAAACTAGGGCCTGAAAAAATAGCAATAGGATTGTTAGGTAAAACTTCATTTACTATTTCACTAGGTAATTTTAATGTAGACTTTTCTATTCCCTTACAAGCTAAAATTATTGCTACATCTTTTTTCAGATTACAATTATGCAATTGCTGACATACCTCCCTCAGAGATTGAGTGGGAACAGCGAGGATTGTTACTGAAGCATTAATTGTGTCTTCAATAGCCGATTTTACTGACACATTATCAGAAATTCGACAACCGGGTAGCTTGTCACTTTCTCTTTTCCCGTTGATTGATTCAAATGTAGTTTCATTGCGAGTCCACAAAATCACATCTTTCTTACTACTGAGTGAAATTGCGATTGCTGTACCCCATGCACCAGCACCTAAAATTGATATTGCCACACAATATTCCTGAAAGTATTACTTATACTTTAAAACAGTAGGATAAGTAAATTAAAAATATAACACAGACATATAGAATAGTTAAATATTTATTAACCAAAGTATTCTTTTAATAATAGTAACTTTAATTCAATATTTACTAAAAATATTATTACTACCATGGTATATCTATTATATTTTAGATCTATTTATATAACTTTGGAACAATATATTTACTATTAATTAATAAGTGTAATTTTGATCATTTGTTAATAAAAATTTGATTTATTACTTTCCTTAGTTATATATATTACTAAAATTATAAATTATTTATGGGGTGTAAAATATGCGTATATTATTAATCGAAGATGATCAAGTAAGTGCAAAGACTGTGGTTAATGCCTTAACTTCTGATGGACACTTCTGTGACGTTGTTACTTCTGCACAAGATTATAACAATAATATGGTTTCCTCAAACGGAGATTACTATGACCTAGTTATTTTAGATATACACTTGCCTGGTGATATTGACGGATATGATATATTGTTAAGACTAAGAAGTGCAAAAATCAAAGTTCCTGTCTTAATACTTTCATGTATATCCGCTGTCAATCACAAAGCTAAAGGGCTTGGGTATGGTGCCGATGATTACTTAACCAAGCCATTTCATAAAAGCGAGTTATTAGCTCGAATTAAGGCCATAGTGCGTCGTACTAAAGGCCATCCTGAATCGGTGATAAAGATTGGTAATATAAATATCAATTTTGATCACAGGATTGTTGGGGTGAAAGGTAAAACGGTTCACCTTACTAATAAAGAGTATTCTATGATAGAATTGCTAGCACTGCGTAAAGGAACAGTACTAACAAAAGAAATGTTCTTAAATCATCTTTACAATGGCTTGGATGAACCTTCAGATAACAAGATAGTTGATGTTTTTATGTGCAAATTACGTAAGAAACTTGAAAGTGCAAATGATGGAAAAAGCCACATAGAAACCGTTTGGGGCAGAGGGTATGTTCTGAAAGAGTATATTGATGATGAAGAATATTCTAATGTTAATGTAGGTGAAAGTAGTGATGGCTATCAAGCAGAACAAGTGAAGGACAACGCATGAAATGCCTACACTTAAATATAGCATGGCTTATATCGCGCGTATCATGTGACGCCTAGGTGAAATATAAGCCGAGTTCTGTTTATGTAGCTATTTATCTGGAGTAAATGTTACTATTTACCTCATGCGATTTACCCGAGTAGATATGAGAAAAACATAAAATCTACTTCTATTTAATCTTGCTCCTAGTGTTGGTTACTCGACTACCAATGTTGCCATTGCCATGGTGTGCTCTTACCACACCTTTTCACCCTTACCTAAAATATTTTAGGCGGTAATTTTCTGTAGCCCTATAACTGGAGTTGCCTCCGGCGGGCGTTACCCGTCACTATTTTTCCTTGGAGCCCGGACTTTCCTCTGCTATGTTTATCACACAACAGCAGCTACTTATTTCACCTAGGAATTATACTTTAACATGAAAATCACAAAAGCAAAAGACAATTTCCTAACAGTCTACATATTAAAAACATTCAGACAAATAGCTAAAGGTGATATTCCGGCACATCATCGCTATCCCAGGATAAGCTTCTTTCACTCTTAGACTCCGCTTCAGTCAGTCAAGAGCTTGCTGAAGACGATGAGCTACTTCTTGATCGACTACTACTTTCTATTGATATACTGTTTAGCACTGTTCCACTACCATAACTGCTCATTCTGTTACTAGCGACAAAAATTTCTTCATCGCTATTGCCACTTGAAGATGATTGCCTTCTATCATTGAAATCAGTTAGTTCTAACACAGGAGCAGCATTATAATAACCGTGATATTTCTTAATACATTTATATGCTATAAATCCTATAATTCCAGCAATACCTATTGTTCCAATCAAAGATCCTCCTATCATTCCTGCCCTATTAGACCCTATAGCAAGTTGAGTAGGCTGTGGTGAAGAAGTAGGTTGAGGAAGTAAAGTCGTGGTAAATATAGGAATTGTTGACTCTCTTGTTCTAGTACTTGGTATAATAGATACTGTTTGTGTAGTTTTCTCTGAGCTTGTTGTTGGCGCAGTTGGCTCCGCTGTTACTGTGCTTGTTTGAGTCGTTGACTCTGTTGAAGGTTTACTCATTGTAGAAGTCATTGCAACGGTAGTTGATGCTACTGTTGTTGGCTCCACTGTTACTGTGCTTGTTTGAGTCGTTGACTCTGTTGAAGGTTTACTCATTGTAGAAGTTGACGCAGCAGTTGCTGCTGTAGGTTTTACAGTACTTGTTTCAGTTTCCGAAGGCACATTAGTTGACGTTGCAGTAATCGTGGTCGCTTGTGAAGTAGTAGTTTTTGCTACTGTTGTTGGCTTCACTGTTACTGTACTTGTTGAAGGTTTACTCATTGTAGAAGTAGGTGCAACGGCTTCTGTTGTCAATTTAGTAGTCTTCACAGTGTAGGTTTCTGCTGTACTAGCAATTGCAGCAGTCGACGCTTTCTTAGAAGTCACAACCGTTTCTATAGGAACTACTGTGCTACTAGAAATAATATCTGGCGTTAATCGACCGTTAATGATATTAACAAAATCACTGAGAGTTTTGATGCTATTTGCCGGTATTATTGTTACCTTAGAAGGTTTTTCAAATCTTTGATGATTGAAAATTGCGATGTTTTCTTCACTTATTGCAGTTACAATAAAACTGTCTTGACCATTGTCTTTAACGTACAATTGCTCTATAGAATCTGCAAATTCGCAAACAGTAAAGTTCGATTTTGATCCATTCTTAACAAGACTTGTTAAATGTAACGTTTGTTTATTAGGCAACCGGTCTTCTGCAAGAAAAGCAACTAGATCACCACCTTCAACATACTGTAGAAAATTTATTTCGCCTGGATTAGAAGTAATAGATGACGCTGTATTTATTTGACAATTTTTCTTACCAAGCAAACATTCATCTTTCTTTCCACTTTTTAGATCCTCAACCACTTTAGCCATCTCGAACTTAAAAATATTTGTTCTTACTTCTTGATTCCCAGCAATGTCTTTTCTCACTTGCGAATAAAGTATCGTATTTCCATTTAATGCCAATTGCCCCGGATTATCAAAATTGAACAATTTTCTTTCTGTAACACCTTTTTCTCCAGTCAACACCTTAAATTTTCCGCCTTTGTCTGATTTCAAATACCAAGAAACTAAAGTTTGATCCTTTAAGTTATGAGCGATTACAATTACATCACCATTGTCAACCTTTGCTGCTCTTGGTTGAGAGTAACTATTGCCCACATTTGCAGGACTACCATTATTAATATTCTTTTGTAATTTTCTTTTATCTAAATGTTCAACTGAAGGTACGTTGATTGATTGCTTGATTCCGTAAGTGTGAAAAGATAAACCTTTAACGTATTTTTCTCCTTCTTCGCTAATTCCTTCTTCAGGGAAGATGATTCCAACTTTATCTATTTCAGCTGAATCTTCTATTAATGTGAGAGATAATTGATCCTTGAGCTCATTTGCTACGCTGATATCTGTATTACATTCGTATGTTTTTGATTGATATAGTGGACTAATAAGTAATTTCACTTTACTGCTCCCATTACCATTATCTTGATAGCTGAGTCCATAAGCGACTCCATCTCCTTCAATCAACCCTACGTTTGCTGGGTTAAAACCTATCGCTTCTTTAACTTCCGGTGTATTTGAGTTGATCCCGAGCAATCTTCTTAATATAGACATAATTTTATTTAAAATATTAATAAAATACTATTATGATTACTCCTGTGTGTTAATGTCAATGAAAATTTTAACTAAAATTAAAAAATTAATATAATATTTTATACTAAAAGGTAAATATAAGCTTGAAGAGGGCTAAGAAGCTTTATGCTATTTCTCAAAAAACCAACAATTGCAATCATTGGTTCTACAGGTATAATCTGTTAAAGTTTACACGAGTCTCATGAATGATAGAAAAAGAAGAGCAGTTTAGTTTTACATCAGAAAACCTCAAGAAAGCGGGAAAGTTTATAGAGATGTATCCCAAAGGTAGAGAAGGTAGTGCTGTTATGCCTTTACTATATCTGGTTCAAGAGCAATGCGGATGGGTTTCTGAATCTGCTATGCGTTATGTTGCTGATATGCTGCATATTCCACATATTCGTGTATATGAAGTGGCAAATTTTTACACCATGTATAATTTAAAACCAGTAGGCAAATATCTAATACAAATTTGTAGAACAACTCCTTGCTGGTTGTGCAATAGTGAAGAAGTTTTAAATACCTTTAAAAAAAAACTTGGAATCAATATCGGTGAGACTACTAAAGATAATTTGTTCACTTTAAAAGAAGTTGAATGCCTAGGTGCATGCGTTAATGCTCCCGTTGTGCAGATCAATAATGACTTCTATGAAAATCTTACTCCTGAGAAAGTAGAAAACATCATAACAGAACTTTCAGGCAAATAGATGAAAGAAGAATTTGCATTTAAGATAATCAAGCAATCAGGTTCTGCAAAAGTTGGAACAATTAAAACTCCAAATGGAAGCGTAGAAACACCAGCTTTTATATTCTGTGCAACAAAAGCTGCAATTAAAGCTGCAGATATCGAGAGAATTAGTGAAGCAGGTACTCAGATAATACTTTCCAACACCTATCACCTAATGCTTCAACCAGGAGAGAATACTGTTGCAAAACTTGGTGGTTTGCACAAGATGATGGGATGGAATGGGCCAATGCTAACTGACTCAGGTGGATATCAGATATTTAGCTTAGGGCACGGATCAGTTTCGGAAGAGATAAAAGGAATAAGAAAAAAACAAAAAACTCTGATCAAAATTAATGAGGATGGGGCAATTTTTCGTTCTTACATTAATGGTAAAACTTATTGCTTGACTCCTGAAAATTCTATACAAATTCAACGAAAACTAGGTGCAGATTTAATCTTAGTCTTAGATGAATGTACTCCATTTCACATAAGCAAAGAATACACAGCAAAATCAATGCTCATGAGCCACAAATGGGCTGAACGTTCTTTAAATGAATTTGAAAAAAACAATAATGGCAAGCAGGCACTGTATGGAATTAGTCAAGGCGGAGTATATCAAGATTTACGTAGAGAAAGTTGTAATTTTATTAACGATTTGCCATTTTTTGGTCAAGCAATAGGTGGGTCACTTGGTCAAAGTAAAGAGCAGATGTACGATGTAGTTTCTTTCACTATGGACCATCTGAAAAAAGATAGGCCTACTCATTTGCTTGGTATTGGTGGAATTGTGGACATCTTTCGCGGAGTTAGTCTTGGAATTGATACGTTTGATTGCGTGCATCCAACCCGTTTAGCAAGGCATGGTGGTGCGCTTATTAAAGTAAAAAATAGAGATTCTATTTCTTCAAAGTGCAAAGAGCATATTAATTTGCGAAATCAACAATTCGAACTGGACAATAACCCAATTGAAAGTGACTGCTTATGTTTTACCTGCAGAAAGCATTCAAGAGCTTATATACACCATTTACTGAAAGCTAAAGAGCTCCTGGCTTACACACTCGTTACCATTCATAACGTTTTCTTCATGAATAAGTTAATGGCATCTATAAGGCAGGCAATATTGGATGATAGGCTAGATCAAGAGAAAAATAATTGGATTAGTGAAATACCATTGCACTTTGATTTGGCCTCTCTTTAAGTCTTTTCTTTATGCCGTTGATTTTTACTTCTTGTTATATTTACTTTATTTATCACACTATTAATTAGAAAGGTTATAATAAATAATTAATCTACTAATGTTAGTCTCTACCCATATGATTTGTAAGGATTAGAGGTGAAGATATGGCTAAAGGAAATAATACCCTATTAATATTTGATTTTGATAACACTATCACTAATGGACACATGCATAATACTTTTTCTAGGTTAGGAAAAAGTGATTTTAATTCTGCTGCGGAAGGTGCAGTGACTGATCACAATATAAAAGATTTTCTAGAAAACACAGACGGAATAAAAAATGAAGAGGGGCTAAAGTCTGCACTGCAATCTGCGCTTTCAAGCAGAATGGAAGTTAATATTGCATCCTACACAGGATATTCAGATGCTGTGAGAAGGGTTGTAGAGAATCATTTGGGTTTATCTAAAGAACAAGCAGGCGGTATTTCTGTATTTGGTGGGTTTCCAGGAGATTATGATAATGAGCTTCCAAAAGGTCTCAAAGAACAAAAAAATCAAGTTGGAAAAAATTTACACATCTGTAAGGCAATTGTGGAGTATAAGGATAAACATGGTGAGTTGCCAAAAACTGTCATGCTAGTTGATGATGATGTAAAAAATATTCAAAAGATTAATGAGTTTGTTGCATCAATGAGTAAAAGAGAGGAATGGCTTGAAAAAAATGGGCTGAGTATTGAAGAGATACAAAAAATCAAATTTGAAGGTGCGCGAGTGCCTAAAGAGGGTAAAAATGTTGGTTATCTAGAAAGAGTACAGGAGTTTGTCAATGCTAACTTAGTGCAAGAACCAATTTATGAAAATTTGAAGAAGGAAGAACCTATATACCAAAATCTTCAAGATATTCAGAGATCATTGTCTGAAACGGTACCAAAAGAACCTATATATCAGAACAATGAAAATCGACCACCATTGCCTCCTAAAAAAAGGAAATCAAGTGATGGTATGGTTGCTGATGGTGAGAATAAAAAACAAGATATTAAGGACATGTCGTCATCCGAAACACAAGCAAACCCAACACACTCAAAACGTCATGCAATGATGCTTGACCCTCAGCAAATAGAATCTATACACCAGAATGCTGAAGAGTTATCACCAGGTAAAAAATACGCACATATTCAAATCGTTTCCTTAGCACAAGAATTCAAGGCAATCAAAGCTTTTTTTCAAGATTGTATTCGAGAGGTAATAAATGCTATTTGCAATTTATTTAGAAGAGAAGTGGCAACAAAAATTGAAGGGCAGGGCTATAATGTAAGTAGTAAGCAAAGAAGTAGTGAAATTACTGTCAAAGGAAGTAAGCCAATAGATGCTTCAAGAATAAACAAAGATATTATTGTCGAGTCCTTAGCTCAAATAATCGAGAAAAGAAAGAAAATCAAAGATCTTAACAATAATTATAAAGGTGATCAGCTAGAGCGAGAGATATCGAAATTATTGAACGCTGGTTCGCAAAAGGAAAATATAAACTCAAACTATAATGATGGAGAGCCTATATTCCAGACTCGTGAAGAGGCATTGAATTATCCTCCGCAAAAGAAAGACATAAACTCAAACTCTGTGAGAGGAAACTATAATGATGGAGAGTCTATATTTCAGACCGTTCAAGAAGCACGGAACTATCATCGGCAAAAGAAAGGTATAGACTCAAACCCTGTAAGCAAAAAACCACTTGCACCACCAGTACCTCCTAAAAATTATACGGAAAAAGTTACGCAAAATAGAAATAATAATATTATTGAAAGAGGAGGTCGAAGATTCGTATAATTTCTTGCATATCCGGTTCATGGCACATTGTTTCAACTTACACTGTATCCGTTCAGCAGAGTGGTTTAAGAGACAATAGATAAGAGGTTTTGGAAAGCCCCTTTTGTTTCCAAGTTAAGTATAATGAAATTATCCGTTCGAGGAATGTGTTTCCTCGTTCTGATTGTGTAAAATACGAATTTTTGCGGTAAACGACATAATGCCGAATTTGCCGTTCAGCATGGTTGTTTGTCAGCGGAATGTTTTCTGAATCATTCAAAAAATTCCACATCATTCTTTCAGATTTCAAAATATTTTTTGCAACTCGAGAAGCTCCAATTGCTTCAGGTAAACGGCTTCAAGTAATACCTTGTACGTTTTTGCAACTTTCTGGCACGTCTGGTAAATCTAAAAACATCTATCTCATTTTTTAATAAAGCTTTTTTTAGTGCAAATAATTCAGTGGCTACGTTTCTTAAGTAACAGCCAAGAACTTTAACTTCAATGTTCCAACTATCCGCTAACCTTTCAAAATCTCTTGATCCAACACTGTTCTTATCGGCAAAGTAGTTGTATGCTGCGTACCTGTCGGTTACTACTAAGCTATTGCGATTGCAGAACTTACTATTTTGTAAAACCTTCATTCCTCTTGACTCTGTCAATTTTATAAAACTTGCTGTATTACTGGCAAACATCCAGCACCAAGCGAGTTTACCTTTGTTATAATGGCTCGTTTCATCAATATGTAGAACTTTACTCCTACTTATCTCTTGTTCAATCTGCTCATATGCTTCTTGGCATTTTTCTGCAACTCTAGCCTCGCTATTTGACACGCTACCAACACTGATGTCCAGGTTGAAAATATTTTTTATAATATTTGCTATTTCTCTTTTCGAGTTCTTGTAAAATCCGCTCAGCGCCGCGATTGTTGACTTAACTTTTGGACCAAATGTATCCGCAGTAACACCTTCTGGTAGCCTGCTACTTTTTCTTTTTCCACACTTGCAACAGCGGCCATTGGTATTCCTTAACATAAGGCTTGATTTCTGGCAAATCAACTTTTTGATCAATGTATGGCTCTTTCGATATCGCAATTTCTCCTCCGCACTCGCAAGAACTCTATTTTCACCACTTCATCTGCTTCCATTTTAGGGCGATACTTTCCTTCATGCCCAATCTGTGCCCCTATTTTCCTGTCACTTTTTTTCTTTTTCTTCTTTAGCTTGTATAGCTCTTTTGAGCTCGTTATCGATGAATTTTGTGAATTCAGACCTAGTCTCTCTTTCAATTCAGCATTTTCGATTCTTAGCGCCTTATTCTCAGATCTAACAATTTTCGTTTTCTATCTCTAACCTCTTTATCTCTGCTTTTAGTTGCTCTATCTCTATTTTAAAGCTTTCGCAGAGCTTGAGAAGACTAGCTAGTAGATCAGACATATTTACCACACATACTACTTGTGATATTATGTTTTTAGCACTCCTTGTCTACTTTTTATTTTACCGCTCCGCTGAACGGATACTACGTTGTTTGTTATAAAAAATTTCTATATATTCAAATATAGTGGTTTTAGTATATCGTTTAGAATGCTTAGAAGTGTCAATTGGTAACTCCCTTTTTAGAGAACTGAAGAAGCTTTCCGCAACAGAATTATCGTAACAACAACCTTTATGACTCATCTATATTTTTTATGGCTAGGAGATATTGATGAAGTATATTGTGAACCTTGATCACTATGTAATAGTAGGTTTTTGGCAGGTTTACGCCTATTAATGGCCATTAATCATAACCAATTGTTTGTTTATTAAACTACTCATCGACCAACCAACTACCATACGTGAATATAGATCGATTATTGCTGCCAAATATAGCCATCCTTCCTTGGTTTTTATATAAGTAATATCAGTCACCCATACTTTATTTGGTTGATCGACAATAAAGTTCTGGTCCAATATATTGGGGGCTATGGCTCTGTTGTCCGTTTGTTGTTTCTTAGTTTTAAATTTTCTTCTCAATATAGCCCGAATACCATTTTTCTGCATAATACTTTGCACTGTTTTCAAGTTGTAACTTTTACCCAAGACCTTTAATTCAGCATGAATTTTAGGAGCTCCATATCTACGTTTAGAAGCTTTTTTTGAATATCTGCTTTTATTTGCTGATTCTCTACCGCTTATTTTCCTTGTAGTCCACTTATAGTAGCCACTAGCAGATACATTCAAAACCCTACATAATTCCTGCACTTTATAGTACTTGCTATGCTCCTTTATAAAAAAATATTTTACTCTTTTGGACTGGCAAAATATCCCAGGGCTTTTTTTAAAATGTCTCTTTCCCTTGTTACTCTTGCTAACTCTTTCTGTAAATCAAATCTCTCTTTATCGTAAGGAGCCACGTTACCTCTACCTGGAAATGCGTTTGCTGCTGACTTTTTTTCGTTATATTTCTTCATCCATTTTCCTAATACACTATCCCTTATTCCTAGATCTCTTGCTACTTTTGTAACTGGTTGACCTGCCTTTCTTTGCTCATTTGCCAGTTTAACAGCTTCCAATTTGAATTCTACCGTGTATTCTCTTGCCATCTCCAAAATTTTATTTTACCAGAAAAAAACTCCTTTCTTTCTCTCCACTTTTTCTGGGTAAGGTCAGTATATCAGGCTTCAAGTAGAGAAATAGCTGAAAATTATCTGCTTGAGTTGGAAGAAAAATGGGGAGAAAAATATCCCCTAGTCATAAAATCCTGGCAGAACAATTGGGAAAATTTATCTGGTTATTTCAAGTATTCTAGCCCAGTTAGGAGGCTAATTTATACTACCAATCCTATTGAGGGGCTGCACAGACAGATCAGAAAATTCACTAAAACCATTGGACTATGGCTATACCCAATTGGGCTTTAACTATATCTCAACTTGATATCTTTTTTCCTGCTAGATTGAAAATTGAGTTGAATTAAAAATGCGGTTTGACACACTTTTTTGAACATTCCCTATTGCTTTTCAGAAAAATATTAGTAGCATTACACAAGAGACTGATATTAGTTTTAATTCTTCTGTCAGTTAATTCTTGTCTGTCAGATTAAGTCTTGTCTTTTACAGTTTATTCAATAAGTTATAATTCTTTCCTTCCATAATTTTCAAATTGTACAACTAGTTGCTTTACATTTACATCTGTGAGAAGAGCATTTTTGCTAACATGAGGTCTCGGATCAGATTTTGCTGATAAGGGATTCATCTGAGATATTTCATCCTTCATTGGAAATAAGCGAGATTGGGAAGCAACTTTTGGTGATGGCCTAGTTTTTTTCTCCACATCTATATTCACTTGTGCAACAGGAGGGGTCATGCTTTCAATAGTTTGCGCATTAGGACTTTCTTTTGCTTGATTTTGTTTGAATTTTTTTCTTATCTCTTGTACTTTAATATCGATATTATAATTAATTTCTTTTTCCATAGAAGATACTACCATTTCTAGCTTTGTGCTTGATTTTTGATCAGTATGACCTAACTTTTTAAGTTTTGGTGGTAATTTAGGTTTATCTTTAGTTGATTTAGGAACAGTTCCTGCTACTTTTGGTTTTTGTCTAACTTCTCGACCAGCAGTAAACATTTTTTTTGGCAATGGGGGTGCTATTGATGATTTTGGCAATATTGGAGGTTTAGATTGTTGTTTTTGTTTAAGTTCTTTTTTTGCTTCTATATGTTCTTTAGGAACTGTTGCATAAATTAGCTCTTCTCTAGGCGATTTTGAACTTTGTGAATTTTCTGTTAAAATTTTACTCTTCTTCTCTTGATAATTTGATACCTCTTTGTATCCAGGCTTTTCATCTAATGAATTTCCATGGCCTGAATCATTATAATTAACTTCCACTTGTCTATTTTCTTTTAGAAAACTGCGTTCTGGCTTTTCTGGAGCTATTGCAATATTTCCTCTTTCAACTTGCTCCAAACCTGAAATTTTACGATAAGCCTCTAGATATTCAAAGATTGTCATTGAAGTAGGAGGAGGTAATTTATCAATAAAACTACTTATATTCTTAACTGGAACATTTCTTCCCGAGATTCTATTCAATATTTCCTTTAATATCTTAAGACCTGATGGCTTTCCATTCATTGATTTTACATAATCAATTGAGTCACTACGTATAACAAACTTAGCTACATCTTCTGCCTTATCTGTAAAACGCTTTAATGCCTGAGATAAATCCCTTACCGTTTTATTATAATGTCTAATAGTTACTAACTCATCTCCTGCTTTTATAGCTTCTTTAAGGAAATCGAGATTTTCTCTATAATTGTTACTTTTAAATGGATCCTTCATATTAATTACAACTCATTATTTATTAAAATATGGGTATAGATTTAAAATATTAAGATTTAGTAAATATTATTTTTTACATAAAGCAACTATATCCATATTATAAATTGCCAACAAATGCATTTATGGCGTTACCATATTCTTCCATATACATCATCCAATCTCACTATATCATTATCAGATAAATGCTCTCCTATTTGAAATTCAACTATCTCAAGTGGAAAGCTTGCGCTTCTATTTTCAATCCTATGAGAAACTTCCCTTGGGATTTCTATCATATGGTCTTTTACTATAGCATATTCTTTGTCGCCTAAACTAACATACCCAACTCCCGATAGTACTATATGGTATTCATCTCTATAGTGATGGAATTGCTTAGAAGTGCAGCTTAATGGATTTATAAAAAGATATTTTATAAGAAAATTTTCGCTCATTAAAATTATACTATAAAATCCCCATGGCTTGACTTCTCTTCTTATCGCTTTTGCTTTCTTAACCTTATTAATAAACGATATTAGGCTTTTGTTTGGTTGCTTATAAGCTCCACCCAATAAATTTTTATTACTTTCTGTCGTTGAAGCTGGTTCTTTTTCTCTAATCACATGCTGAAATGACAACGGTTCTTTGCTAAACTTCTCACTCAATTCTAAAACTGAATTCCAAGTTCCAACATCCAACCAATCGAAATTAGCTTCTATCATTGCAACGTTTTTTGCTTTTTCCATTACCAAGTAATCAATAGATATGCCTTCAATTCCTGCAAAATCTCGTTGTTTTAAATATAGAAATCTCTCTTGCGGTATGAAATGTTTAAAACATAAATTATAAAGACTTGGGGCAGATTTTTTGATCTCATCTATATAGCGTTTTGCTTTGAACACAAATATTCCAGAATTCCAATAATAATCATTACTTAATACATGCTCAGGTTTCTCTATGAAATCCTTTACTATATGATACTTTTCCTTATGATCATAAACTGTATTTATATAGCCGTATTCAGAATTGAATTCATGAGGCTTAACCCCAAAAGTAACTATAGAGTCAGCCTCAGAAGCTAACTTAGACGCTTTCTCAACGGAAGCATAAAAATTATTCAAATCACCTATAAAATGGTCTGAAGGCAGAATTAACATTATCTCGTTTTCATTGCAGAGAAGCGCAGCAATTAATATCGCTGCTGCTGTTCCAATTTTCACTGGTTCGAAAATCACTTTATATTCTTGCAGCGCATGCAACTCCTTCTTCACTAACGACTCGTATTGTATATTTGTGGCAATTATGGGTGGCATATAACCACTTTTTAGCCTCAATAAAGTGTTCTGAAACATAGTATTCTGACTAAATATTTTCTGAAATTGCTTTGGCTTAGATAAAGGCCAAAGTCTGCTACCACTACCACCACACAATATTACAGGGCGCATTTAGTTAAGATATTAATTAAATAATTAATATCTTATACTGAGGGCAAAATGCATGCAAGTTTTTGTTGTGGAATAGTTAAGATAGAGAGTAGATATTCAGCAGAGTAATGGCTAACTAGCGAGAAGATGATTGAATTCTTTCATTTTGCAATGAATTTCGTTTGCTTAGTACTTTGTCAGCATGGTTGCTCAATTTCTCCTGAGCAATAGCCTTTTTTCTAGACTCAGCTATGCTTTCATTATTTAAGCTTTTTCCAACACCTGGTTTTCTAGATTTATCTATACTTTCACTACTTTTGTTTAGCCCCTCTTCTAATTCTTTCTCAATGTCTGGCCTTCTAGCGTTAAGCTCATCCCATGTGCCCACTATACTAAGTGGCTTATGATCCTTTTGCCCTGGCTTTAGCCTTTCTCCACCTTTAATAACATTAAAGTCACTTTTTGCTTCTTCCCAACATCCTTTCAATTGGTGTTTCCACATAGTGAAGTAAGCATCACCATACTTCTTCTTATCTGCTACAAATAATAAAATTGGAGCCTTAAGTATGGTAGTTCCCATATTCACTAAATTTTTTACTGCCATTGCAGGAGTGAACAAAAGATAGCCAAAAGACTTTGCAATTGGGTTTTGTTTGCTTATTAAATGCTCCCCTAATTTTATGGGAAGAGAAGTCAATAATTTAGCACAAACTTTAGCCAAGCTTGTAGCAAAAACGATAGGAACAGATATAAGACTTTTATCTCGCTCTAGATTACTATTCTGATCTCTAATTTCAGAAAAACTAGTGTTTAATTTCTTATAATCACTAGTGTATAATAATTTTCCATTTCTTCCTTTTTCATCTCTATCTTTCTCATCAACTTCTCCCGTTTCATCATTGATGAAGCAACCTTTTTTAGCAAGAAAAGAAGAATTAGTTAATCTAAGTAACTTAGTATCAACCTCAAAGACCGGCACGTGTTTTTCAAGATCTATTTTTGAAAACTTAAATGGCTTATAAAATTTACTATAATCATTAACCTCACGCCTACCTTTACTAACTAAAAAGTCAATAGTAAAGTAAGATTTTTTATCAATTTCCTTAACCAAGGCTAGATCAAACTTGTATCCATTATATGCAAGCTGGTATTCGGGATTTCCCTTTTCATCCTTTACAAGCTTTCCATTCCTATCTTTTTTTTCTATAATTTCCCCAGACTCTACAATCTGATCATAATTCTTTGGATATTGACACTTTCGTCCATCCTCATATACCATTACCTTTCTAAGGTCTTTGACATAAACTTGAGATTCAGGTGAAGTAAACAGATCCTTTACCTTTAGCGCAAGGTCCGTTCCCCACTTTTTCAATGTCTCTAACATATTGCTAAACCAAAATCGCTATAGTTCAATAATAAAACTAGTACACTAATAATATATTAACACAGCACCGGTGATTTTACAAGAAAATATGCCTGTAAAAGAAAAAAATTGTGAAGGCAAGAACTATATAAGTAATGCTTGATAAGTACTTTATGCATGTAATTGTAAAAACCCTTAGAGATACGCTGTGTATATAATCTTCACACACTACCTGCATTCCAAGAACTGCGTGCCAAAAAATGCAAAACAACAATACAACAAAAAATAAAAGCTCTAGAGGGTGATTAATAAATTTTTCACTAAAAGACAAAGAGCTATCAGTATAAAATGCGCAAGAAAATGAATAGATAAACCAAGGAAACAGGAGCAGTAAAATTACCGCAGAAACACGCTGGACCCACCAATGATGTGCTGAATTTCCAGATTGACTCATATAAACATAAATAAAAAAGCCATAGTAGAAAGAAGTAACGTTACTGTCAGCAGTATAGCACTCCTTGAAGCGCCAGTAATTTCTAAATTAAGCCCAACATCCCACAATAAATGACGAATACCATTAAGAAAATGATATACAAAACTTATAAAACATAAGACATAAGCTAATTTAGCAACAGGAGTGAATAATAATGCATTTAAGTACCTTACTATAAGTAACTCAGGAAAGTAAACATGTAATATGAAATACCAAGAGAGTATCATTAATAAAAGGAATAGCAAGATACCAGTCAATCTGTGCATAATAGAGAAAAAACTAGTAACTTGTACTTTATAGATTTGTAAATGTGGAGAAAGAGGCCTATCACTCATAAAATTCCGTTATCGGGAAATTAAAATAAAGTAGAAGTAAAGACAGCAGTATAGCACATAACAACACCATCATTAAAAATGGTAAGTTATGTGCAAAGCCTAAGGAGGTAATCCAGCTGCAGATTCCCCTACTGCTACCTTGTTACGACTTCACCCCAGTCACCGATCCCACTTTAAATAACTCCCTCCTTGCGGTTAGGTCGTTAGCTTCGAGTGAAACCAATTCCCATGGCGTGACGGGCAGTGTGTACAAGACCCGAGAACGTATTCACCGTGGCGTGCTGATCCACGATTACTAGCGATTCCAACTTCATGCACTCGAGTTGCAGAGTACAATCCGAACTGAGATGGCTTTTAAGGGATTAGCTTAGCCTCGCGACTTTGCAGCCCATTGTAGCCACCATTGTAGCACGTGTGTAGCCCACTCCATAAGGGCCATGATGACTTGACATCATCCCCACCTTCCTCCAGTTTATCACTGGCAGTTTCCTTAAAGTCCCCAGCATTACCTGATGGTAACTAAGGATGAGGGTTGCGCTCGTTGCGGGACTTAACCCAACATCTCACGACACGAGCTGACGACAGCCATGCAACACCTGTGTGAAATCCGGCCGAACCGACCCTATCCCTTCGAATAGGTATAATTTCCATGTCAAGGAGTGGTAAGGTTTTTCGCGTTGCATCGAATTAAACCACATGCTCCACCGCTTGTGCGGGTCCCCGTCAATTCCTTTGAGTTTTAATCTTGCGACCGTAGTCCCCAGGCGGAATGTTTAACGCGTTAGCTGTAATACAGAAAGTAAACTTCCCATATTTAACATTCATCGTTTACAGCGTGGACTACCAGGGTATCTAATCCTGTTTGCTCCCCACGCCTTCGCGCCTCAGCGTCAGATTTGAACCAGATAGACGCCTTCGCCACTGGTGTTCCTCCTAATATTTACGAATTTCACCTCTACACTAGGAATTCCTCTATCCTCTTTCAATCTCTAGATTAGCAGTTTTAAAAGCAATTCCAAGGTTGAGCCTTGGGATTTCACTTTTAACTTACTAATCCGCCTACGCGCCCTTTACGCCCAATAATTCCGAATAACGCTAGCCCTCTCCGTATTACCGCGGCTGCTGGCACGGAGTTAGCCAGGACTTCTTCTGTGAGTACCGTCATTATCTTCCTCACTAAAAGAGCTTTACAACCCAAAGGCCTTCTTCACTCATGCGGCATGGCTGGATCAGGCTTTCGCCCATTGTCCAATATTCCCCACTGCTGCCTCCCGTAGGAGTCTGGACCGTATCTCAGTTCCAGTGTGGCTGATCATCCTCTCAGATCAGCTATAGATCATTGCCTTGGTAAGCCATTACCCTACCAACAAGCTAATCTAATATAGGCTCATCTAATAGCAATAAATTTTTCCCCCGTAGGGCGTATACGGTATTAGTTGCCGTTTCCAACAATTATTCCGTACTACTAGGTAGATTCCTATACATTACTCACCCGTCTGCCACTAAGTTATACTATAGCAAGCTATAATATAACTCCGTTCGACTTGCATGTGTTAGGCCTGCCGCCAGCGTTCATTCTGAGCCAGGATCAAACTCTCAAATTTAGACTTCAACCTATAAAAGGTTGAGGGTACATCGGATAAATCCGACAAAAAATAATTTAGCTTAATACTGCTGTCTTTATTTCTACTTTAGAAATATTTTAATCTCCAACTATTCAAACAACTTTAAGAATATTATTATGTGATATAATCACTATGTCAATATGTTTTTGCAAATCAAAAGCATTAATGTATAAATATATCACTATTTGGAATATTACCATGAAAAAATACATCTTTCTGCTTGCACTCGCGCCAATGTTAGTTGGCATCACATTATACTTATTGCGCAACATTGATAACACAAAACAATCTATAACTGCAGGTGACAAATTTTACGAAGTATTATTCTTAAAAAAAGATAGTAAGCCGCTGCTAGAAGAAATAGATTCAAATTGGGGGTATTTAGCAAATTTTGAACACGCATTCAATCATATCTCAGATTCAATGCCAACAGACACAGCATCTATTATTTATAATGATTTGGCAGATGATAAAGATGCTCCTAATGTTTTGCGTGAGTTAGCACAATACTTAGAGGTAATGAGCTTACTTCACTCCAACGGTGAAAAAATAAATAAAGATAAAATTGATAATTTAGAATCAAGTGCAGTGTATCCTTATTCAAGCCAAGAAGCTATCGCTGTAGTAAAGATACATAATAACGACATTAAAGGTGCAACTGAAATATTGCATTCCCTATTAAATGACAGAAAATGCCCTATCCTAATCAAAGCTAATGCACAAGAACTACTCAGGATATATGGAAGTTAACTCATTAGACTTTTTGTATAGTTTTTGGCAACAACCGTTAGGAACGAAAAACTTACTTGACAAACTCCGCCAGCCCCCTTATCATGAAAGTGAAGCTATTTATTTATCTTCTCTGTACAGATTAAATGACAAAAAAACTCACGTATCTGGCGTATCATGTTTAATTTTTTGCACTATGTGCACCTTATGTCTTTATAAAACTTCTACCTACATAAGCTGAAACGCGCTTATAAAGCGTTTAAAACATAAAAAAACGCCAACTTAAAAAATGGATAGTGAATAACTAGCTACCCTAGGGTTTCTTTTGCCTTTTTTTCTGTTTAGTAAATTTCTTAACGTTTATAATTTAGATTAGTTGCGGCTTAAAAGCAACTGAATCGCGGTTATTAAACGTTTAGAATAAAAAAACGCCATACTTGAAAGTATAATGTAAGTAACTAGCCAACCACGGGGCTTCTTTTGCCTTTTTTTTATTTGGTAAATTTCTTAATGTTTGTAGCTAAACGACAACCGTCATCCCGCTACTTGTTAGCGGGATCTATGCTAAGGAGATACCGCGGCGGTATGACGGTTAAGTAGGGTGTCATCCCAGTGCCCAGACACTGGGATCTCATTTCGTAACTTCATAGTATAAATTATTTCAAATTGTATCTATTTGCAAGTATATAAATATGATAATTTTGCATAAAAAATTAGATCCCAGTGTCACGCACTGGGATGACAAGAAGAGGGCACTGGGATGACAAAGAAATAGGCACTGGGATGACAGGAGAATGGGCGACTTGGATCCTAGAGGGTGCAATTATTGTGCATGAATTTAAATAGCACAACTTATGACAATTATCTTCGCACCAAAATGTTTGTGAGACTCAGTGTTTAGATTTACTTCGCCTATTCAGCTAATTTTTATTACAATTATAACAAAATAATTTTGGCTTTGATGAAAACTGTATATGTATGTCAATCATGTGGTTACAGCACTGGTAGGTGGGTAGGAAAGTGCATTGCATGTGACAATTGGGATACAGTTGTTGAAGAAATAGCAGTAAAAACGGGCAAAAGAAGTATATCTGCGCCAATTTTAATAAAGACGTTATCGGGTAGCGAAATTATCACTCCAAGTCGTTTTCTAATAGGAGTAGAAGAATTAGATAGAGTTTTTGGTGGGGGTATTGTTCAAGGTGCCAGCATTTTAATTGGTGGCGAACCTGGTATTGGGAAATCTACCCTTTTGCTTAGAATTGCAGCTAATGTTGTGCAACTTTCCTCTTTTGAATGTCTTTATGTATCTGGCGAGGAATCTTTAGAGCAAGTGAGTCTCAGAGCAAAGCGTCTTAAGATAAATGAACCTAAAATTAAGCTTTTATCTACAGTGTCTTTAACTGATGTAGTAGCAACAATAAAGGAAAACAAAAGTATTAAATTTTTAGTAATTGACTCTATACAAACAATGTATGATAGCAGAATTACATCGGCACCAGGCACTGTAACCCAGGTTCGTACTTGCGCTCATGAATTAACCATTCTTGCGAAACAATATGGTATTTCTCTTTTAATAGTTGGTCATATAACTAAGGATGGACAAATAGCTGGACCTAAAACTTTGGAGCATATGGTAGATACGGTATTATATTTTGAAGGTGAAAATAGTAATCAATATCGCATTTTACGCACTATTAAAAATAGATTTGGTCCTGCAAATGAAATTGGTGTTTTTGAGATGTCTGAAGCAGGACTTGTGCCTGTTGATAATCCATCATCATTGTTTCTGATGGCCCATGACAGAGAAGTAGTTGGCAGCGCCGTATTTGCAGGAATTGAAGGTTCAAGACCAATTTTAATGGAAGTGCAAGCATTAATAGCAGGGACTAATATGGCAACTCCAAGAAGGGCAGTAGTTGGGTGGGATATTAATCGATTGGCTATGATCATTGCGGTGCTAAATGCTCGTTGTAAAATGTTTTTGCATGATAAAGAAGTGTACCTAAACATTGCAGGGGGACTCAAAATACAGGAACCATCGGCTGATCTTGCTGTTGCTGCTTCCCTTATTTCAAGTGTAGTAAATTTACCGCTGCCAACTTCTTCAATAATCTGCGGTGAAGTTGCACTTTCAGGAGAAATTAGGAATGTCTCGCATGCTGATCTTAGACTAAAAGAAGCACAAAAGTTAGGATTCAAAAAAGCAATTATGCCTAAAAATGGTAATTACTCTTCTCATGATATTGAGATAATCAAGCTTAGTCACGTAAGGGAATTAAGAGAAGTCTTTAATTACAATTGAATAACGCTTCAGCAAACTCTTTACTAGTAAACTCCTTTAAGTCCTCTATACTTTCACCAATTCCTATAGCATGTAACTTTACCTTATAAGCTTCTGCAAGGCCAATTACCACTCCGCCCTTAGCAGTGCCATCTAACTTTGTTACGATTAGCCCGGTAACATTGACCATCTTACTAAATGCCTCTAATTGGCTATAAGCATTTTGGCCGGTAGTTGCGTCAAGAACTAAAATAACATCATGAGGGGCAGTGTCATCCAATTTCTTTATCGTTCTATATATTTTTGATAACTCCTCCATAAGGTTCACATTATTTTGCAGCCTTCCTGCTGTGTCAATTAGAACAACATCAACGTTATCTTTCATAGCTTGACTTACAGCTCTATATGCAACACTTGCAGAGTCGCTACCATGCTCTCCAGTAACAATCAAGCAATCAGAACGCTCTGCCCAAATGTTTAATTGTTCACTAGCAGCAGCTCTAAATGTATCGCATGCAACAAGCATAACGGACTTTCCCATCTCCTTATATTTATATGCGAGCTTACCTATAGTTGTGGTTTTACCATTACCATTCACTCCGCATACCATTATTATATGTGGTTTTTTGTTTAAAATTAGCGGTTGCACAGCAGGGTTCAATATCGATTCTATTTCGCTCATTAGCTGCTGCGTAATAATGTTATACTCAACTTCCTTGTCAAACTTGATGCTTGTGAGCCTGTCAATAATCAACTTAGAAGTTTTATGACCAATGTCCATGCTAATTAGCAGCTCTTCCAGCTCATCTAAAAGCGACTGATCTAATTTTTTTTTGCCAGAAAAAATACTCTTTACTCCATCGCTAAAGCGCGAAGAAGTTTTCAACAAGCCTTTATAAAGATTACTAAACAAACTCAAGGGAGTACTCCTTTTAAAATTATAAACTTAATGACAACATAGAGACGCTGGTTGTAAAGAAATACACGTATTATGTGTATTTGTAAAGTTAAACAGTCGTTTTACTAGTATCCCTAGAATAAGATACTAGTAATACTACTACTTTCACTTTAGTTTTTAACCTAAATGTGTTATAATATAGGATAATGGTTTATAGGTAATTTTATGAGTTATAATGAGAAAATTTTAGATCATTATGAAAATCCAAGAAATGTTGGTTCTCTGGATAAAAATGATCCAAATGTTGGTACTGGTTTAGTTGGTGCGCCGTCATGCGGTGATGTAATGAAATTGCAGATAAAGGTCAATGACAAAGGTGTTATTGAAGATGCAAAATTTAAAACTTTTGGCTGTGGTTCTGCCATTGCTTCAAGTTCCTTGTTAACAGAGATGATAAAAGGAAAAGCTATTGAAGATGTAACACAGATAAAAAACACGCAAATAGTGGAAGAGTTATCTTTACCTCCAGTGAAGATACACTGCTCGGTGCTTGCCGAAGATGCTATAAAAGCTGCTATTCACGATTACCAAAGTAAACAAAAATAGCTATGAGTAAATATCAAGAAGTAAATGCCGCAAAGAAAGATAAAAAACCTATCACTATCACTGCAAATGCAGTGGAAAGAATAAGGCATTTATTGAATCGAAAACAGCATGCTAACCTTGAGAAATTAGAAGAAGCAATAGGAATAAGAGTGCTAATTAAACAAAAGGGATGTTCCGGTTTAAAATATGATATTGAATATGCATATGATATTCGTCCTTTAGAGTCGATAATTGAAGAAAGTTGCAGTGATGGTCAAAAAGTCAAGGTGTTGATCGATCCAAAATCTGTCATGTTTATTCTTGGCTCTGAAATGGATTATGTAGAAGAAAAATTTTCATCGGGTTTTGTTTTCAAAAATCCTAATGAAAAAGGAAAATGTGGTTGTGGAGAGAGTTTTCATGTCTAGCAGCTATTTTACATTGTTTGAAATTGAACCAACTTTCAATATCAGCTTTGATGAGTTAGAGAAAAAATATATTGAGCTAAGCAGGACTGAGATAAACGAAGGACAATCTAAAAATATAATTAATATTAACAAAGCTTATCAGGTGCTAAAGTCACCTCTAAAACGTGCCGAGCATTTGTTGAATCTTTTTGGTGTGGAAAGCCCAAAGGATCATCCAAATTCTGAAATATTAAATGAATCAATGGAAATAAGAGAATATTTGCTGGACTGCGATGATTTACAATTTGCAAGTAGGATGGTTGATGAAAAAATAAAAGATTGCGTTAAAAACCTAATTAACACTTTTGCTGTAAAGAATTTTGATGGAGCTGCTACACAAGTCTTAAGATTGAAATATTTATATAAGTCATTTGAGGAGGTGAAGAAAAATGCAACCAATTCAAATTTCTGAACCAAATTCAAGTGAAACAGTGTTTGGTATAGACCTTGGCACTACCAATTCTTTAATTGCTATAGTGAATAAAGCTGGTGACGTGGAGATATTTAAAGATGAACAGGGAAGAGAGCTACTGCCTTCTGCTCTTTCATATGAAAATAACGTGTTGAAAATCGGCTGTGGTGTTGACCAAAACGCCATCTGCTCTATAAAACGTTTAATGGGTAAAAGCATTAAAGATTTGAACAAAGAAGGCCTCAATTTTGAAATAGATAACGAAAGTGAAAAAGTTATTAGAGTAAAATGCTCAGAGGAGAAGTATCTTACTCCTGTTGAGATTTCTGCTGAGATATTAAAAGCTTTATGCGAGAGGGTAAAAAAATCCACAGGGATAAAAGTGAAAAAAGCAGTAATTACTGTGCCAGCTTACTTTGACGATTCAGCACGTAACGCAACTAAATATGCAGCAAAATTAGCTGGCATAGAAGTTCTTCGCCTCGTTAACGAGCCAACCGCTGCAGCGCTTTCTTACTCCATTGAAAAGAACAATAACAGTGGAATATATGCAGTTTATGACCTTGGTGGAGGAACATTTGATATTTCAATATTGAAATTACATCAAGGAGTGTTTCAAGTCCTTGCGGTTGGTGGTGATACCAAACTCGGCGGTGATGATTTTGATCACCTACTAAGTTCAATTGTACTTGATAAGTACAGAGAAAAAGTAGGTTTAAACAAGGAGTCGACAACACACCTTAATGTCATTCCAACACATAACGCTGGAACCTGCAATATCCGTACCGCGAAAGAATACTTAAGTGAAAATGCATCAGGCACTTTTGGCTTTAACATTAACGGCAAGCCGTTTGAATGTGAAATCACCAGAGAAGAATTTGAACAGGCAATAAGTCCTTTAGTTAATAGGACTATCAATATAGTCACTCGTACTGTAAACGATATAGATCTTAAAATTGATGATATAAAAGGAGTAATTTTAGTTGGTGGTGCAACTAGAACACCATTGGTTCAAAATTCACTAGTCAAGCTCTTTGGAAATAAAGTACTAAGTGACGCAGATCCAGATAAAGCAGTTGTCATTGGAGCAGCTTTGCAGACTTATTCTGTTCTCCTTGATGTTCTACCCTTATCACTTGGTATAGAAACTATGGGAGGCATAGTTGAAAAAATCATACCAAGAAATACGCCACTACCAGTTTCAGAGATAAAAGAGTTTACAACTTATGTTGATGGGCAACCAGCAATGAAAATTCACGTTTGTCAGGGAGAACGTGAAATGATAGAGGATAACAAATCTCTAGCGCAGTTTGAACTAAAAGGTATACCGCCACTGCCTGCAGGTTCTGCAAGAATTGAAATAGAATTTACAGTTAATGTTGACGGAATCTTGACTGTTACTGCAAGAGAAAAAGCTACTGGAATTGAGCAGACAGTTGAAGTAAATTCAAATTTTGGCTTGAGTGAAGCTGATGTTCAAAATATAGTTAACCAGTCAATAAACAGCTTTGATGAAGATATGAAGGCTCGTTCCCTTGCAGAGGCTAAAATTAACAGTAACAAGCTCATACATCTAGTTGAAAATGTTTCCACTGATCAAAAGTTAAAAAACCTATTACAAAACGCAAAAAACGCTTTACAAGGCAATGACTTGAATGAAATTAACAACGCTATCGCTGAGTTAGAAAGTTCTGCTTTAGAATTATGTGAATTAACAGATAGGTAGAGTTTACACAACTTTATGCAATATCCTGTCAAATCTCAGAGCAACAGGTAACCTGAAATTAAATGGTAACCAATCGATCTTCCCCAATTTAAACGATAAACCAACTATACTTACACGCCCAATGATATTTTCCATTGGTACAAAACCAACTTCAGGAAACCTGCTATCCAAAGAATTATTTCTATTGTCTCCCATAACAAAAAATTGATCGTTAGGCACATAATAAACTGGAGTATTATATGATAGCTTATTAGAGACGTTATCTATCAAAATCTCATGTTCCTTACCACTTAAAAGCGTTTCTATATATCTTGGTATGTTACGATTTGACTCATAATCAACAAAACTTTCAATTTGCCTTCGTTCTACTTTCTGATCATTTAGGTATAATTCTCCCTCTATCATTTGCACTTTGTCACCTGGTGTTCCTATTACTCGCTTAACAAACCTGATGCTGTCATTTCTTGTGGGTTTGAAAACTACTATGTCGCCACGCTTTGGAGGGGTATAAAAAATCCTGCCGCTAAAAATGTTTGGAGAAAATGGAAATGAGTGTTTACTGTAACCGTATGAATATTTACTAGTAAAAATGTAATCCCCTTCAAGTAGGGTGCTTTTCATTGAACCAGAAGGTATATGAAATGGCTCGAATAAAAAACTACGTATTGATAGCGCAATCAACAGTAAAAAAAACAACGAAGATAAAAATCTTCCCGTTCTTATCACCCAGTTTTTGCTTAGTTCTTCCAACTTTTCCAACTTTGTTTTTCTTATAGATTAAGCTGATTATAATACATAAATTAAAAAATGGTAATATGAAATTTTACTTGTGAATGTTATTCCTCTATTCAAAACAATTTTGAAAAGGCGGTTCATTTCTTTCAACGGTGTCATCCAAGTAGCGTGACACGTAACTGTACGAACATTGCAATTTGCAGGTGGCAGATGAAAGTAGCTGACACCATCTGGATGCAAATTTCCTTAAACGTTCGTAAACTTAAAACTTTACTTTGGGTCAAACCGCTGTATAGTGGCTTTATAGCTTTAGTTTTACAATGAATGTACCTAGTATAGAAAATTGTGATCTTCACAATAAAACCGTTTTACTCAGAGTTGACTTCAATGTTCCTATAAAAGATGGAGAAATTCGTGACGTCACTCGTATTTTGAGAGCATTGCCTACTATTGAGTATTTAGTGAATGCAAGTGCAAAGATTATTATTATATCGCATTTCGGACGCCCAAAGGCCAGAGACAATAATCTGTCGCTAAAAAATGTAATTGACACTTTATCGCAGTTACTAAATAAAAAAGTGAAATTCATTGATGATTGCGTTGGTGAAAAAGTGCAAAAAGCAGTGAGTGCTATGGATGCAAGAGATATAATATTACTAGAGAATCTAAGATTTTATAAAGAGGAAGAGCAGAGTGACTCAAATTTTGCCAAACAACTAGCATCTCTAGCGGATATATATGTAAATGATGCATTTTCTTGCTCTCACAGAGCTCACGCTTCTATTTCACGCATTACAGAGTTTTTACCTTCCTACGCGGGATTTTGCTTACAAGATGAGCTAAAGTATCTTGAAAAAGCTGTATCGTTTAAAGCTAAACCTATTACTGCGATAGTTGGGGGAGCCAAAATGTCAACTAAGATAAAAATGCTTATAAAGCTAACAGAAAAGGTTGATTACCTAGTTCTCGGAGGTGCAATTGCTAATAATTTTTTGTTATTTAGCAAAGTAAATATAGGAAAATCTTTCTTTCAAAATGGTGTTGACGACCTTCTACATAATATTGTTGAAACAGCAAATAAAAACAATTGCAAAATAGTTGTGCCAGAAGATGTTCTGGTTGCAGTAAACCCTGATTACAGCACTAGTATTTCAAGAAGAACTGAGTCCATTTTGGACGGTGATATAATTTTGGATATCGGACCACAAACTTTGAGTACAATAAGCCGTATAATAGCAAGCAGTAAGACTCTGCTGTGGAATGGACCTATTGGTGTTTTTGAACATTCAGCTTTTGCAAGTGGTACAATAGGGGTAATGAAAGTCGTAAGTGACTTAACGCACAAAGGAAAGTTAACCAGCATAATAGGGGGAGGCGATAGTCTATCTGCAATAAGCGCTGCAGGCCTTACCGATAAGGATTTTACATGTGTTTCCACTGGTGGAGGAGCGTTTTTAAGTTGGCTGGGTGGTAACGAAATGCCGGGAGTTGCTGCTCTGCAAAAATGATTAGATTAAAACTTTTTTAAATTGTTTCTTATAGGCTAGCTTTTTTGTGAACGTGATTATGTCGAAGACAGTTAAACTAATTTTGTGTTTAATAATACCAATAATGGGATTTATTTTTTATATTAGGGATCATTATTTTCACACTGACTATGTAGAAGAAAATAATTTTGAACCATTTTTCAGTTCACAACCAGGTTATATACCACCGTTTCCAGAATTAACTGACTTCGATAGAGGGGTGTTGAAAGTTTGTGGAGATTGGGGAGCACATCCAGATAAAGAAGATTTCAAAATTTTACTTAGTTGTCTGCAGCATCAAGAAGTAGTGAAAGGAATATATGATAAGCTTGATCATCAAGTGATTACGCCAGATGCGGATTTGGAGTTATTTAAAGATGAACTGGCTAACATTTGGTTTACAAATAGTGGAAGTGAAAAAGAAACTATAGGGTTTAGACATATTTTTTGTGGTGAGCCAAACGATAAATTAGGTGGTATGCATTTTGTAGGTAGATATGTTGAAGCTCAAGAAGATAAATGGGCAGGTGCAATTTGGAATGATAAGTCCCTATGCAATAAATCAGATATTAAGCCACCAGTTTATACATTTGGAATGAAATATTTGGGCAAGGATGGAGAAGTGAAAGTTAAATGCCCAAATGGATACGCATATAACCTTCATGCTGATGATATTTTAGTTTCTGCAACTAAAGCATTCAAAGAATTAGGAAAAGATGGAATGTGCTTATATAAAATGGAAGATGATGATTATCAATCAGTATTTGTAAGAAAGAACAATGCTATACTTACATTCTATCCTGATTTAACGCCAAAATGTAATAATAAGAGTACTTATTGTAGTTGCAGTAAATCTTAATTTCAAAACCAATAAGTTGATTTTATACTTCAAAAATTAGGTAAACCTTTCTTGGATATATTTTCAAACTCACCAATTAAAGTTTTTATATCTTGCGGTAAATCAGAGACAAATTCCATGTATTCCTTACTTTTTGGGTGGTGTAATCCTAATTTGTAAGCATGTAGCGCCTGTCTATTGAAATTACAGATAAAGTCAGAATTTTTAGCATATTTTGCACTTTTACTACTATTTTTTCCGTAAACTTGATCACCAACTATGGAATGCCCTATGTGGCTCATGTGGACTCGAATTTGGTGTGTTCTGCCTGTCTCTAAAGTGCATTTAACCAAGCTTGCTTGTCCTATAACTTTCTCTACTGAATAATGAGTGATTGCTAATTTGCCTGTGATTTTTGTTACACACATCATTTCTTTATTACCACGCTTTGGAGCAATGTTAGTTTTTATCGTTCCTTGTTGAGTAGACAATGTTCCCCAAACTACTGCTAAGTATTCCCGCTTTACTTTACGATTTGATAACAATTCAGACAAAAAACTATGAGCTTCCTCATTTTTTGCAATTACCATCAGCCCACTAGTATCTTTATCGAGTCTATGAACAATTCCTGGTCTTACATCAAGGTGAGCGATAACTGCGTTCAAGAGCGTATCATTGTTTGTCCCAGCACCAGGGTGCACTGTTAATCCACTTTGTTTACTCAGAACTATAATGGCCTCATCTTCGTATATGATATCAAGTTTTATATCGTGATTAGGTTCAATTGATGTGGATTCATTTTCACAAGTAAGATGTACCATATACTTCTTGCCTGTTTTTACTATGTGATTGTTGTCGGTTATAGGAATGCCAAGCAGTGTTACCTGCTCATCTTGTATCAATCTTTGTGCTTTACTGCGTGATATGTTGCATTTTTCAGCTATATAGGTGTCTAACCTTAATTTCTCTTTATCATTATTAACACTTAAGGTTATTACTGAGTGATCTATAGTGATTTACCCCGCGCCATTTCCCATGCTGCTTGAATATTTTGATTTACGAAATCAACTTTTGTACTAGGAAGATCACCTTGTTTTTTAATGTGGCAAGTTGTCTTAGAGCCATCTTTCCAGTGAATTATTATCTTGTTATCAAAATTCCGTAATGTTGCTTCACCAATCTTTTCTCCTTTATCACCTTTTTCTTCTAGCTTAATAGATTCTAATAAATAATATAGAAAGTCACTTGCTTTGCCATTGATTTTTTCTTTCCATTCGTCTGTTCTTTTTCGTTCAAATAAATCTTTTTTCTGCTGCCTTATTCTGTCTTGTTTTTCTAAGACTGCCAGTTCTTGTAGCTCCTTCTCTTCATCTACTAATTGATCAGTATTATCTTCATTATCAGGATCATTTGGTTGGTTGTGTTCTTCTAATAACTGTGCTTGTATCTCTTTATCTGCAGATTCATTAGTACTAGTTTGCATATCTTTATTTGCAGATCGATCAGTATTAGGTTGACTACTGCTCCCTTGCCCATTTTGTTGAGGGTCTGGGTTATTATGTGCATTAGGCAGTCTTTCATTGTGGAAAGTAGCTCCCGCTAGTCCCGTATATTGTCCTGGCTTTAACCTAGCTACTCTATCATCAATAGTCTCTACTGCATTCTTAATAGCATTTATTGTGTCCATTACCTTCTTTACATCCACTTCACTCAGTTTACCTTTTACGTCTACGCTAACTTCTTTACACAGAACATCCACACTTTTACTAATATCTTTCAGGCAGTCAGTTATTTCTTTACTAGCAGTTGTTTTCACCTCATCCACATTTTTCTTTATATCTTTTTCTAATTTATCAAGTAAAGCTTTGAGATTCTTCCCTATACTGCCAAGCGTTTCTTTAATGTTAATATTTGCAGGCTTTAAAAGACTATTATCAAGTAAATCGCAAGCTTTTTTAAGGTTACTGCCAAATGAGTCGCAAAATGGACTAAGCAGTTCTTTCATTAGAGATATTAGTTCATTTTCCTTTTTACCAAGCTTATTTTCTATTACTGATACAACCATGCCCTTTCCAGACCAGTATGGAAGTAGAAGACCTAAAGTACTGTGGTTTCTAATAGTATGATTTTCATGATCTACGCTATTACTTATTAGATTGCTAAGTGTTGATATGATGCATACAAGAATAACGACTAATAAAGATATTAATGTTATTGAAACATTAATGGATTGTGATATTGCTGAAACTACTATAATAGCACCAAATACATATGATCCAGTAAACAAGAAAATCCTATTTCTATTTTCTGCTTTTATATCTTCTAGTATTTCTCTCTGCGTCTTAGAAATTGGTAAAACTATTGAAAGCTTTTTCCTCTTACGATCTAAATTTGTTACAATTTCAATTTTTTCGGCTTCTTGAACAATCTGGCTGTACTGTTCATCAACTTGATAGTTTCCTACTTTTTTATCTATCTCATTCTCTTTTATTTTTTGTGTATTTATAAAGTTTATAACAGCAGTAAATAAGAGAACTGCAAGAGGAATAAAGGCAAGAGGTGCTGGCGTGAACGTAAACCCAGCAATACTTACTGTAACAGGCTGAATAGAAAAGGCAGTAAATGCTATAAGAGTAGCAATGGTACTTGCTATTGATATAGTACCAGAATACTTTCTTATAGAGCTCAAAATTCTACTGGGCTGGTCAGAAAGTTTTCTAAATCCTAAAAAATCAAAATAGTCTTTGAAAGGATCTTTAGTGTCTGTAACCATAACATTTTTCTAGTTTTAATTTATTTAGGTATACATTAACCAAACCTTAAAATCAAGTTTCTTAATTTTTCAACATGTGCCAAGGCCTATTAGAGCGCACTTTATTAATCTTTACGTAACGATTTGTTAACCAAACAGAATGTGTGCCATACGTTCCTAAATCGGCGTATTTGATAGTTTTAGTATTACAAACTGAATAGTTGAATTCACTTAGTTGGATTATTAAATCAACTTTACCACAATTTTCTAGAATATCTTCTTTTTTGTAAGCTAGCAACACTGACTTACTATTTCCTTTATTATATATACAGCCATAATCGTTGCACTTTAGTCTTTTATCTGGATTGCTATATTTTGTATGATTCAAAATTTGGTTCTGCCCATTTTGTTTCGCCCATGTTTTGACAACAAAGTTCCTATTTTTTCTAGTGAGAGAATATAGTAAGTTATCACTCTCCTTTGCAGCAACATTATCAGCATTTATTAGGATGTCGGGGGTTTTATATGCGGTGCTAAAGCAAATACCTAGTACAATAAAGAAAATTCCGAAGAAACGCCAATTTCTTTCCCACAAGCACAGCCACAATAACCCAAATGTTATTATAATAATTGATGAGGCAGGAAAAGTGCGAATGGAAATAACCAAGTACTGAAGACTAGCGATTGCATTTGTTATATACAAGATACTGTCAATTGGGCGCTCTATAAATGGCGCTATGATCCATTCAATACCTAAAGGAATCAATAAGACATAAATTATTCCAAGTGGAATAATAATTAATGTAACTATTGGTATAGCAACTAAATTTGTGATAATGCCACTAATTGAAAAATAATTAAAATTGTATATCGTGTACGGAACAGTTGCTAAACTTGCTATTACTGAGCTGATCATTATCGACACAAAATATTTCATTATTTTTATTTTGAACAATTTATTAGCATTAATTTGATAACTGGCAACCAGTGCCAAAACCGCAGAAAATGACATCTGAAAGCCTGGCTTTAAAATTGCTTCTGGTTCTACTGAGAGTATCACTGCAGCAGCAAACGCAATTGCTATTAACCCTCGATATTTTCTCTCTATCATTATTGCAACGAGTACTAAAATCACCATGATGTAGGCACGCTGAGCAGAAATTTGCATACCGGTAATCAACAAATAAAACGTGGTTGGCAAGATAGTAAGGAATGCAGATATTTTCTTGGTGTTATACTTAAGAGTCAAAGTTTCAGATATTGCGAATAAATTACGAAACACTATAAAAAACAGGCCAGCAACAAATGATAAATGCAAACCAGATATGGCAAACAAATGTGCTATACCTGAATCTCTTATCGCATCCATAGTTTTTTGGTCTATTCCGTCCTTTTTGCCGATTAGTAATGCAGAAATTATGTCTGCATGTGGTTTTTTAATATTTTGCTGCAGGTTTTCATAAATGTATTGACGGAAAGATTCTATATATTCTTGAAATTTCCTTGCTTCAGCCTTTTTGTGCAAAGCTATTTTGCTTGTTGCAAAACCTGTTGCACTTATTTTCTGATAATATGCTATTCTTGCAAAATCATATGCATGCTCCGAGGGCGCAATCTTTAGAGGGAAGAGTTTTGCTGATAATTTTACTTGATCGCCTATTTTAATGCCTTTTTCCACTTTGGTTCTAACTGATATTCTGATGTTATCTAGAGCTCTATCTGGTGTCATTCCAGCGCGTGAAGCTGGAATCCATATCTTTTTTTTCTGGATCCCAGTATCAAGTACTGGGATGACAAAAGGGGGTGCTGGGATGACAGGAGAGGATTTTGAGATAGTAGAGACAGAAAGCAGAAATTGTTTGTATGAGCCCCTGTCATTAATGTCCTTCACTGTGGCAATTATATCTTTTACGTATCTCTCTTTATCAAGAATTTGAGTATCAACTAAAGCTGTTCTTAATTTACTAGCTGTAAATCCTATGAGCACTGCAATTAAAGCAATGCATAGTATTGTGTACCTTTTGTGCAGTATCGCAATCAGAGTTAGTGTAGGTGGAAGCAAAAGAAAAATAGATATGCAGCTTGGTTCAAAACTTAGGGAAAAATAGGTTAAAATCCCTACACACTGACACACAGGAAACCACAGTATCAAGTTATATTTTTCATTACGTAGGTTATGACGTATATAGCTAACTACTATGTCAAAAAGAGTTAATAAATATACTAATATACGACCCATAGCGGATTTTATCCTTGTATATCCTATAATTGCAAGTATAATAGCTAAATAAACAACGACGCGGGATGGAGCAGCTCGGTAGCTCGTCAGGCTCATAACCTGAAGGTCGTAGGTTCAAATCCTACTCCCGCAACCATTTTCCAACTGTGCGAATATTGTGGTTTCAGGTAGCTCATAGAATGGATTAAACGAAAAACTTACTTGACAAACTCCACCAGCCCCCTTATCATGAAACTGAAGGTATTCATTTATCTTCAATCTGTGCAGATTAAATGACAACAGCATTACGTGATTGGCGTCTTATTTTTAATTTTTTGCACTATGTGCACCTTATGTCTTCACAACATTTCTGGGTTTTTACCCATATAAGCTGAAACGCGCTTATAAAGCGTTTAAGACAGTATAGTACGCCGATTTGCAGGATTAGAGAGTGACAACTAGCTAACACGGAATTTCTTTTGCCTTTTTTTCTGCTTAGTAAATTTCTTAAACATTTAAACTAAGGTGAGTTGCACTTAAAAGCAGCTAAATTGCAGTGTTTAAGACTTAAAAAAACGCCAATACAGAAAATAGACAATGACTAGGGTTTCTTTTGCCTTTTTTTTCGTTTGGTAAATTTCTTAATGTTTATAGCTAAACGACAACCGTCATCCCTGTAAAGGTCAAGTATCCCGCTACTTGTTAGCGGATGAGATACCGCGAATGAATCGCGGTATGACGGTTTGCTGCTTGTTAGCGGCTAAGAGATACCGCGGCGGTATGACGGTGAAGATGATAATCGTCATCCCGCTGCTTGTTAGCGGGATCTCTTGTTAGCGGATGAGATACCGCGAATGAATCGCGGTATGACGGTTCGTGGCGGTATATTCGTCATCCCGCTACGTGTTAGCGGGATCTATGCTAAGGAGATACCGCGGCGGTATGACGGTTCGTGGCGGTATGACGTAGGACTGCTGTCATCCCGCTGCGTGTTAGCGGGATCTATGCTTTGAGATACCGCAGCGGTATGACGTAGGGCTACAGGTGTCATCCCAGTGCCCAGACACTGGGATCCAGCTTTCTTTACAAATTCACAAAAAGTGCTTCATTTTATAACGCAAAACCCATATTCACCAAGCCCAATGCATTACTTGCAATTAAGTTTCCTGGATCCCAGTGTCAAGCACTGGGATGACAAAAAAAGGTACTAGCCTGACAACCGTCATCCCGCTATGTGTTAGCGGATGAGATACCGCGAATGAATCGCGGTATGACGGTTCGCGGCGGTATGACGTAGAATTTTATACTCACCAACTCAGTATCCAATCTGGATCCAAGTAGTCAAGCTAGTCGGATGACATCTTTCAACATTATATCATGAACTTTCTAAAATTCATCGAGTTATGCTTTCAAACGGTAGTGCCGGGGTGTGAGTATAATGATTATCAGTATATAAAAGTCATAGCAGACAGACTTGAAGCGGCGAGCGCTGGTGAAGTGAGGCGAATAATATTCAATATGCCTCCGCGTTCAATGAAGTCTATGTGCGTGAGTGTTGCGTGGCCCGCATGGATACTGGGAAACCAGCCAACTGCAAGAATAATAGTTGCAAGTTACTCTCGGCTGCTCAGCGAAAAGCACTCGCTTGATACAAGGTGCGTAATGCAATCTGGTTGGTATAAAAAGCTATTTCCAGAAGTAGAACTATCCAAAGACCAGAACACCAAATACAAATTTCAAACAGTGCAGAGAGGATACAGAATCGCAACATCAGTTGGAGGAACACTAACCGGTGAAGGTGGTGATTTCATCATTGTGGATGATCCACTAAGTCCCGCTCAAGCTTTGAGTGAAACGTTTAGAAAGCGTGCCACAAACTGGTTTGATCAGACTTTAGTAACGAGGCTCAACGACAGAAAAAAAGGAGTCATCGTTCTTGTGATGCACAGGCTACACCAGGAGGACTTAACTAGGCACCTTCTCTCCAAACCAAAAAACATATGGCACCATATTTGTTTACCGATGATATCTGAAAATAAGGAGGAGATCATTTATTCAATCAAAAAGCCAGCGCTTTCTGTTCCTGTCGTCCAAGTAACTGCAACCAGACGGTTGTATAATACAACAGCATCATGCGCTGCACCTGCAATAATATTATATTCAAGAGAAGAAGGTCAGTTGCTATACCACCTAGATGAAGGAAAAGAGGAAGTTGAGATGATAAAGGTTGAACTTGGGAGCTATGCTTTTGCTGCTCAATATCAACAAAACCCTCTACCACTTTCAAGTGGTATAATCAAACAAGAGTGGCTGAAGCGCTATAGAAGTTTTCCTGATAATCTCTCATATGTAACTCAAAGCTGGGACACTGCAGTTTCAACAAGCGACGCTAGCAATTTTAGCGTCTGCACCACTTGGGCCAAAATAGATAATAAATTCTATTTACTTGATGTATATCGCGCAAAGCTTGAGTATCCAAAGCTTAAAGAGCAAGTTCTGTCACTAGCTGCAAGATGGACACCGTACGCAATTTTAATCGAAGCAAAAACAAGTGGTCAGCAATTGGTGCAAGAACTGAAGGCAAACAGTGATTTACCCATTATCGAAATAGTACCACATGATGACAAACTCGCTCGATTCCACCAGATTGTTCCGATGATAGAGTCTGGCAAGGTTTTTCTGCCGCACCAAGCAGTATGGCTCAGCGATTTTGAGTATGAGATTTTAATGTTCCCAGAAACTCGCCACGACGATCAAGTAGATAGTACCGTGCAATATCTCCAGTGGATAAGAAATAATACTTATTGGACCGCTGCTATACGGACATTGTAGCACCTGTGGAGCTGCTTGAAAAAGTTGAATATTTGTAAGAAATAGTGTATAATTATTAATCTCAATGCTTTTGCTATGGCTCTATTAAAGTTTCTCGATCCGAAGTTAGATCTAACGTTCAAAAAAATCTTTGGTACTGAAAAAAATAAGAATATCCTCATTCATTTTTTGAATGATATTTTAGGTTTTTCTGGTAGTAATGAAATAAAAGAGATAGAGTTTCTTAGCACCATCATGGATCCTGAGATTGCCTCTGATAAGCAAAGTATTGTTGATGTACTCTGCAAGGACTCTCAAGGAAATAGGTACATTGTGGAAATGCAGGTTGCTCGTGACAAAGGTTTTGAGAAACGTGCTCAGCTATACGCTGCCAAAGCCTACTCGAGGCAGAGATGCGATTATACTGATCTTAAAAAAGTCTTTTTCATTGCGATTTCTAACAAGACGCTGTTTCCTGAAGAGGTTGAGTATATTTCTACTCATAGCATACGAGATATAAAAACCAATGGTCATTACTTAAAAGATTTGCAGTTTGTCTTTGTTGAATTGCCTAAATTTACAAAAAGCAAGGTAGAGCAGCTAGAAAGCACAGTAGAAAGGTGGTGTTATTTTTTCCAGTATGCAGAAGAAACGACAGATGAAGATCTAAGAAAAATAGCAGAAAAATCACCAATAATAAAGCTGGCGTATGATGAATTAGATAAGTTTCATTGGAGTGAAAAAGACCTAGTAGCGTATGAGGAAAGAGTGATGGATCTGCAAAAAGAAGCAGCTATTCTCGCTCAAAAACTTGATGATGCTAAAGAGGAAGGAATAACTGAAGGAATGGCTAAAGGAAAGATTGAAGTTGCAAAAGCAATGCTGGCTAATAACGTTGATATTGACACTATTGTTAAGTGTACAGATCTTTCTATTAGCGAGATTAAAGAATTAAGTGAATTGTCATTCTAGCGTGTGGCGCTAGGATGTAAAGGAATCAGTTTGGATGACAGAAGAGGTCTTTATGAGCTATAATACTCAAATTAAAGGAAGAACTTCCTTTAATTCCTTGCCTATCACCGAAATACCATTTTTCTTATGCTAATTCTTAATAAGAAGGGTCTGCAATAACGAATGTAGCTAGGGATATAATTGTTCCACTTTCCAATTGCTTTCTTCGATAAGAGTATATCTAAACCTAGTGTGTCTCCTATATTCACCTTCTTGCCAAAACTCAATTACTTTTGGGATTACACAAAATCCCACCCAAAAGTCAGGACGAGGAACTTGTGTGTTGTAAAATTCCTTCTCCTTCAATTTGATGGCTTGCTCAAAATCTTGCCAATTTTTCAGAACGCTCGATTGTTTTGAGCACCATGCGCTAATTTGACTATCACGTGCTCGAGAAGAGAAGTATTGGTCAGCTTTTTCACCGTCTAGGAGTTTAACTTCTCCTTCAATTCGTACTTGTCTAGCAAACTCTATCCAATGAAACACTAGTGCAGCTTTGGGATTCTCAGTTAATTCTTTTCCTTTTCTACTGTTTACGTTAGTAAAGAACACAAAACCTTCTCTACTATATTCCTTTAGTAATACTACCCTCGCAGATGGAATACAGTCTTTGCTACACGTTGCTAGTGTCATTGCAGTTGGCTCTTTACACGAAACTGCTTTGTACCACTTCGAAAACAAATCAAAAGGATCTTTCTCAGGTAAAAATGTCATATGCAAAAATAAAATTTAATTCTGACATGCATTGCAAAAATAAGTGCTACGGCCATTTTGTCGTATAAGTGTTATGATATTGTTGCAGATTCTGCAAGGTTTTTGAACTTTACCATATACGTAAAAGTTATTTTGAAAGTATCCAGCAGATCCAGATGGCTGTGCATAATCCTTCAGTGTTGAACCGCCTGCAGCAATTGCATCACTCAGAGTATTTTTTATTTCAGCAGCAAGTTTTTTGCATTCTATAGAAGTTAAATCTTTTGCCAACCTAAGTGGTGATATGCGGGCTCTAAACAAACTTTCAGAAGCATATATATTCCCTACGCCAACTATTAATTTATTATCCATTAATGCTGATTTGATATTCACTTTTTTGTTTTTCAGCAACTCCTGTAAATAGTCTCCACTGAATTCATCCGTGAGGGGCTCTATTCCGAAATCATCAAAAAAATTTATTTCTTGTTCTTTGCTTAAAATAATAACTAATCCAAATCTTCTTGGATCATTAAAGATTATTGAAGTATTATCGGAAAATAAAAATACCACGTGATCGTGCTTATTCCGCACTTGATCGTGGTCAGCATATATAAGCTTTCCGCTCATGCCAAGATGTATGATTACAGCCATACTACCATCTGTATTCCAGATCGTATACTTACCTCTACGCTTGATGTTGCGTATGACTTTGCCCTTTAGCATATCATCAATATTTTTTGTTATTGGGGCACGTAAATTCCAATTATTAACTATAACATTACTAATTTGCTTGTTTTTAATTTTATCAAGCAAGAAGTTAGAGATTACTTCCACTTCCGGTAGTTCTGGCATGATACCTCCTTCAAAACTTAAGTTTCTGATGGTAATTTTGTCGTTAAAGCTTCCTCAAATACATTCGAGTATTCTGCGGCGCTTTCTTCTAAAAATTCCTCACCACAAACAAATTTTGAAAGGGGTCTGCTTTGTCTACTCTGTTGCTGCTTTTTTCTTTTCAAAATATTTTGCTTTAAAGCTTTTGCTAATCTTTTTTTCTCCTCTTCTTTTTCCTTATTCCTTTTTGTATTATTCATTATCATAATATATAAGCCTGCCGTTGTAGCTCAGGTGGTAGAGTACGTCATTGGTAATGACGAGGTCCCAAGTTCGAATCTTGGTAACGGCACACTCTTACAATATTGCATAACTTGCAAGCAAGGCTTAAAAGAAAGTTACAGAGGTAGGTTATCATGCTTTTTCCATATTCTTTCTACTTTCTTGTTTTTGAGTAGCTCTAATGCTTTGTGAAAGTGATGCCTTGTTTTACTTGGCACTATAATGTCATCAATGTATCCATGTGATGCAGCAAAAAATGGATTAGCAAATTTCTCTTTATATTCTTTTATTAATGTTTGCTGATCTTTTTCATGTCGAAATATAATTTCAACTGCACTTTCAGGGCCCATTACAGCTATTTCAGCAGTTGGCCAAGCATAATTTATGTCACCTTTTAAATGTTTTGAGTTCATAACGATATATGCACCACCATACGCTTTTCTAGTGATAAGGCTAATTTTTGGCACAGTCGCTTCAGCGTAAGCGTAAAGCAGTTTCGCTCCGTGTTGTATTATATTATTGTATTCTTGGTTTGTACCCGGCAGAAATCCTGGAACATCAATAAGTGTGATGATCGGAATGTTAAATGCGTCACAAAACCTCACAAACCTTGCAGCTTTTCTTGAAGAATCAATATCCAAACATCCTGCAAGGTGCATAGGTTGATTTGCAACAATACCAACAGTATTTCCTCCAATCCTACTAAAACCAATTATAATATTACGAGCAAAATCAGGTTTTAGTTCAAAGAATTTCTTCTCATCGCACACCTTTTCAATAAGTTCATACATATCATAAGGAGTATTAGGATTGCTAGGAATCAGAGTATTTAAAGATTCATCAATATCATTAACTGAATCACAGGTTGATTTAGGTTTAGGTGATTCTTGATTATTTGCTGGTAAGAAAGTAAAGAATTCACGCATTTTTAGCAGCATTTCAACATCATTATTGAATGCAAAATCCGCTACTCCTGTTTTGCTTGTATGAATTTTTGCTCCACCAAGGTCTTCGAAACTTACATCTTCGTAGGTAACCTTTTTTACTACATCTGGCCCGGTTATAAACATGTATGAACTATTCTTTACCATGAAAGTAAAGTCAGTTAATGCTGGAGAGTAAACCGCACCCCCTGCACATGGCCCCATGATTAAAGAGATTTGTGGTATAACACCCGATGCATTTACGTTTCTTTGAAAGATTTCTCCATAACCAGCAAGGGAATTTACTCCCTCCTGAATTCTGGCTCCACCAGAGTCATTTAGCCCAATGACAGGAACTCTAGCATTAATTGCCATATCCATAATTTTGCATATTTTTTTTGCATGTGACGCACCAAGTGACCCACCAAAGACGGTAAAATCCTGAGAATAAACAAAAACTTTTTTGCCATAAATAGTGCCATGGCCAATTACAACACCATCACCTAAAAAATTAGCATTTTGCATGCCAAAATCAGCTACGTGATGCTTCACGAATTTATCGTATTCCTCAAACGAATTTTCATCGAGCAGTATACTGAGTCTTTCTCTGGCAGTTAATTTCCCTTTTTCGTGTTGTTTATTGATTCTGTTAGAACCACCTCCTTTTTCAGCTTCTAGTGCTTTGGTTTTTAGATTTTCTAGTATTTTGAAGTCTTGCATACGATAAAGTAGTTTTTAAATTGGTTGTAGACTTTATTAAGTTTACAAACTCTACTACTATACACATACACTATTGCATGTGGCAATAGTGTATGTGTATAACAATTATTAAAACTTTAACCTTGACGTTGGCAATTAAAATGAGAACACTTTGATATACTAACTTCTTCCAGAACACTAAATTGCTCATTTTGTTTTCCGTTTTTCTCTTCGACAAAACTTTTGGCTCTACCAATGATCTCTTCTGTACGTGGTTTCCCTTTTAGTGTTTCATAGTGCTTTAAGAAAAGCTTGCAGTTTTCACCGTCCATATCCACCATTATTTTGCCAAAGCTTGAGGCATTTTCAGGCTTGTCAGCCTTTTCAGAAGATAGAGTCATTACAATCTTTTCACTGTTGCTTATTGGAAAAGTCATCTGGAATCTGCCCTTTATATCATGATATTTTCCATCTTGTATTCGTATTACATCATCTCCTTCCCCAATCTTTAATGCTCCATCTAAATTTTGAAATTCTGGATTACTCAGAAATTTTGCAGGAGTGATAACGCTTTCTTCTGGACACTGTACAAAATAAAATTTATTATCTCTTTCCAGTATAACGCCATCTTTTTTATCGTTTTCAATACTATCACATACAAAGAGTTTCAAAGCTCCCTCACTCATATAAGTACCTGTTGAAACTAGATCGGATATTTTTGATGAAAGAAGATCTAGTTGATGTTTTTCATGAATGGACAACTCTTGTGTTTTTAGGATATATAAGTTGCGCACCAAAAAATCTATCAATGATGTATTCTCAGAGAACACATAACATGGTATGCCAAACATTATCTTTTTGTCTTTTCCAAGTGCTATGAGCTCTAGCAATTTCTTTATTATTCCCTCTGCGACTGTTTCATTGCTATACAAGTGTGAGGTGTTAGTTTGACATCTTGTATTCAATAATGTACTTAAGGTATTTTTTCGTACACATTCATCAACTTGTTTATATATTGCTATGTCTGGTTGAGGCGCGCCCGTTACTTCTAAATCTTCAAGTTCATCTTCTATATCCTGTTCACTTTGGCACGTTTCGTATAATACACTGAGTGCATCTTCATCCATATCTGGACACGTTTTGAATGATACATTGAGTATATCTTCATCCTCAGACTCATCTATATTTTCATTGTATTCTGTAGAATAACTGCCTTCACTATCCTCTTCTGTTATATGCAATTCAGATGATAAAGTTGTATCAAGCACATCATCTTCAAGATGAGCAGGAGTAGGAGCACGAGTATCATACCCCTCATCTATATCTATCGAATCTGGATTATGCTTTTGTATATCTTGACCTACCATATATCTCCCTATTTGACATAATAAAACAAGAAATTCTAGTGATAGTATGCTCGCGTGATCTATAAAGTCAATAGTTAAATTGAAAAATTTTAGTTATAATCTACTTTACATAGAAGATGCCCTTAAATTATGCTAAAAATCGCTATAGTAGGCCTACCAAATGCTGGTAAATCAACTCTTTTTAATAGATTGGTGGGAAGAAAAGCAGCGGTGGTCAGCAATATTCCAGGAGTGACAAGGGATAGACGTGAGGGAATAGGGAGAATTAGCGATTTGGAGTTTAAAGTTATAGATACGGGAGGATGGAACGACCAAACTAATTTTTCACTACAAGTTATTGAACAAATAGAATTTTCTCTATCCAATTCAAACATCATTTTCTTTCTTGTTGATGCAAAAGTGCAAAATGAGCGAAACAAGGAATTTGCAAAGTGGCTGAAGAGAAAAACGAATAAACCTGTAATCCTCATAGCAAATAAATGCGAGAGTCATAAATCCGAAAATGTTGATTATTTGCAGTTTTTTGATTTTCTTGGCCCGGTGTATATCTCTGCCGAGCATAATCTTGGCATGGTTGATCTTTATGATGTATTAGCTGGTGTTATTGAAAATTTGAACGAAAACACTGATCTATTGGGCAGTGAGTCCAGTAAACTTAGAATTGCAATCATCGGTCGCCCAAATGTCGGAAAATCAACTTTTTTAAACAGCCTACTTACAGAAAACAGACTAATAACAAGTTCAGAGCCAGGCACCACACGTGATTCTGTAGATATTGTATATGATCATAATGGGGAGCTAATTACTCTCATTGATACTGCAGGAATCCGCAGAAAGGCGAATGTTATAGATAACTTAGAATCAAGATTTGTTGAAAAAAGCTTAGAATCAATCAAGCGCTCTCATGTGGTAGTTTTAATGCTAGACTCCCTAGTTGGTATTGAGCAGCAGGATTTATCAATTGGTGAAGCTGCAATTAAGGGAGGGAAAGGGATTATTGTTGTTTTAAATAAGTGGGATTTAATAGGTAAGGATGACAGAAGTAAGTTAATAAAATTTGTCAAACAACAGGAAGTGACTCGGTTATTCTTGGAAGTGCCAACTGTAACAATTTCTGCATTGAAAGGCATGCGCTGCGGCGATGTGATAGGTAAGTGTCTTGAAGTGAGTGAATCTTTGAACAAGAAAGTCAGCACTGCAAAACTGAATAAGTGGCTAATTGATGCTTTAGATAGGCACTCTCACCCGCTTGTAAAAGGCAAAGCAGTTAAAATGAAGTATATCGCTCAAATTGGTACTAAACCTCCAGCTTTTTCTTTGATATGTAACATACCTGAAAGTGTTGATGAAAGTTATAAACGCTATTTAATTAATGACCTTAGAAAAAATTTCTTTGCTGAAGGCGTGCCAGTCAGATTACTTTTGAAAAAAAATAAAAATCCCTATGCAAAATGAATACCCTGCTTTATACTTTCAGGGATAATTTACTTAAAGTCGTGTGTAATAACTCCAGAATTCCTACAATCTTTCTGCTATCAAGTGCTTTTGCTCTAATTTTTGCATATGTGCTAGAATATTTTTTCAACATGCTGCCATGCAAGTTATGTACATACGAGCAGGTAGTTTACTATGTTGCAGGGTTACTTGCAGTAGTATGCATGCTTAAAGACAACAAAATTCTAATCTATGCAATGTTTTGCAGCTATCTCATAGGTGCAGTAATATCTTTTTATCATGTAGGCCTTGAACTCCACTTATTTCATGACATTTTAGGATGCACAGAGCAAGCAAGTGGTAACGTTAGTATAGAAGAGCTCAGAAATAATCTACTAAACCCTAATTACTCTCCATCTTGTGACAGACCTCATTATGTTCTAGGTGTTTCTTTAGCAACATGGAATTTAATTTATCTCATAGTAGCTCTATTCGTATCAGGTAAGGTGTATTGTGGAGAAAGAAAGAAATCTAAATAATTTAAGGTACAGCAACAATCGGTTCTTGCAACAAGCAATTAGAGTAAATCATGCTGGAGAATATGGAGCTATTTGCATTTATTCTGGTCAAAAATTTATTCTTAAAAAATCTTCTATAATCAATGAAATAATTGAAATGGAAGAGCAGGAAAAAAAGCATTTTCACTATTTTAATGAGAAAATCAAAGAGCAAAAAGTTCGTCCTACTGTTTTGTTGCCAGTTTGGCGTGTTTTAGGAGTGTCACTTGGCGTTGCAACTGCCATTATGGGCAAAAAAGCTGCTATGGCTTGCACTGCTGCAGTTGAAGAAGTTATAGGAGAGCACTACAAAGAGCAAGTTTCACATTTAGAAGATGGGGAATTAAGAGAAACTATAAGTAAATTTCGCGATGAGGAGTTAGAGCACAGAGATATTGCAATTCAGCACAATGCTGAAAGCGCATTTGGCTACAACATTCTATCTTCATTCATAAAAACAGGCTGCAAAGCTGCTATTTGCTTGTCCAAGTTAATTTAACTAAGCAGCTTTCTTAAAGTGTTTTAAATGTTCTGATGACAACAGAAATCAGGAAGAAATTCAAGTGTAACAATTATTTTATAACTATATTTTCATATCACCATTATTAATCAATAATTAGTGTTTGTAAACTAACCACATTTAAAGTATAGACCGCAAAGGAGGCAAAAGTGCGTTTCAATTTAGAACCAGGAGATACTGCTTGTGATGGTAGAAGTAAGCTCGTAGCTGTCAAAATAAATAACGAAGAAAGAATTAACTTACCTTTCACATCTTACGCTTTCGATAAGGATCATTTTATCATACCATCACACTCTGGGACTATACATCTTAGAAGCTTTGTCAATACTCTTATAAAACGTTACTGTAGTAAATATGTAATGGGGTTATCATAACGCTAACTATATCTCAAATGAATTATCATTACACAATATTAATAATATAGTATTTCCAGCAACCAAAACCAGCAAGCGTGAGAATCGTTCGTCTTGGGATTAGTTGGTCTCTTGTGTTACTCTGAAGGATTCATTGTATTGTAAATATCATTGTTCAATGAACTCGATGTAGGTAAAGAAACATCATCATCAGACTGTGAGATCGATTCATCAGCTTTTTCTTCGTTAAACCCAAACAACCATGAAAAAAAACCACCAAAAAATGATGCAATTAATGAAAAAGGCTTCATAAGTATACTAAACAAACTACCAAAAAAAGAGCTCGGCTGTTCTTCTGTTTGTGCAGGTTCTGTGGAAGCAGCAGACCCTATACCTTCGGTTTTTACATCAGTTTCTTCTTTTGCACTGATGCCTTGCTCCCTTCCTGGTTGAATATCACCTTTTTGCTCAGCATCTTTTTCTTGATCTTCTTGATTATCTTCTAATGACTCACCTACTGAATCAGCATCAGGTTTTTTTGCCACTATTTTTAATAGATTTTCTATTTCTGTTGTTTTAGCCAAATCTAAAGGAGTCTTTCCATCTTTATCTTTTGCATTGATATCGATTCCTTCTACTTTTAATAGAACTTCTACCACTTCTTCTTTGCCGGACAGTGCAGCCCAATGTAAAGGAGTTTTTCCATCTTGACCTGTTGCATCAACATTTGCCCCTTTATATTCGCTATTTCTCGCTTTGAATTCTTATAAAACCCACTTAATGCTGCAACTACTGACTTAACTCTAGGACCAAAGGTATCAGCCTTCTGGTAATTTGCTACTCCTTCTTTTTCCGCATTTACGACAGCGCCCATGCTCTAATTGATACTCAAGTACGTAAGGCTTAATTTCTGGCAAATCAACTTTTTGATAGACATATGGTTTTTGTGATTTCTTCACCGCACTCGCATCTATTTGGCAACTCTACCTTCACCACCTCATCTGCTTCCATTTTAGCTCGGCAATTTCCCTTATGTCCACCTATCTTCCTGCCGCCCTCTGACTTATCTTCTGGTGTGTCTTTTTTTATTTTGTACAGCTCTTTTGAACTTGGTAAAGATGAATTCCTTGAGTTTAAGCCAAGTCTCTCTCTTAGTTCAGCATTCTCTATTTCTAAGATTTTATTTTTTTCTTCAAGCTTTCTGCTCTAAGTTTTTACATAACTCTACAATACTGATCAACAATTGAAGCATCTAGCCTTACATTACTATCAACATTTTGTGTTATTACTACTTCAATATATTATGTCAATTATTTTTTATCCTTGCCACACCCCTGAACGGATACAACTTTTTCCTATTGTCATCCAAGCAGCGTGAGCTATAGCTAAACTGACTTAGATTTACCGACAATTTGAAAAACGACAAATTCGTCATTCCGCTACTAGTTAGCGCTGCGGCGGTATAACGTGTTGCTTGGGCCAGCTATAGAAGGAGTGCGTTGTTATTTAAATAATAGTTATGCAACAGATCTATTGAATTGAGCAGGAGCTCTTATTTGCTTTTTGAGCACTGACTACTTGTGTTTCAGTGCTTGGTGTTGCTAAATCAATCAATTCCCATCCTTCATTATTTGCTTCACAAGCATTCCAACATTGAGCCAATTCCTTATTATTTTTTACAGAATCTGGCATTTTTTCATTAGGATTTTGTTCTAATGTATGCTTAATTAGAATCTTACAGCAATCTTTGCATTCAATTGACTTATCTGTACCATATAATTTAGTAACACAATCTAAAGCGGTGTTTCCACCGTAGTGTTCATGTGGGCAATCACTTATTCCCGCTTCTATGAGAGCCTTTAACACGTCTGGAGAACGAGCCAAAGCGCAGGCATGTAAATATCCTTTCTCATTTTGCACGTTAGCCCCTGCTTTTATTAAAACTTGCGCTAGATTTGGTAAAGCGCAAGGTTTGTAATTAATAGCAATAGAAAAAAGACTATCTACTGGAAAGCCATCATAGTCTTTCAAATCAAATTTGTGATTAATATCAAAACCTTTTTCTTCCCAAGAAGTGTGTAAATCTTTATAATAGTTTTCTTTGCTTGAAGTTTGCATTCTACTTTCTAGCCTTTCTTTTATTTTTTCTATTACATTACTAATATCTAAATCGTGATCTTCATTCACTTTATACAACACATTACACAAAGCACTATAAAGCCAAGTTTCTCTATTCATTATAATTTATACCTTAAAACTATTAATATACACTTATGTAGTATATAAACTCTAAATAACATTTTGCAAAATATTAATTGTTAGATAACATAATCAAAGTTTTTATCTTACATTCATCATGGTTAGAGCTATACAAATAAAAAAAACTGGGGGACCAGAAGTATTAGAATTTGTAGATAAGAATATAGGTGAGCCAAAAGGCGAGGAAGTCTTAATACGTCATACAACTATCGGCTTAAATCGTTATGATTTAGAGCACAGAAAAGGTATGCGCAAAATTAAAGATCTACCATCAGTGCTTGGGGTGGAAGCAGTGGGAATTATTGAAAAGCTTGGTAAAAAAATCAGTGATGGATTCAAAGTTGGAGACAGAGTTGGATATTGCACAGCTCCTCCGGGGGCATATTGTGAAAAGCGCATTATACACCAGAAATATCTGATAAAAATTCCAGATGACATATCTGATGAAGTTGCTGCTGCAGTGCTGTTTAAAGGTATGACAGCTCACTATTTAGTTAATCAATCTTATAAAGTTAGGCCAGGTGCTTTCGTGCTAGTTCATGGGGCTAATGGTGGCTTAGGACAAATAATATGCCAATGGGCAAAGGATAAAAAAGGTGTAGTGATAGGTTCTGTAAGCTCTGATGAAAAAATGAAGATAGCTTTACAAAGTGGCTGCACATACGCAATAAACTACAATGATAAAGACTTCGTTTCTAAAGTTATGGAGATTACGCAAAACAGAGGAGTAGGTGCAGTGTATGACCCTATAGGTTACGCTACAAGCAAGCTTTCTTTTGAATCTTTAGGCAGGTTCGGTATATACGTTTCCTATGGGCAGATATCAGGTAACGCTCCTATTAGTTTTTCTTTACTTAGTTCACGTTCGTTATTTGCAGCTGGAACCTCAATATACCATTATAAGCATGACAGACTCACATTAGTGCTTACCACAATGGAAATCTTCGAGATGATAAGAAAAAAACTTTTAACTGTACGGATCAATAAAAAATATAAATTTGATGAAATAATCCAAGCTCATCGCGATATGGAAAATAGAAAAGCGAGTGGGTTAAATATTATCAAAATCTCTTAGAACCTGTCTTGAAAGGGAAAAAACAAAAGAATAAGATGAGGTAAGCAAAAAATAGGGGGTAACAAGTGATATAAGTGACAAGGAATGAGAGCCAAATGTTGCACAAGGGGTGATAGGGAGGCAAAAAACATAACAATTATTAATGCAATAAAATATATAATGAGGGAGTGCTAACCTTTAATATAGTTATGCAAGAGGCCTAATTTGAAATATTAAATAGCTAACGTAAAAAATTGCTTCCATATATTTTAAATCTGATTATAATTACAGTTAGAGATATCTTAAGAGCTCAAAATCTATCTTTGTCTGCAGACTTTTCAGTCAAATTTTTAATCAAAAAGCGTAGCGTATCTTCTTTAGTGCATGTAAATATGCTTAATCTCTGTCGTATGTGCGCTGCACTTTTTTCTAATCTTTTTTACACAAGGGGATTTTATGTACAGAATTCCAGATACTTGACCTTTACTTTAGCTAAAAACCAATAGGCGCCTATGGTTTAACGCTAATTAAAATAAAAATTTTTCTAGATCAGTAATATATAGAAAAATTACAAAATCACTGTTTACTGAAAACGGGATACGATTGCCAAGAAAGCTGCTAATGTCACAGATTTTGGTTATTCCCAAACGTTGTTTGCTTGAATTTTAGACGTATGAGCGTGCTCTCCTTACTTCAAGAACTCTTTAATATGACTATGCTTGCTAAATTAACCACTTAAGTCCTTTCAAGATATGTTCTTAAATAAACTAGTAATTTAAACTAACCATTCATTAAATCATATCAACTAGAACTTCACATATTTAATTCTCCTTTTGGGGGAATTAAAAGCATATAGCTAAACTGACTTAGGCTTACCGACAACCGTCATCCCGCTACTTGTTAGCGCCACCGCGGTATGACGTCTTAGCTATAGATGCTGGTTTGTATGCTCCCAGTAATTTCAAGAGAAGCTTAGTAGATAAGTTGTGTTTTAAACCAAATTCGGTATTTTAAACTGAACATTTTCAATAATACCACCTGGCATAACTGAAATTTTTACACTCAGGTTTACTTTTAGGTAGTCCATTAATTCATCAACCAATATGTCAGGAGCAGAAGCACCTGCAGTGATTCCTATCTTTTCTATGCCCTGAAACCAGCTTTTATTCACACAGCTGTAATTATCAATTAAGTAGGCTCTTTTTCCTCTGGCAGTGCACAGATCTAATAAGCGGTTTGAATTTGAGCTATTTTTACTTCCTACAACTAACACCATGTCTACAATTTCAGCTAGCTTTTTAACAGCATTTTGTCTGTTTTGCGTTGCATAGCATATGTCCTTTAAATCTGGACCTGTTATGCTTGGAAACCTGAGCTTCAGGGCAACAATAATTTCACGGGTATCGTCGATGCTTAACGTGGTTTGTGTAACATAAGATAAATTATCTGGATCTTTAACTTTTAAATTGCATACGTCCTGCACAGTTTGCACTAAAATGATAGGATTATTTACTCTTCCTCTAATTCCCTTAACTTCTGGATGGTTTTCATGCCCAATGAGAATTAATTCTTTACCACTGTTTTCATACCTTTTTGCCTCTTTATGCACTTTGCTGACTAAAGGACATGTTGCATCAATCACTTGAATACCCTTTCTTTTTGCCTTATCTTCTATATTTTTTGATACTCCGTGCGCGCTGAAGATCAGTATTCCTCCATTATCTTCAATTTCCTCGATACTGTTCACAAAAACCACTCCTTGTCTCTTAAAGTCCTCTACTATATATTTATTGTGAACAATTTCGTGTAGCACATAAACTTGGCACTTGTTTTTGTATTTTTCTAAAGTAATAGCTAATATGTCCACAGCTCTTTTTACCCCGGCACAAAAACCTCGCGGCTCAGCTAAGATAATTTCCATTTTTGTCAAATCAAGTAAATATGCAAGCATTACTTAAAAATAAGCTCCGCTCACTGTGTTTTATAGTACCATTATTTACGTTTTATATAATAATTATTTTTCGCATATTCTCTTTAACATTTGATCAACCTACTACTTCAGAAAATTTTAGAAAAGATAATACAGTATATAAACAACCTGATATTTTAGATAGAAATGGAGTGGTAATAGCAACAAATGTGCCCACAACATCACTATATACAGATGCAACCAAAGTAAAGAATCCGGAAAGTATAGCAGCACAACTGTGTTCTATTTTGAATGATCTTGAATACGAGAATTCATATAGAGTACTTACTTCAAAAAAGAAATTTGCTTGGGTAAAGCGGCACTTGACTCCAAAAGAACTGTTAGCAATAAAAAATGCCGGCGTACCAGGAATAAACTTCTATAACGATGTAAAACGTATATATCCTCACAGTAATTTATTTTCACACGTGCTTGGTTACACTGACATAGATGGCAACGGTATTGCAGGAGTTGAGGCATATATAAGTAAAAACAAACAACATTCTGTTATCCAAGTAGCTGACACTGGGGTCCAGGAAAAAAATACGTGGATTCCAGCATTACGCGCTGGAATAACACCTTACCAGGGTATTCAACTATCCTTAGATACACGAGTGCAAAGCATAGTGCATGAAGAGCTAACTAAAGCTGTAAGCAGATATCAGGCACTCGGCGGAGTAGGAATTGTTTTAAATGTGAGAAATAGTGAAGTCATCTCAATGGTCGGTCTGCCTGATTTTAACCCCAACCTACAGAATAAGGCAGAAGACGTACAAAAGTTTAATCGCGCCAGTCTTGGGGTGTATGAGATGGGGTCGGTATTAAAATTCTTTACAATAGCCGCAGCGCTTGATGCAAACGTTACAAAAACTAGCGATTTATATGACGTATCAACACCAATCACCATTGGAAAGTATAAAATTCAGGACTTTCACAAATCTAAAACTCCAAAAATTACTGTGCAAGATATATTTGTAAAATCATCCAACATTGGTGCAGCAAAAATTGCAGTCAAATTAGGTATTGAAAAACAAGTAGAATACTTTAAAGCTATGAAGCTATTTTCTCCTTTGAAAATAGAAATACCAGAAAAATCTACACCGATAATTCCGGATAAATGGAGTGAAAACACTTTAATAACAGCATCTTATGGTTATGGCATAGCTGTAACTCCTATACATCTTGCACAAACTGCAGCAGCATTAATCAACAATGGAATATTTCATAACGCAACCTTGATGTTGAATAAAAGAAGCATAGGAGAACAAATTATCTCAAGAAAAACCTCCAGGGAAATGAGAAAATTATTACGCGCAGCAGTAACAGATGGCACTGGCAGAAAAGCAAAAATAAAGGCATATTCAATAGGGGGAAAGACTGGATCGGCGGAAAAAGTTGTAGATGGTAAATATAGCAAAGATGCAAACATAGCGTCATTTATAGGAGTGCTAACTATGCTTGACCCAAGGTATATAGTGCTAATTGCTATTGATGAACCTCAAGGGATACACCATACCGGGGGAATAATTGCTGCGCCTATAGTAAAGAACATTATAAATAAAATAGCACCTATACTAAATGTTACACCTGAGATGTAAAATTATGATTGCTTTACTATAACTTCAAATCTATCATTGCCAAAATCCTTATTAATATACCAAGAACCATCATCTTTAGTTACAAATTCAAGACCTTTAAGATTTCTTTTCATTGTCTTTCCATTTTGACCATCGATAGCGATATTAATATCGAATGTAATAACGTCTAGATTTATCATAGCTTCTTTCCCACTGCACGAATTTAGACTGAACTTGCCTAACATGACATCATTAAAACTTATTTCCCCTGTATAGACATCACACTGACCGTCCACACAACACGTAGTTTCAATATAAAAAAGGTCTGACATATAAAACACCTTGCGTTTATAAAAAAAGAGCTAAATATGTATGGCTAGTGCAGCCCTACGCCACGCCGCTATAGTCTTAAACCTAGAGCACTTTAGCTATATAACCATAATACAGCTAGGAATGTAAAATTCAACAGTTAATTTTGTAAGGAAGTCTAAATTACTACATCTTAGAGGAATGGCTGTTTAGTTTTTTTGTTAATCTTTTTTACCATGCTGTCAATCATATGCTTTATCCCTTGATATACAGAGTATATACTTTCGTCGCTACGCATATAAGCAGAACAGGAAAATACATTATGTTCTTCGTCTTCTATTGATAACCCTGTATCACACTTTATGTGTTCACCACCAAGCTTCTCTATCAACTGTTCTCTGTCATCTCCTATAGTTACCTTAACCTTACTTTCTTCTTTACCTATCTTGCTACTTAAAATTGAAACAATGATGGCTGGAGATATGCATATCGCTCCTATCGGCTTTTTTGTAACAGAAAATTCTGAAACTAATCTTTCAAATTCAGGCATTACTGTTACCATGTCTTTATTTTCAGATAAGTCAGATAAATTTTTCGCAACCCCGTATCCACCAGATACAACTAGCATGTCAAAATTTTCAGCTTTGGCTCCTTTTAAGTCATATATTTCACCTCTTGCGATTCTTGCTGCTTCTACAAGTACATTCCTTTTTTCTTTTGTTGCCTCTTTTGTTTTATGATTCATAACTTGTGTGATATTGATATCAGGTGCAAAGCATTTAACATCCACATCCTGCTGATCCAGCACAAGCAGACTTAAAACCGCTTCTCTTACCTCTGTACCGTCAAGGTGACCACACCCTGATAAAACCACAGCAGCTTTTAATTTTTTTTCACCCATAAAGTACCTTAATTTCATGTAATCTAGATATTTTAATACAAATTCTATATTTGGAAAGAGGTTATTATATTAATTATCTCATATTTATTATAATATAATTAATAATTATTATGTATAATCAAACATATTTGTAGTTAATGGAGTTTGATATGGCCCTTGAAGGAAATGATGATGAATTTTTTGACGCTCAAATTGACCATCAGGAGCTAAGAAAAGCTATTTCAAATATAATAGAAGGCATTGTAAAATCTTCATCAGAGGAAAAAAAAGCGTTATTGAGTAAGATAAGTAATACAGTTGATGAAATAGATATATACGAGCTTAAATTAGTAATTAGTAGCCAGGGTCTAGAGAAAGCCACAAATAAGGAATTATTTATAAAACTCATTGAAGAAGCACTTAAAGGGTTAACTTCTGAAAACGTTGACTCAAAAATAATAGAAGAGGCGTTAAAATCTGTTAATCAGCAAGCAATAAGTAATGTTATAAATAATAATAAAGGTCCGCTGGACAATCTAGTCAATTATTTTAAATCAGCATCTGCAAATAAAAAAATTGGAATAGCTTCTACCGGAATAGTATTGGGAGTAGCATTTTCTCCGCTTATTGTGCTTGCTACATTAATAGCGCTTGTAGCTATTGGAGCGCGTTATGTAGGAATAGGTATAGGAAAGGCAGGGGAAAAAATAAAAGAAGGAGCGATTGAAGCAGGAAAAGCAGTGAAAAGTTCATATAAGGATTTAATAGATAAATTACCTACGATTCAAGCAAGAGAGAATAATTTTGATAAGTTCAAAAATGACTTGTCTGGGCGTATTATAGAAATTGGTACGGCACAAAAGCGAGAAGAAACTGGAGAAGATGAAACTAAAAACAATCTTTCTAATATGCTAGAAGTGGTAAAAATGCTTCAAAACAAAGAGCAATTAATGGCCATAAAGGAATTAGTAAAAGATGGAACCATTCAAAATTTTTCAGAAGATGATATGAGCAGACTTCTGGAAAAGGGCCTCAGTACTCATCTAGATGATCAAGAAGCATTTGATCATCTTATAAATAAATTTCAACCTGCAATTATGGCAATTGGTAGTGACATAAAAGAGGTAGAACAAAAAGTTAATGAGAAAGTTCAGGAAATAAAGCCAGATTCTCAATTAGGTAGTTCAAGTGCTGAACGAGTGAGTGAAGAAGGAATCATAGGACCGAGTTGATACATTTGAGGAGCGTTTTGACGCAAAAATTACTATCAGAAAGTGGGGTTACGCTACTCCTTTCTATCCGCTTTCTTGGGCAATCCACTTTCAAATCTAACACACATCTCAGTGATTATAATATCCAATTTTTGATCATGTTTTTCTACAGGTAAATCTTTACAATATTGTTTCTCATAGGCTACACCTATAAATATTTTTCCAAGTGGCCGCAGTTTTTCTATCATTGTATCATACCAACCACCGCCAAAACCTAATCTATTAAAATGATCATCAAAAGCAATAACAGGAGTAATGATTGTGTCAGGAATTACATCTTCATTTGTTTCGTTCCATCCCTCAAATCTTAGTAACTGATTTTTATTAGGAATTGCTATTTTATAATCTAAATCGAGTAAACTATGCATCAAAGGCATAACATCTATTTCTCCATCCATTGGAATATAAACCGCAATTGTTTTACCTTTAACGTAGCTTAAGTTCTGATTAAAGAGATTAATAAGGGAATTTGCTGCATAACTGGAATAACTTTCATCAATATCTTTTCTTATAGCTCTATATTGCTCTCTTATTTTCTTTTTGTGCTGTTTAATATCTTTGAACATGATCTATCCATTTCGCAGTGAGTTTTTCTTGTAAACTATTTTGCTTTAAGCGCTCACTTAAAAAATCAAAGTCAATAAATTCCATATCCTGGTCTTGATTACTGCAACTATAAACAAAACTCCTTTCTCCTGTTTCCGTATTTATATGTTGCTGAACACACTGAGCGCAGATTTCTTTCATCATACACTGCATAGGAGAATTAACTGACGATATTGCTATGTGACTTGACTTCAGATATGGCTTTAAAATTGTTTTTCTAGCTTCATTCACAGCTTTCATCATTTTATCAGAACCAATAGTGATAATTTTATCTATAGTGTTTAAATTAATACCTAATCTTCCTTGTTGATAAGAGACTATTGCATCAACTATATTACCATGAAAGGATTTATCTTGATCTCTGCTTGTTTCTATCAATCCTTCTTCACATGCCCAAACTACTGCATTTGATGCACGCTCTATCAGTGCTCGTTTAAATACATCACTTAATTTCTTATAGCCAGCAAAGTACAAAACCTTATTATTATTTTCAAGACACGCCTTCCCTATCGAAAATAATACTGCATTTCCAACTCCACCACCAATTAGCATTATATTCTTCATGTGCTATTTTAACTATATTTGTTCAAATTTTTTGAAATTTTATAGAACAAAGTAATTTTCGTACACAAAGACAGAAACAAGGACACTCTCTGACTTCAACTATACCGATAACTGACAGCTGAATTTTTACGCATATCATCTAATAACAAGTTGCTTTGTATCATAATCTTTTGTTGATACATCTGCTGTTTAATTGCTTCTATATCCGCTGCATTACTCTTTATATCACACAACATTATTAACTTTGCAATGCCATTTTCTCTCAATTCTACTATTTCATTCACACTTGTTTTACTAAATAAAATCTGTAAATCAGGATTTAAATCTCGCATTTTTATTTCAAACTCTTTTGCATTTGGCAACTTAAAATCATCTGCTAATTTGTCAAAATTTAAACAATTGACCTTTTGCTCTTTAAAATTAGAGAGTAAACTTTCTGAATCTTTAACCACAATCTGTTTTAATTTTAAAGTGCTTTCCAGCAACGCATAACTAAGCTGTACTTTATCTATGACTTTTATAACGGAGTAACTTCCGCTGAAACTAACTGGACCTGCTATATCGCTGGTTTCTAGTCTTTCTAAAACGCCCTTGAGTTTGCCTTTCAACTGACTTAAATTAACTGTTGCTTTACGCATCTTTATTGGAGATTCTGGATCATTACTATTACGTAATTTTTTTACTAAATCTTCAGCTATACCATAAACATCCTTGTCTTTTTGATCAGGAATTATAAACTCTTGGAACGTGATAAGATAATCCGGCTTTTCTGTTTGCCTTTTTACATCATCTACTTCTTTATCGCTTATATTAATAAATGGCACAATTCTTACTTCAATAATTTTGCTCCATAGTAACTGACATTTTATTTGTTTTCTTAAAATACTAAGATCTATATTATGCTTTTTTATGTATTGATCAACTTCATTAGCTTTAAGTTTAAAACTTTGGGTTAAAAATAATATGATAGCATTATCTAACTCCTCATTGCTCAATTTTATACTCAGCCTCTGCGCTTCATTGATAATGATAATTTCGTCTATTAGCTCCCTAAGAACTTGAGGCCTTGCTTCTTTTTGATTAACACTTTGAGTGCCAAACAATGAATTTATAAAGTTGATGCGTTTTTCGATATCTAAATTTGAAATTGGCTCGCCATTTACATCTGCAATAATTTCAATCTCGGTTGCAAGCAACCTAAGTGGCAACACTATTAACAGTAAGATTAGTATTTTATACATACAAGTAAAGTTGTTTAGTTAATAACCAATTCTATAATAAATACTGAGTCAATGCTAGCCAACTTTTTAATAGTTAAAGACGGAAATAAAAACCATTGCAACAAGATCAGGTAAACAGGCTAAAAACATGCTAATATAACGAATTTAAACCGTGCTAAAAACAGTATACGGAAGGAGAGGGATTCGAACCCTCGATACGACTTTTGGGTCGTATAACGGTTTAGCAAACCGCCGCCTTCAGCCGCTCGGCCACCCTTCCAAATTTAGAACCTAAAGATCATATAATACCAAGACCTCTACCGCCTGTCTAATGCTTTTAACAACAACATTTTTCCGAACAACTGTAATTTTTAGATCTGTGGTACAAAAATCTATAGCTAACCCAAGAAAGGTTTCCCTACGTCATACCGCGCACAACTGTACGAACATTACAATTTGAGCCTACCAGAAAAATGTCATCCCAGTCTGGGATCCAGGAATTTTGATTGGGCACTAAGTTGGTAAGCATAAAAGTGGCTGATCTTATGTTAAAACACAACGTTCTTGATGAGATTACGGCAAGGCTGGATTCCAGACTGGAATGACACCATTTGCTGTGCAGTTTACCTTCAAGAATGAATGTTAGTACAGTTGTGCGCGGTATAGATTCCGCTAACAAGTAGCGGAATGACGAATTTGTTGTTTTTCAAATTGTGGGCAAACCTAAGCCACTTTAGCTATAAATCAATAAAAACTAATTTCTGCTTTTTTCAATGATTTTCTTTGCTTCTTCTACACCAACCCATTCTCCAACTGCTACCGTTTTTCCCCTTTCTAGATCTTTATAATGAGAAAAGAAATGAGCAATTTTATCTAGTAGGTTTTTAGATAAGTCAGAATAGCCCTTTATATTGTCATAATAGCTATCAACACTGGAAACAGGCACAGCTAATATCTTTTCATCTTCTCCTTTTTCATCTTTAGTGAGTAATGCGCCTATTGGACGCACCGATATTAAAACACTAGATGCTAAGGGAAATTGAGTTAGCACCAAAACATCCACAGGATCACCATCACCTGCGCAGGTATTTGGTATAAACCCATAATTGCAAGGATAAGTCATTGAGGTAGACAAAAATCTGTCAACTTGTAACAACCCAAGCTCTTTATTAAATTCATACTTTACAGGTTCAGCATTCGCACTTATTTCAATTACCACATTCACCGCATTTGGTACCGCTGTTATTTTACTTAAATCCATAAATTACCTTCTTAACTTAAGAATAAGCATTATACAATATGTACTTTTAAGTTGCTACATTTATGTAGTTCTAAGCTTGTTTTGCATGGAGCGATTCTAAATTTTCATTCGTCATTCCATTGACTGTTGAAAGTGGTGGTTCCTGTGGTGATTTCAATAACTGAAATAAAGCATACACTATTACAATAGTAAGCACCGCACCAACTATCAGGTTAGTAAGGTTGTCTTGTGGCAAAACATTTTTTATTGAGTTGAGCAATTTTTGCTCCATAAGGAAATAATCAGCAACATATAACCCAACAGATAATACAAACATACCTAAAATAAGTTTACAGACTGTGTTTTTATGGTCTTTTTCTTTTTTCTTGCTGACAATGAAATTTGGCCTACATTTATTCTCTTCTTGTGGTGCTGAATAATGTGTTTTGTTTATTATCCTCTCTTCAAACTTATTGCTATTTTGCTCCTTTAACAGCTGTTTCGAAGTTGGTCCAATGCTTTTCAGGTATAAAAAACCTTGATTATTATAATCTGCCGATGCCGACATATTGAATGTTCTGTTTAGAGTACCTATCTTTTCACAATCCAGCGTATACTTAGTGGCTCTATTTTGATCTTTCAAATTAATACTTTGCAGTAATCCAGTTAAATTCATTATATATGTGGAAACGACCACGTTATCTATTATTGATAAACTTTCCTTTTTTATCGACTCTTTATGATGTTCAGAAAGTTTATGATAGCCGCCAAATATAGAAAATAACAACACTACATCCTTGTCTACTTTTATTTCTTGGTGAATAGAATAATAGAAGTCAATAATGCATTTATTTAATGCAAATTCTCTGTCATATTTGTTTAATGTATTTCCTTCACTTAGTAACTTTCTAAGACCAATGAGTACTTTATTTTCAAAATCTTCTTCTGTTTTAAATATTGGTTCTCTCTTTGGATTTGCTAAGATGTTAAGTAAATCTAATTTTCTTCCATCTACTACTTCATTTATATATTCATTTAACTCAGATCCTTTAATAACTTCATATATTTTATCTATGACATCTTTAGTATTCAGGTTATTGTTTTCACTTAGAATTCGATAAGCTAGAGCATAAATTAAAAACAGCCCTTGTAGACTAAATTTTAAGTTAAAATAGTAATCTAATTGTTCATCTTGCTTCTGTATGAATGCAGACAGACCTATGTGATGCCTGTGATCCATAAAACGATCTAAGTCAGCATGTTGAAAGCTACCTAAAAAAATAAATAACGTCTCTAATAAATTACCCTTACCAACAATTTTTATTAGTTCTTCAATTTCTTTTATCATTGCTGAAACCTATAATATACCTTTATAGTATAAGGTATATATGCTAAAATAGCAACAGATATTATTGCACATTCACATTATGCATTAAGTTAAGAGCATATCCACCCACCACCGATAACTTGTTCACCCTTATATGCTACGCAAGCTTGACCGGGACTGATGCCAAAGTAGTCATCATTTAGAATAACGCAGGCTTTATTTTTTTCGTCAGTTGAATGTATTGTTGCTAAACTTCCCGCATGTGATGATCTCAGCTTCACAGTTACTTCCATACCTTCCTTTGGTTGTTCTAACCAATTTAACTCTTTGATCAATATTTTTTTTTGCATTAATGCGTTGATCGGCCCGACTATAACCTCATTATTCTCTGTATTAATTTTTATCACATAAAGAGGCTCATTGTGTGCGATGCAGAGGCCTCTTCTTTGCCCCACTGTAAAATTTACTATTCCATTATGCTCGCCTAGCACTTTCCCATTAACATCCACTATTTTACCTTTCTGTACAGATTGTGGAGCTAATTTAGCTATTGTTTTACTATAGCTTTCGGAAACAAAGCATATATCTTGACTGTCCGGCTTTTCAGAAATTTGTAAGCTGAAATATTTTGCTAATTTTCTTATATCACTTTTATAGAACCCACCTAGTGGAAATCGCAAAAGCTTTAACTGCTCCTCAGTAGTTGCAAACAAAAAATAACTTTGATCTTTACTTTTATCAATGCTTCTGCACAACTTTACCTCACCATTTTTTTCTAACCTTCTCACATAGTGTCCTGTTACGAGCACATCCGCACCAAGATTTTTTGTAACTTGCAATAGATCACGAAACTTTACTGTTTGGTTACATCTTACGCATGGTATGGGAGTTTCCCCACGCATATAGGTACTCGCAAAATCCTCTATTACTTCCTTTTTGAATATTTCCTCATAGTTTAAAATATAGTGAGGAAAGCCAACACTTTCAGCCACGCGCTTAGCGTCATAAATATCCTGTCCAGCACAACATGCACCTTTTCTTGCGTTAGCATTACCGTCGGTGCCATAGAGTTGAAGAGTCACACCTATCACCTGGTACCCAAAGTTATATAGCAGTGCTGCAGCAACGGAGCTATCAACTCCACCGGACATTGCAACAACAGCCTTGGTCTGGTGCGGAGCTTTATCTTTTAGCAGAGGTTCTATTTCAAATTCTTTTAGCATGGTTATCCGAGTTTATTAAATATAGCTAGCACAGCCTACGTCATACCGCCGCGGATAGATTACGCTAACAAGTAGCGGAATGACGAGTTTTACGCTTATCAAATTGCAGGTAAATCTAATTACTCTAGCTATAGATATTGTACAGGACAATATGAAAATTGAAAGAGTTAGTGCAATTTATGCACAATTTCACAATAAGAAATATTTCTTGAGAACCTTAAAATTGAAAAATTTCAACAACCAAAATCGTGATTAATCTTGCTTAAATAAAACATGACTGAAGTAGTCCATGTTTTCAAGCACTTTTCCACTACCCAAGGCAACACAACAAAGTGGGTCATCTGCAACACGAACTGGTAATTTTGTTGTTTCACTGATAACTTTGCCCAAGTTACGCAATAATCCACCACCACCGGATAAAATTATTCCTCTATCGACTATATCAGAAGAAAGTTCAGGTGGAGTGCTCTCCAGCGCAGTCTTAATAGCAGAAATTATCTGATGTACAGGCTCTATTAAACTCTCTGCAACTTGGTATTCTGATAAAAGCATTTCTTTTGGCATGCCACTCACTAAATCCCTGCCTTTAATTATCATTCCCTCTTTGTTATTTTCACCTGGCAGACTGGCTGAACCTATGCTTTTCTTAATTTTCTCAGCGGTTGTTTCACCGATTAATAACTTATGATTTTCACGAATATATGATTTTATTGCTTCATCCATAATATCGCCACCTACTCTGGCAGAACGTGAATAAACAATTCCGCCTAAAGAAATAATTGCAACTTCAGTTGTACCGCCTCCTATATCAACGATCATAGAACCCTCAGGCTCAGTAACCGGGAGCCCAGCTCCGATTGCTGCAGCCATTGGTTCTTCAATCAAAAATACTTCATTTGCACCAGCACTTTCTGCTGCATCTTGTATAGCACGCCTTTCAACTGGCGTGGATCCAGATGGAACGCATATGATAATATTAGGTTTATTAACAGTGAATTTTGTGTTTGCACTGCGTATGAAATATTTTAGCATTTCTTCCGCACTTTTAAAATCAGCAATAACTCCATCCTTTAAGGGCCTTATCGCCTCTATTTCTCCAGGCGTTTTTCCAAGCATCATTTTAGCTTTTTTACCAAAAGCATAAGGAACGTAGCTTCCTTTTTCTTTTACTCTTGCTACAACTGAAGGCTCATCAAGCACTATTCCCTGATTTTTCTGATAAACTAACGTGTTTGCAGTACCAAGGTCTATGGCAATATCGCTAGCAAACAAACCTTTGAAAGTAAAAAGGCTATAAAACTTTCCAGTTAATTTTCGAACAAAATTCATACATAACTCAAGAAAACCATTTATTGAGACAAATTATACTTTTCAGATAGGTAGTAAATAACACACTCAACTTCTAAACCCTTGCCTGTTACTTTTTTTAGCAGTTCCAAGCCACACTTTGCACTGTATATATTTTGAGATAACCAACTGATAAGTAAACTAAAATCTCCTTTTATTATAGCACTTAATGATTCGTAATGATTCTTTTTAACGAAAGAGAAAATCTGCACAGCAGCAATTAAAGCAATAATTTTTATAGGAAAGTAGCCCATAACACCGCTTGCCCAATATTCATCTTGAAAATAAGTGTCAAGCTCATTTTCAGTTTTTACTGGAATTTTATAATGCTTCATACCTTCCAACCACGCATCATGCAGGTCTTTGACTTCCAATGTGCCATTTATTATATCCTGTTCTAACTTAGTTCTCAACATAATATGAGCTAACAGACTAAATTCATCTGTGTTCTTTAAAGAAGAGGAAAGGTTTATTTCATTGAAAACCAAGTACAAATTTTCAATACTGCTATTAGTTTTGCCTTTTATAGCAAATTTCTCTTTTATGTGTGGTTGAATGAACTCAATAAATTCTCTGGATGTTCCAATCATCCTTTCCATGAATAACCCTTGAGTTTCATACATAACATGTCTCGTAATTGGGCTACTTATAGAATTTTGCGCTAAACATTTTTGATAAATTGCATAACCACTATGCCGTAAAAGTGAAAATAAGTCATAACAAAAATCAGATTCGTCATAATCTATAGAGTAGTAATAAGAAGTACGAATCTCATTTAGTGCAATACCCATTTGCTGTAAACATAACGAGCCAAGTTCAATCTGCTTCTGAGTAGCAACTTTTTGTATATTAGTAACCTTATCCTTTTTCTGCTTTTCAATTATTTTATCTACATTTTCGCTAAAAAATTTGCCTACCTTGGGGAATACTTCCCTTATATTCTTTTCTGTGATATCAGAGTCATAGTCAGCAAGCAGTGAGTCGTATTTTGAGCATTTTAATTGCTGCGATTTTATAGAAGCTACTTCGCGAATGAGTTTGATTAAATCAGTAAAACGTTCTTTTAGTTTTTCTAAGTTACTGGTTTCAGAATGAGATAGTTTCCATAAATTTTGGCATTCAACCTTAGCTTTGGATAAAGACTTTACTAAATTAATAGGAACAGCACTGTTGCTTTTATGTATTCTCTCTATTAACTTTAGCTGCTGAGTATTTGCACTTTTTTTGTTACCAAGAGCATCTGCTAATGATTCCTTTATTGCGTCATGAGAGATAATTTCATGTCTGATTTCTTCTAGAAGACTCATTTGTTCAACTTTGTCCTCTATATTTAATTGGCTTTGGTTGAGTACTTTTAGCGTATTTTCGATATTCTTTACCCTATATAATACTTCCTCTAAAAACTTATAAGATTTCATAATTTGTTCATTGTTTTAGAAAACATCTGTTTAATATCGTAATAGATTAATAATAAAGTTAAAAGTATATTTGCTTAAAGTACAATAAAAAATTGTACTTTTTATTCCTTTATTGGATTTTTCTACTCAGAGTCCAGCATATTATAAGAAAATTAATTGTAAGGTTGTAGAAAAAGTATTTAGTATTTTATTTCTCTTGACTATATTACAATATGGGGAGATATTGGGTGCTGAAATTAAAGTTACGCACTATTTTAAAATTTATGGAGGTTTAGTAATGTGGAGTAGACTGGTTATAATGTGCTGTTTTTGTTTACTACTTACTGGTGTAAGTTCTTGCCCAAAAAAAGGAGCAAATACAACAAATAAAATGAATTCTGTTGTTAAGCAGATAGGTGATAAAAGAGTTTTCTTTGGTTATGATGAATCTAGTATTACTGAAGTAAGTGCAGATGCATTACTTGACGTAATGGAGGTGTTACAAGATAACCCTGACGCGAAGGTTACTTTAACTGGTCATACTGACAACCGTGGTTCTCATGAATATAATCTTGCGCTAGGCGCTAGAAGGGCAGATGCAGCTAAAAAATTTATGGTTAGTTGTACACCCTACATAGAAAACAGAATAAAAACTGCTTCTAAGGGTGAAACTGAGCCTTTGGTTAATGTAAAAGATGATTCTAGAAATTCTAAATATGAAAAAGAGCATGCTAAAAATCGTAGAGTAGAATTTTCATTTTCTGGAATAAAGAAATAGTTTCTTGCATTAAAACCTGGATCCCAGTGTCAAGCACTGGGATGACATAAAGAAAGGGCACTGGGATGACAAAAGAGAGCAATTCCGCTGCTTGTTAGCGGGATCTATATATACCACAAATAAGTCGCTGTATGATGTAGAGACTATCTGGCCATCAAGAAACATAATGAAATTAGAGTTATTATTTCAAAATATAGCTAATAGCTTTGCTTTCCATAACCAAATCGCAGTTGCAGTATCAGGTGGTGTAGATAGTATAGTCTTACTGCACTTAATGACTAACTGGGCAAAAAAAAACAAGCTTTCACTTCCTATAGCATTAACAGTAAATCATGGGTTACGTTCAGAGTCTCAAAAAGAAGCTGATTTTGTTATAAGTTATGCAAAAGAACTTGGAGCAAAGGAATCGTTCATATTAAATTGGGAGAAGCAAAATATTAAAGGTAATATTCAGTTACAGGCACGAAAAGCACGGTATAAGTTACTAGCAGAGTGGTGTAAAAACAATAATGTTAAATGTTTGCTCGTCGCTCATCACAAAGATGATCAAGCAGAAACGTTCTTGTTAAGATTAGAGCGAGGTAGTGGCGTAGATGGATTATCATCAATGGACTACAAGTCTTTCCTAAATGGTATTTATATATTTAGGCCATTGTTAAATTTTAGTCGTAGTGAAATAGAAAAGTACGCTAAGCTTCACCAATTAAAATGGATCGAAGATAGAAGCAATCATGACTTAAAATACAGACGAACTTTATACCGCAACTTACTTAAAGCAAGTGACAATCAAGAGATTTTAACAGAGCGAATATGCCTCACAGCCCTTCATATGAAAAGAGCTGCAAAAGCGTTGATGCACTACACACGCCTTGCATTTAATGACTGTGTTAATGTTCATGATCTTGGTTATATTGAAATTAAACTAAGTGAATTTTATCAATTGCCAGAGGAAATAGCCTTGAGGCTTCTTCTTTACTCTATAATGGCAATTGCCAGTAAACATTATAAACCAAGGTATAATAGCCTTATTGCGATATTTAATAAAATATTGCAAAAGGATAGTAATGTTAACTGTACACTTTCTGGGTGCAAAATAAGAAAATATGGAGAAAATATCTTAATAATTAGAGAATCGTCAAAAATACAAGAAATTACCGTAAACCTACCTTTAAATGAACCTACTCAATGGGATAACAGATTTAGCTGCACAATACTCGGAAATCAAGAGTGTTCAGTTATCATCGCTCCATTAAAAAAAACACAAAAAGTTCCTGAATTTCTGAAGGATTACATCTGCTGCCCTGAAGTTTTCTATTCTTTGCCTACAGTACAAAAAGATGGAAAGGTGCTTGCTTATCCTGATGTAAATTATAACGAAAAAAATACCAATGACGATAAGGTTCAATGCATTATTAATAGCACGATAAAACAAAATTTGGTAAGCTTGATTAGTACTTAGTTAGAAATAGAAATGAAAAAATTTTTAGAAGGCTTATTGATCTGGTTAGTAATTATTGTTCTTATTTCAGTTGCTTATATTCAGTTCAGCGGAAATGTAGGTAAAAGTAAAACAACTATACCTTTTTCGGAATTTTTAACTAAACTAGAAGACAATGATGTAGAAAATATTGTCATAAAAAACCAGAGCATTGAGGGCAAGTTTAGGGATGGTTCAAGTTTCAACTCAAGCGGTGTTATATATAGCGATCTAATAAAAAATTTACATGATAGAAAAGTGAGATTCTCCTTTTCAACTGGAGATTCTGCCATGAACATAATTGGTGGATTACTTATCTCATGGGTCCCAACATTTATCCTTATTGGCTTTTTGCTATTCTTTCTTAAACAAACACAAGCGGGGGGCAACAGAACTATAAGTTTTGGCAAGTCAAGGGCTAGACTCATGACTAGTGGGAAAAAAGTAACATTTGATGATGTTGCCGGAATTGATGAAGCAAAAGAAGAGCTAGTAGAAATCGTTGATTTCCTTAAACAAAGGCAAAAATTTCAAATATTAGGTGGAAAAATACCAAAAGGGTGCCTTTTAATTGGCTCTCCTGGAACTGGTAAAACTTTACTTGCTCGTGCAATTGCAGGAGAAGCTAATGTGCCATTCTTTAGTATTTCTGGATCTGATTTTGTTGAAATGTTTGTGGGTGTTGGTGCAAGTCGTGTTCGTGATATGTTTGATCAAGGCAAGAAAAATGCTCCTTGTATAATTTTTATAGATGAAATAGATGCGGTGGGTAGACATCGTGGCATTGGTCTTGGTGGCGGCAATGATGAAAGAGAACAAACATTAAATCAGTTATTAGTTGAGATGGATGGCTTTGAGTCTAATGAAGGTGTAATAATAATTGCTGCGACTAACCGTCCGGATGTCTTAGATCCAGCACTGCTTAGACCTGGTCGTTTTGACCGACAGATTACTATTTCTTTACCCGATATAAATGGGCGCGAGAAAATATTAAATACGCATATAAAGAAAATATCAATTGCCCCTGATGTAAATGTGAAAACAGTTGCAAGAGGAACACCTGGTTTTTCAGGGGCTGATTTAGCAAATTTAGTGAACGAATCTGCGCTTATTGCTGCAAGAAGAAACAAGAAGATTGTTACCATGGATGATTTCGAATATGCACGTGATAAAGTGATGATGGGTGTGGAAAGGCGATCTCTCATTATGACAGAAGAGGAAAAGAGACTGACTGCATACCATGAAGCTGGTCATGCAGTAGTTGCTATCAACATGCCTGCCTCTGACCCGATACACAAAGCAACTATTATTCCAAGGGGTAGAGCCCTAGGTTTAGTGATGAGACTACCAGAAACAGATAGAGTGTCCCTCACAAGAGAAAAGATGCTAGCAGATATAACTGTTGCAATGGGTGGACGTGTGGCAGAAGAGCTAATTTTTGGCTATGATAAAGTCACAAGCGGTGCATCTTCGGATATAAAACAAGCATCAGATTTATCACGTTCTATGGTAACAAAATGGGGAATGAGCGACAAAATAGGTCCGATCTATCACAATCGCGAACAAACCATGCATGGTTCTGACATAATTTCTGAAGATACGTTAAAACTTATAGATGAAGAAGTGAAGAAAGTTGTGTCTTCTTGCTATGAAAAAGCGAAAGACATTTTGACCAAGCATAAGAAAGGCTTAGATCTCATTGCCGAAAATCTACTGGAGTTTGAAACTTTAACAGGAGATGAAATAAAGGACATATTAAGCGGAAAAAAAATTGTTAGAGAGGAAAATGAGAAGAATGAGAAAATAAAAAAATCCTCTCTCTGTTAAATTTGGCCTTGTTTAACTGCCAAATGAAAGTTTTTAGTTGCAGTAATGGCGTCATCAGGTAGCTATCTGACTCACAGAAACGGAGCTAAAATTCCTTGACAAACTCCGCCAGTCCTCTTATCATGAAGCTATTTATTTATCTTCGCAATCTGTGCAGGTTAATGACAAAAAACTTAGGGTATTTGGCGTCTCATGTTTAATTTTTCGCACTACGTGCATCGCATGTCTTTAAAAATTCTAGGTTTTTACCTATATAAGCCGAAACGCGCTTACAAAGCGTTTAAGACAGCAAAAAACGTCAAATTGACAAGGGAGAATTTGAATGCTAGCTACTACAGGGTTTCTTTGCCTTTTTTCCTGCTTAGTAAATTTCTTAAACACTTGCGGTGTAGGTTAGTTGCAAGTTAAAAGCAGCTAAATCGCTCTTAATCAAGCGTTTTAGAATAAAAAAACGCCGATATTTTAGTACATAGTAAATAGCCAACCACCAACGGGGTTTCTTTTGCCTTTTTTTTCGTTTGGTAAATTTTTAAATATTTATGACTAAACGACAATCGTCATCCCGCTACGTGTTAGCGGGATCTATGCTAAGGAGATACCGCGGCGGTATGACGTAGGATTGCTGTCATTCCAGTGTCAGCTACTCGGATGACAAAAAAAGGGGGCTACTTGGATGACAAGATAGAGGGCTACTTAGATGACACTATTCGCTGTACAGTTTACCTTTAAAAATGAATGTTCGTGCAGCTATGGAATAAATCGCGGTATGACGTACCTTTTTCTACTTAGTTTGGGTTATGCAAGAAATCTAATAACTTCACTATACACTTGATTATCATTTTTTGTTTCAATTTCAGTGATGACATGGCACCTACCGGGCTCTTTTATGGCAATTTCTTTAAACCCTTTTCCAACTTTATTATAAAAATTAACATCCATTTCTTCATATTTATTCTTGTCTTTCGCTCTACTTAACCCAACTTTAACATCAATATCTAGAATAAATGTAATATCTGGATATCTAACTCCAGCCAACCTGTGCAAATCTTCTATTAGTTTTAAATCAACTCCAAACCCATATCCTTGGTATGCAATGGTTGAATCAATAAACCGATCACAAATCACTATTTTTCCTTCTGCAAGAGCTGGTAATATTAATTTTTTCATATGTTCGCGCCTCATCGAGATAAGTAGCAAGAGTTCAGAAATAGAATCAATATTATTCGTTAACAATACTCCTCTTACCTTCTCTGCAAAGTTAGTGCCACCTGGTTCTCGAGTCAATACCACATTATTTTCGCCGCGAATTTGCTTAAAATGATTTGCAAGTAGCTTAGATTGTGTTGTTTTACCAGAGCCGTCTATTCCTTCGAAAGTTATGAACATAAGTTTTATAATACTAAAAAAGAATATGCAAACAGTATACATAGAAACCGTTTGACATTTAAATAATAAGACCGTAAATTACATGTGGTATAATAATAGTCTATGGTTGCTCTGAATACTCCTAAAGTCGATTTTAGTTTTACTGCAAAAGATTTTAATCTTTTGGGAGTAGACAATAAATATTATGCATTAAGTGACTGTTGTGGAAAAAATGGTCTTATTATAATGTTTATATGCAATCACTGTCCTTACGTTCAGTCAATTATTAGCAATCTGGTAAGCGATGTTGATCAATTGAAAAAAGATTATCAGGTAAACACCATTGCAATAATGCCAAATGATGTAAATGAATATCCAGAAGATTCCTTTGAAAATATGATTAATTTTTCCAAGGAAAATAAGTTTATATTTCCATATTTAATTGATAGTACACAGAAAATAGCTAAAGAATACGGGGCTGTTTGCACTCCTGACTTTTTCGGCTTTAATTCCAATTTAAACCTTTGCTATCGTGGACGTTTTAACGACACAAAAAAAGAAAAGGTTCAAAGCTATGAAGTAGGAAGTAGTGACTTATTTCAAGCTATGAAATTTATTGCAGAAACTGGTAATTCTCCAATTGACCAAAAATCAAGTATTGGCTGCTCAATTAAATGGTCTAATTCTACAGGTTAAATATCATGCACAGTGGCTCTCAGCATTTGTTTGATATTATAATTTTGCTTTCTGCTGCTGTGTTTATAGTCATAGCATTTTGGAAAATGAATATTAGTCCAGTGCTTGGTTACTTCGTTGCAGGTGCAGTTATTGGTTCTCACGGATTTAATCTGATACACTCAGCTGAAGCAATGGATAATCTTGCAGAATTTGGTGTAGTTTTTCTATTATTCATTATAGGCCTTGAATTGACATTTGAACGCCTGATCGCTATGCGTATTCATGTATTTGGGTTCGGTTCTCTTCAAGTTATAGTTACCATGGTAGCAATATGGTGCATCGCTCTTGCTTTCGGAGTGAATACGAATATAGCAACAGTTATTGGTGGTGGGCTTGCGCTATCCTCAACAGCAATAGTGTTGCAGGTTCTGCAAGAAAAAGGTTCTCAAGCAAGTCAGGTTGGTAGGTTGTCGATAGCAGTGCTATTAATGCAAGATTTTGCAGTGGTACCATTAATAGTATTGGTACCTTTACTTACTGGCAATTCTGAGCACAGCCTGATAAGCTCATTGGCAGGTTCATTGGTGCAAGCAGCTATTGCATTAGTGCTGATATTTATAACTGGTAGATTATTGCTTAGACCTTTATTTTCGGTTATTGCTAAAATGGAAAGTAATGAGATCTTTATATCAACAACGCTTTTAATAGTATTAGGAGCAGCATTTATTACTGAGCAATTCCATTTATCGTTAGCATTAGGTGCATTTGTTGCTGGATTGTTAGTTGCAGAAACAGAATATAGACACTCAGTAGAACACGCAGTATTGCCATTTAAAGATTTGTTTCTTGGCTTATTTTTCATGACTGTTGGTATGTCCATCAATACCGAACTTTTACTCAATAAGTTACCACTAATTACTTTATTATCGATTATCCTTATCGTTTTAAAAACATCTATTATATATATATTGTGTAGATTTTTTGGGTTTAAGAGTGCACCTGCTATACAAGCTGGGTTACTGCTTTCACAAGGCGGTGAATTTGCGTTTATTTTGTTTCGCTTAGCAGATGAGCTAAATGTGCTACCAAGTGAAATCGCTCAAGTACTTATGATGGTAACTACAGTAACCATGGCTTTCACTCCTCTTTTATCGGGGCTTGGAGATTGGATAGCAAACTCATTTAGCACTGAGAAAACAATATTAGATGATGAAGCTGTTGAAACAGATACACAAGATCTTTATAACCATGTGATAGTTGCTGGATTTGGTAGAGTGGGATATATGGTAACAAAAATGCTTACGGCAGAGCATTTAAGTTACGTTGTTGTAGATATTCAATCGAAAATAGTCAAAGAAGGAAAAAGTGATAGTTTTCCTATATATCTTGGAGATGTTACAAGATGTGAAATTTTAAAATCGGTAGGAATAGAAAGAGCTCAAGCTCTCGTTATTTCAATAAAGAATGAAGTTACTATAAAAAAAGTTGTTTCTTTAGTTGCAGCAAATTTTCCGCATGTAAATATTGTAATACGCTTACCAGATCTGAGTAATGTGGAGGTTTATAGAGATCTAGGAGCTAGTAAAATTATTCCTGAAACATCTGAGATAGGATTGCAGCTAGGTGGAGCTGCACTGAGCCTTAGTGGTATTAGCGAAAGTGGAGTTACGTCTTTAAAAAGTAGATTCAGAAAAGGCAATTACAGTATGTTAAAAGACCTTGGTAGTGATAAAGATGAATAACTACTTCTCTAATTTTATGTACAGAAAGCTTCAAGCTTTATTGAGGTTTTGCCTATAGTAAATTACGCACATAATCAACCAAATTAAGGAAAGTGCAAACCAAGTGATTGCATATTCCAAATGCTTCATTGGCTGTATAGCTACTTTGCTGCCAAAATTGTTCGGCCACAATACACACTTCTCTAGCTTAATACCTAACTCATTGGAAATTTCTTCTGTACTCAGGGTAAACCATGTATTCGAAGCAGTATCGTTCTTGATAAACCAATTTTTACTTTTATTGCTATCGCAATATAAAATTCCATCTGCAACTACTTTTTCAATTTTTACTTTTTTCTCCTTTTTTTCTCCGACTATTCCTTTATTCACCAACATGTAACGTCCAGTGGTGAGCAACATAGGAGACAGCACGTGATAGCCGTGTTGCCCTGCAAAAACATATAGTTCTATGTCACTTAGAATCCCATCAATCTTGACATGCCTATAGTTAAATTTTTCAAGGTCGTTATTGGGCAACAGATGAACAACAGGAAGACTCATATTTTTGATAATATTATTCTTCCAGTTCAATCTGAATACTTGCCATAATCCTAATAAAAAAAGGAGCAAGCAAGGTACAATTAAAATAAATACTATTTTTTTTAACACTCTATATTTGTGTTCTTAAATAGTTTTCAACACCCATTAGTTCAATAAGGTCAATCTGTTTTTCAATCCAATGGAAGTGCTCTTCTTCATTTTTTAACATCTCTTCTAATAACATTACACTAACAAAATCTTTTTCTTTCTCAGCGATAGAAATCGTTTCTTTGATATCCTTAATACCTTTTCCCTCTAATTTCAAATTAGCTTCTAAGATTTTCCGTATTGTGTCTTTTGTAAACTTTCCATCATGCTTTGATATTTCGTTTGTATCCTGAAAATTTGGAACTCCTTTGAATAACAAAATTCTTTCTGCCAACTTGTTTGCATGTTCAAGTTCTTCGTTAAGCTCATTTTTTACCTTTTCTGCAAATCTATTAATTCCATTGTTTTTGAGAATCGCAAAATGCAAAAGATACTGGCGTACAGAAGTTAGCTCATTGGTCAATAATTTGTTCAAATGTTTTACTATCTCTTCATTCATAATCTTCCCTTAGTTCAATTCATCAGCATAATTTATATGATAACGATAGTTATAGCAACTCATTTAATATTTCCTTTGATAACAACCGTATTAAATAGCATGTCGTGGTATGTCTGTTTTTTCTTAGAGAAGCAAGCAACTAGATACCAGCAAAGAGTGAGCAGCACCGTTAATATAGTGAGTAGCACTATTAATATATCGAAAGCGTTTATTAACACGTCCTGTTCTTGGAAAAGCTCGATGAGGATAACTATTATGTTATATAATAGAGAAAGAAAAAACTGAGAAATGCTTCTATCAAATGCTAAACTCAAATCTATTTTAGAACCGTCCAAGCTTATGGTATGTATGTTCATTAATTGCTGACCAGGAGTTGCTTGGGCTTTTGAAGATATAAAATATGTGAAGTAACTACAATTTACATACATGTATGATAGATGTAAGATCAACGGAGAATCCTCTAATAGCAGTATAATTAATAAAGTTGGAATTGATAAAATTGCTACATCTATTAAATATGCGCAAAAGCGCCTTTGTATACTGGCAATCTCTGTCATTACCTATCTTCTAAATACTTTATTATAAAATCTGTAAGTTTATCAAAATGTTGAAAACATAACAAATCTTCATAACCGCTTATTGATTGACCGTATATAATAGGTAAACAATTGGCATTTTGTGCACACAGAACATCTGTGATGCTATCACCAACGAAAAACACATTTTCTCTATTTATAGGCAACGTACTCTCTTCTAGTGCAAATAGCAGTGGGGTTGCAGATGGTTTATCTTCTGCAGTATCGCATGACCCAACCACTCTTTCAAAGTAGGAATCTAGTTTAAAATAGGCAACTTCTTTACGTAAATTAGTATTTTTCTTATTACTTACTATTGCTAGATAAATATTGTGGCTTTTCAGTGTCTGCAACATTTTCTCTACTCCTTGATTCAAAGCAATGTTTTGCAATAGTGCATCATCTAAATATTGTTGATATATCTGATTCGCTTTTTTCCACTGATCGCCAAATAAATTGACCATATAGCTCTTTCTCGACTCGTGGGAATTTCTATCGGCAGCTTTATTACTATACCCCATTGAGTCTAAGGTATGCTTAATAGCATTAAAAATGTTATCTTGAGTGTCAACTAAGGTATTATCCCAATCGAATACTACTGCTAATGGACTATTTCTCATTTCTACATTGTTACGTATTTTAGGTTAATAAGTAAATAACATTTTGATGAAAAAAACATAAATAAGACGCTCTTGATAACCACAAGAAACACTATTTATTGCAAGTTGTGTTAACCATTTTTACATAGTGGCCTAATACACTAGTTATATTGTATGCTTTAAGGTAGTAGGTATGACTGAAGTTAAAAATACACCTCAAACAGGTGTAGAAAAAAAAATTGAAGATGTTTTTGAACGTTCTCCAGGTGCTTTTCCAGAAGGCACCTCATTAGAAGAGAAGGTTAATTATATTGCAAAAAGAACCAAGGCTCTAAAAGCTGTAAAAAATAAAGAGCTTGAGGGCAAAATGAAAAACGTTGCTGAATTAAGTAAAGAGCTTGAAAGTCGAAAGAGCCATGCAGCTGAAAAAGTACATCAAGATTTTGAAAGAATTGCTGAGCTTGACCGCCAATATAAAGGCAAGGGTATTTTCAGAAGTGAAAAAGTTGCAGGACCAAAAAGTGACAAAAAACTCCAAGATTCTCCGAAAAAGCCTATAGCAGAAGGTAAAAGCTTTGAGCAAAGTAGACAAAAAGAGACTTCTGTGCAAGCAGATACACAGCCATCAGAGCACATCGTTAGTCCCTCAGTGAGCAAGAGTTCTGTAAAAGAGAAGCTCAACACTGAGCTAGGCAAAAAAGATAACACACCTCAACCACAAGAAAATCAAAAAGAAGAAGGGTTTTTGAGTCTTCTGAAGCGCTTTGTTAAGAAGACACTAGAAAAACTTTTAGGTGAAGATAAAAAGAGTGTGGAAAATGCTCGTGGCATAAAAGAAGATGCTCAAAGAGATACATCAAATAACGAAGAGCAACAAAAGAGTAAGCACTTTGATAAAATTTTAAATCAGGACCAAAGTATAAGCAAGGGCTTAGAGCAAGCAACACAACTTGAAAACCCAACGATAACGCCTGTTAATACTCCTGAAGTAAATACAAGTCGTGAAAGGTGATCCTCTTTCAAGCTTCATTATACCGCCACGAATCATCATACCGCCGCGGTATCTCTAGATTCCGCTAACAAGCAGCGGGATGACGGTTGTCGTTTAGCTATAAATATTAAGAAATTTACCAAGTAAAAAAAAGGCAAAAGAAGCCCCGTTGGTGACTAGTTATTTATATGTACTTCAAAATATTGGCGTTTTTTATTCTAAACGCTACGATTCAGCCGCTTTTAAATGCAACTAACCTAAATTATAAACGTTAAGAAATTTACTGAGCGGAAAAAAAGGCAAAGAAACCCCAGGGTAGCTAGTATTCAAATTCTCCCTTGTCTATTTGACGTCTTTTACTGTCTTAAACGCTTTATAAGCGCGTTTCAGCTTATATAGGTAGAAACCTAGAAGTTTTATAAAGACATGAGGTGCACATAGTGCAAAAAATTAAGCATGATTTACGCCAAATACATTAAGTTTTTTGTCATTAATCCACTGCAGAGATTGCGAAGATAAATAAATAGCTTCAGTTTCATGATAAGGGAGCTGGCGGAGTTTGTCAAGTAAGTTTTTGTTTCTATTCTATTTGCCATATTTTGAAAAAACGTTTTATTTTACTCCAAAAACGTCTTAACTTTCTCTCCACTTTTTCTGGGTAAGGTCACTATTGACATGACAAACATTCATCGTAGTCAATATCTGTTTTTTGTTGCAATATTTCACTTTTTTTGAATATGTCATGCGAGACCTTATCGGCTCTCTGCATTGATTGTGATCTGCAGTAATATAAGCTCTTCAATCCTTTTTTCCAAGCAAGCATGTGTATTTTGTGCAAGTAACGTTTATGTACGTTGGCAGGTAAGAACAGATTTACTGATTGAGACTGACAAATATACGAAGTTCTATCGCTTGCATGTTCTATAATCCATCTTTGATCAAGCTCGTACGCTGTTTTAAATGTCAATTTTTCATGCTCACTAAGAAAATCTAAATGCTGAACGGAACCCTCGTTTGTTGAAATTGAAGACCATATTTTATCATTGTCTTGATTTTTTTCTGCTAATAGTTTTTGCAAGAATTTATTTCGCACTACAAATGAGCCTGTAAGTGTCTTTTGTATGAATACGTTTGCTGCATATGGTTCTATTCCAGGAGAGGTATTACCTGCAATAATGGAGATCGAGGCAGTAGGAGCAATAGCGAGCTTGTGTGTAAATCTTTCCATTAGATCAACTTCTTTGGCATCAGGACATGCCCCCTTTTCTTCTGCTAATTTTTTAGAAACTATATCTGCTTGCTCGCGTAAATACTTAAATATTTTTTTATTCCATTGTTGTGCTGTTACTGATTCAAAAGGAACCATTTTGCTTTGTAAAAATGAATGAAAGCCCATCACACCAAGACCAATACTGCGTTCTCTTATTGCAGAATATTTTGCTCGCTGCATTTCATTCGGTGCTTTATTTATGAAATCTTCCAATACATTATCAAGAAAGCGCATTATATCTTCTATGAAGAGTTTATTGTCTTTCCATTCTTCGTAGTACTCAAGGTTTACGGATGATAGACAACACACAGCAGTGCGTGACTTATTCAGGTGATCATAACCTGTGGTTAAAGTTATTTCACTGCATAGATTTGACATCTTGATGTCTAAGTTGAGCTTTTTGTAAGATTCTGGCTTATTGTTATTTGTTGCATCAAGGAAAATAATGTAAGGTTCTCCAGTTTCAACTCTTGCTGTTAATATTTTGATCCATATATCCCGCGCTTTTACAGTTGAAATAACCTTGTTGTTGTGAGGGCTTATTAAATTCCATTCTTGATCATTCTCAACAGCTTGCATAAATTTGTCTGTTACTATTACAGCATGATGTATATTTAACGCTTTGCGATTTGGGTCACCGCCTGTTGGCTTGCGCAAATCCAGAAACTCTTCTATCTCCGGATGAGATACAGGAAGATAGACTGCTGAACTTCCTCGCCTTAAGGATCCCTGACTAATTGCGAGCGTTAGAGCGTTTTGCACCACAATAAATGGTACAATTCCTGATGTTTTACCACTACCTTTTACACTTTCACCAATTGAACGTAAATTTCCCCAATAACTACCTATGCCTCCTCCACGTGCAGCAAGCCAAACATTTTCGTTCCATAAGTCAACTATTCCCTGCAAGCTGTCTTCGGTTTCATTAAGAAAGCAAGATATAGGCAACCCTCTCTTGGTGCCACCATTGCTGAGTATTGGTGTTGAAGGCATGAACCACAAGTTGCTCATGTAGTCATAAAGACGCTGCGCATGTCCTTTATTATCAGAATAGTAATTAGCAATACGTGCAAAGAGGTCTTGGTAACTTTCATTTTCTATTAAATACCTGTCTGATAGAACTGCTTTTCCAAAATCGGTTAATTTGCTATCCTTTGCGTAATTAATAGTAATGTTATTCATAAAATTCCTTTTATTCTTTTATTATATATAGATACTTAAAAGCCACTTTGAGCGATTTTTAAGTTAGGTTTTTCGGATTTTCTTGTTGATGCTGTAATGCAAACAAGATACCGTCAACCTGACTGCCATATATTTTACAGTAACTCATATAACTTATCTGCATATTTATTTTTTTTGCAACATGTTGAACATAACTTTCTGAGTGACGAAAATAGTCTCCTTTGTTTACAAAGTCAATACCTTCACCTTCCTTTCTTCTTATTAAACATACAATAACCCCTTTTTTGCTCGTAGATCTTTTTGCTAATTCCAATTCTTCTTGAAAGTCATGTAGATAATGTAGCACTTCAGCAAAGATAATTACATCATACTGCTGGTTTTTCTCTTGTTTAAGAAACTCTTTCATTTCCATATGTATTAATTCATTGTAAACAGGATTACCTTTTATAAAGCATCCTCTTGCGATATTTAGCATTCTACTTGAAATGTCAATTCCTGTTATGTGGCTTCCAGTACTATTTATTTTCAAGAAATGACCACATATTCCAGTCCCACAACCAAGGTCAAGTATATTGAGCTCAGAAGTGGAGTTGTTGAAGATTTTTGTAATTATCATGTGTACAAGTTCATGCCCTCTATACTGTTTAGCAATCAACCAATGCTCAACAAAATATTCACCTGTGTAATCAAAATATTGTCTTATGAGGTTTTTTGGCAATTCTGTAATAGGCGCTGAGTTTGTCATTTTTTTTATATAGTAAGATGCCTCTTCGTGATCACTATCTAATTTTAGTGTCTGTGTTAAATAATTATAAGCTTTGTTAGTATTCCCTACCGCAAAATGACACCTTCCGATGTTATACCAGACTATGGGTAAATGGGGGTAAAATATGCTAATTAACCAAAATCGTAACTTTGCATCTGATATGCTACCTTTATAAAAGTGATATAAACCGATTTCAATGTTGGTATTTAACAGGTTCTTAGATTTTTTAAGAAGCACTGTCATTTCTTTATGAAGAGTATTATATTTATTCACAATGAAGTGTTTTACTTTCTTAATATTTAATACGCCAATGAGCTTAGACATACAATTTAAAGCAACGTTTTTTATAAAAGAGAGATTACTTTTCATACATTAGAAATACTCCGAATGTTCATTATCATTTTTAGGCAATTGATTTTAACATATTTTATCTTACAAAATATCTTTTTCATTAATTTTTACTGTATATATAAGTTTACCGCATATTTCTCAGATTGTACTGTTTAGGATTGCTAGTATATTGTTGTTGATAATATAAGTAAATGTTTTGTGCAAAAAGGCGTTGACATATTATTTGTTAGGTTATAATATATAAAAGATTAATTTAGTTTTTAGATGTTTGACAAGTTTTATGGTAGAGATTAATTTAATCTCAATTCAATTTTAATAATATTTAACTCTGCATATTCTGCATATAGTCGGATAAATAAATTATTAAGAGCACTTGATGGATGCCTTGGCGTTAAGAGGCGATGAAGGACGTGGCAGGCTGCGATAAGCTGTGGGGAATTGTCAACAAATTTTGATCCGCAGATTTCCGAATGGGGAAACCCAGCTAGCTTAGCTAGTTATTACATACTAAGTATGTAAAGCAAACTTGGTGAACTGAAATATCTAAGTAGCCAAAGGAAAAGAAATCAACCGAGATTCTGTTAGTAGTGACGAGCGAAAGCGGAAAAGGCTAGTGATTTAAGAATAAGAATTAGAATACTCTGGAAATAGTAACCATAGAAGGTGATAGTCCTGTATAAGTAGAAAGTTTTTAAATCCTTGAGTAGAGCGGGGCACGTGAAATCCTGTTTGAATATGGGGGGACCATCCTCCAAGCCTAAATACTCCTTAACGACCGATAGTGAACAAGTACCGTGAGGGAAAGGTGAAAAGAACCCCGGGAGGGGAGTGAAATAGAATCTGAAATCAAGTGCTTACAAACAGTTGGAGCTCTATATCAATTTATTGATATTTAGAGTGACAGCGTACCTTTTGCATAATGGGTCAGCGAGTTAATCTATGAAGCAAGCTTAAGCCGTTAGGTGTAGGCGTAGCGAAAGCAAGTCTGAATAGGGCGTTTAGTTTTATGGATTAGACCCGAAACCAAGTGATCTAGTCATGACCAGATTGAAGGTGTGGTAAAACACACTGGAGGATCGAACCAGTTAATGTTGCAACATTATTGGATGAGTTGTGATTAGGGGTGAAAGGCCAATCAAACTTGGAAATAGCTGGTTCTCCGCGAAATCTATTTAGGTAGAGCGTTGTATGTATGTTGTTGGGGGTAGAGCACTGGATAGACTAGGGGGATTCACCGTCTTACCAAATCTAACTAAACTCCGAATACCAGCAATTAATTATACAGCAGGCACACTACGGGTGCTAAGTCCGTGGTGGAAAGGGAAACAACCCAGATCACTATCTAAGGTCCCAAAATTACAGCTAAGTGGGGAAGGAAGTAGAAAAACCATTACAGCTAGGAGGTTGGCTTGGAAGCAGCCATCCTTTAAAGAAAGCGTAACAGCTCACTTGTCTAAATAAGTTTTTCTGCGCCGAAAATGTACCGGGGCTAAAGTTGTATACCGAAGATGTGAGTGCTTATTGATTTCGATCAATAGGCGCGGTAGCGGAGCGTTCCGTAAGTCTGTGAAGGTGGTTTGTGAAAACTGCTGGAGATATCGGAAGTGAGAATGCTGACATAAGTAGCGTAAAAGAGTGTGAAAAACACTCTCACCAAAAATCTAAGGGTTCCTACGTTAAGTTAATCTGCGTAGGGTTAGTCGGTTCCTAAGGCGAGTCCGTAAAGGAGTAGTCGATGGCAATTAGGTTAATATTCCTAAACCTCTTAAGTGTGACGGGTTTCGTATTTGTATAGATCTTATTGGATTGATCTATGCTTAAAAGAAGCTCCAGGAAATAGCACTTATATTTATGAGGCCGTACCGCAAACCGACACTGGTGGATGAGTAGAGTATACTAAGGTGTTGAAAGAATGATGTTGAAGGAACTCGGCAAATTATACCTGTAACTTCGGAAGAAGGGTAACCTGCTTTTAGGCAACTATGAGTAGGTGGCACAAAATAGGGAGTAGCGACTGTTTACTAAAAACACAGGACTCTGCAAACACGTAAGTGGAAGTATAGGGTCTGACGCCTGCCCGGTGCTGGAAGGTTAATAGGAGGGGTGCAAGCTCTAAATTGAAGCCCCAGTAAACGGCGGCCGTAACACTGACGGTCCTAAGGTAGCGAAATTCCTTGTCGGGTAAGTTCCGACCCGCACGAATGGCGTAACGATTTCTCCACTGTCTCCAACATCACTTCAGCGAAATTGAATTCCCCGTGCAGATGCGGGGTACCCGCGGTTAGACGAAGAGACCCCGTGCACCTTTACTATAGCTTTACATTGCTATTAAAAGTGTGATGTGCAGGATAGGTGGGAGACTTTGAAGTTATGGCGCTAGCTATAATGGAGTCAACCTTGAGATACCACCCTTTACACTTTTGATATCTAACTATGTTTCATTATCTGGAACTAGGACATTGTATGGTGGGTAGTTTGACTGGGGCGGTCGCCTCCTAAAAAGTAACGGAGGCGTGCGAAGGTAAGCTAGAGCTGGTCGGAAATCAGCTTGATAGTATAATGGCATAAGCTTGCCTGACTGCGAGGCTGACAAGCCAAGCAGAGACGAAAGTCGGTCATAGTGATCCGGTGATTCTGTATGGAAGGGTCATCGCTCAACGGATAAAAGGTACGCCGGGGATAACAGGCTGATGGTGTTCGAGCGTTCATAGCGACGACACCGTTTGGCACCTCGATGTCGACTCATCACATCCTGGGGCTGAAGAAGGTCCCAAGGGTTCGGCTGTTCGCCGATTAAAGTGGTACGTGAGTTGGGTTTAGAACGTCGTGAGACAGTTCGGTTTCTATCTGCCGTGGGTGAAGGAAATTTGAGAAGGTCTGACTCTAGTACGAGAGGACCGAGATGGATATACCTCTGGTGTACCAGCTGTTATGCCAATAGCATCGCTGGGTGGCTATGTATAGATGGGATAATTGCTGAAAGCATATAAGCAAGAAACCCTCTTCAAAAAGATTTCCCAATTAAGGCCGTGGAAGACTACCACGTTGATAGGCTAGGTGTGGAAGCATGGTAACATGTGAAGCTAACTAGTACTAATAGCCTGATTGGTTTATTTGCTTTCTATATGTGTGTATGCAGTGTTAAATATTAAGTTAAAATTGTTAAGTTAGAAATTTTTATTGACTTGGTGGCTATAGCAAAAATGAACCACCCGATCTCATCTCGAACTCGGAAGTGAAACTTTTTAGCGCTGATGGTACTTGAAAAGGGAGAGTAGGTCGCCGCCAAGTTTATAAAAATTTCTTTTTATCGCCTTTTAATAATTCTTTTATTACAAGAAGTCGCTTCTATATTCAAATCTAATAATTGTGGTCTAGGCTTATTCTTATTCTGCTCTAAGTATTGACTTTGCTCAAATGCTAATTCCCATTGTGTACGATAACTAGATTCTTTATATTCATAAAAATCTTCTTTAACATTATTTGTATTGAGATTTTTATTTTGTTCTTTTCTACTCTCTACCATTAAACACCCACACCCGTTAATTTATTTTAAAAATTTTACTTATGTTATCATAAAAAATATAGTTGTAAATACCTTAATTGAGATTTTTTTTTATTTTATCTTTTTTAAGCAAATAGTTAGATCTTTTTGTAAGTTTTTATAACTTGCTTGCATAATGTTTCTATGAGTTAGTATTATGTAGTAGTGCCCTATATTGCTTATATTTAAAATGCTAATTTTAGCAAGCATTCGTAATTGCCTTTTTATTTTATTTCTTTTTGCTGCTTTTCCGGCTTTTTTACTGATAGCCAGACCTACTCTAATAGCATGAATGTACTTTTCAGGTTCTCTTTCTTTTATAGCGTACAGTGATATATAAAGCCCACGATAAAAAAGACTGCTGAGTGCTAACTTATTTTTGAAAGCAAAGGAAAAATCTTTTTTTTTATACTTACTATGCGCATAATTTGTTACACCCTAATGAACGGCGCCTATTAAGGATTTTTCTTCCAGCTCTTGTTGCCATACGTGAACGAAATCCATGTCTGCGCTTTCTTATCAAATTTTTTGGTTGAAATGTTCTCTTCATTGTTTTTATATTAATATAATTATTTATTTTAAATTGTTTTACTTTATTGTCAAATGATGGTGAACTTGTATGACATTTTCGTAGAATAAAATTTGATGCATGGGAAAATGAATTCGGTGATAGTCATACCTGTCCTACTAATCCTTTTATTTTGTTTTAGTGGGTTTCAAGAAGTAAATAAGGTTAAATCTTATCTATATCTTAGTTGTGTATGGATGCTAGCTTGGTTGTTAGTACTCTATAATAATTGTTTTGTAACTTTTATTTCTATAGCGTTACTTTTTTTCATGCTTGCTTTTATCTTTAAAAATAAAAGAAATAAGATAATAAAACTTTCGTTATTTGTGGCTTTGGCCATATCATTTTTTATCACTTTATTTATAATGCTATCTATTTTTATTCAATCCATTAATTTTTTTAATAAAGTAGCTATTTCAGAATTCTTGTTTTGCTTGAAATGGGGCCACAATGTAGTCACTATCAATGAAGAGAAGATAGGATGTTTTGGTATAGCGCCGCTTTTAGTAGGTACATTACTTATAACTATTATAGCAATGTTAGTTGTCGTTCCGCTTGGTTTATTTTCTGCAATATATATTAGTGAATATGCGAGTGAGAAAGTGCGTTATATTGTTAATACAACTTTGCAAGTTTTATCTGCTATTCCTACGGTTGTATATGGATATTTCGCGGTTGTATTTTTGTCTTTCTTTATAAAGCAGGTAGCAAATTTTTTTGGTTTAAGTATACACTCAGAAAGTGCCTTAGTTGCCGGTTTATCGATTGGGATAATGATTCTTCCTTTTATTATTTCTTTACTCGAAGATGCCATAAGATCTGTTCCAAAAAGCTTGCGTTATGGCTTCATGGCACTTGGCGCAACTCCAGCGGAAACTATATGGCATATAACAATACCTTATGCAATGCCTACAATTTTAAGTGCAATTTTATTGTCAATTTCAAGAGTGATAGGTGAAACAATGATTGTGCTAATGGCTGTGGGAATCAACGCAAATTTGACTTTTAACCCTCTTAATTCAGTTACTACCATTACCGTGCAGATCGTTACATTACTTACCGGAGATCAGGATTTCAATAGTGTACAAACTCTTGCTGCTTATGCGCTTAGTTTAGTATTGTTTATTATTACTTGGCTATTAAATGCATTTGCATTGTTTGTAATGAAGTGTAACTAGTAAGTGTTTTAATGTTGCAAAATTTCTATTAATAATATAAGATTTATTTTCTTTAGAAGTTCTTTTATGGAATTATAGTGTTGGGTGATAAAAATAAAGAGATGAATATAGGTAGAGCGATTAAGGTAACTCAAGCAGTTGTTGATATAAAATTTGAAGGTGAATTGCCTAAAATATTTAATGCTTTAAAAAGCAAACTAAAATATAAGGATAAGGAGCTGATTTTAGAAGTTTCGCAGCATATAGGTGACAATATAGTTCGTTGTATTGCTATGGATAGCACAGATGGCATGTCAAGGGGGGATGAATTTGTTGATACAGGTGCACCAATATCGGTGCCAATTGGGCGTTCAACTTTAGGAAGGATTTTTAATGTTGTTGGAGAGCTTATAGATGAGTGTGGTCCACTAAAGGGAAAATATAACTTAGAGCCTATACATAGAGCACCTCCAAGTTTTACTGAGCAGAGAATACAGGAAGAAGTTTTAGTTACGGGAATAAAAGTTATAGATCTTCTTGCACCTTATCTTAAAGGAGGAAAAATTGGCTTATTTGGTGGAGCTGGTGTTGGCAAAACAGTTTTAATAATGGAATTGATTAATAATATAGCAAAAGCTCATAAAGGATTTTCTGTGTTTGCTGGGGTAGGGGAGAGAACGCGTGAAGGTAATGACCTTTATCACGAGATGATCACTTCAAATGTAATAAATATAGATGAGCACGAGAAATCTCAAGCTGTTTTGGTTTATGGTCAGATGAATGAGCCTCCTGGAGCAAGGGCTAGAGTTGCTTTAACGGCGCTTACTATGGCAGAGTATTTTCGTGACCGTGAAAACCAAGATGTTCTATTTTTTGTGGATAATATCTTTAGATTTACACAAGCTGGTTCTGAAATTTCTGCTTTACTTGGAAGAATACCTTCAGCTGTTGGTTATCAGCCAACCCTTGCAACTGATATGGGTGCAATGCAAGAAAGAATAGCTTCAACAACTTCTGGCTCTATTACTTCTATGCAAGCTATATATGTTCCTGCGGACGATTTAACTGATCCAGCCCCAGCAACTACATTCTCTCATCTTGATGCCACCACAGTGTTGTCAAGGCAAATAGCTGAAATGGGAATATACCCTGCTGTTGATCCACTTGATTCAACTTCTCAGTCTTTATCTGCTGAAATCATTGGTGAAGAACATTATAAGGTAGCTTCTGAGGTGAAACGTATATTGCAAACTTATAAATCACTGCAAGATATTATCGCAATACTTGGTATGGATGAGTTATCTGATGAAGATAAAATTATTGTTGATAGGGCTCGTAAGATTCAGAAATTTCTTTCTCAACCTTTTCACGTTGCAGAAATATTTACTGGCATGCCTGGTAAATTTGTTTCACTTTCTGATACTGTTTCCAGTTTTAAAGGGATTGTTGACGGCAAATATGATCACTTACCAGAGGCTGCTTTTTATATGGTGGGGAATATAGATGAAGCAATAAAAAAGGCTGAATTAATACAAGCTGAAGCTAAATAAAAGTTAAAGATTATGAATACTTTTAAAATGCAATTTTTCTCTCCTGATGATCAAATTTCATTCAGTGGAGTGGTTTCTCTTTCAGTAACTGGGCTCGAAGGGGAGATTATGATTTTAGCTCACCATGCTCCTTACTTAATTTATTTATTGCCTGGTATGATTACTGTTAAAATGAGTAACCAAACAGAAAAGAAGGTTGTAATTGATAGTGGCGTATTAGAAGTTGCAAATAATAATTGTAGCATTATAACAAGTCAAATTCAGGTTTTTGATCGTGCAATTCATGATGAGAAATCGTTTAAAAATAAGAGAATTAGTATATATTTAAGTTATCTTGATGAGAAATTTCTTTCTTAGTTATTTTAGGCAAAAAGTAGGTTATCACTTTCTTGTCATCCAAGTAGCCCAACTTTTGTCATCCAAGTGCTTTTTTTTTCTTTTATCCAGTATTCTCTTCCCTGTCATCCTAGTGCGTGACACTGGGATCTAGGTGTAAAAATATTTGTAAATTATGCAATGGGTAATAGATTCTAGGAGCATATAATGTTCATAATAAAAAAAAGATGGATCCCAGTGTCAGCTATTTGGATGACAAAGGAGGGCGTTTGGATGACAAGATTTTGCAAGGGTATTTTTTTTATGGGAGATTAATATGGAAATTTTTCTTGATAGCGTTGATTTAAATGAAATTAAAGAACTAAAGGAGTTCATTGACGGCATAACAACTAATCCTTCTTTAATAGCAAAGTCCGGGCGTAAAGATAAATACGAGGATTTAGTGCGTGAAATATGCTCTATTATCAAGGGGCCTGTTAGTGTTGAAGTTGTTGCAAATAACCATGCAGATATGGTTAAAGAAGGCCTTAAGTTAGCGAAAATCGCTGATAATGTTGTGGTAAAATTGCCCCTTACATATGAAGGATTAATTTCTTGTAAAAAGTTGTGGACAGAGCATAAAATACCTGTTAACATCACATTATGTTTTTCTCCTGGACAAGCACTGCTTGCCGCTAAGGCCGGTGCTTGTTTTATTTCTCCCTTTGTTGGTCGCCTTGATGATATAAGCTATGATGGCTTATCGCTAATAGAAGATATATGTACTATATATTCTAATTACGGTTTTGATACTAAAGTTCTTGTTGCATCAGTGAGAAGCCCAGCACATGTAATAGAAGCTGCAAGGCTTGGTGCTGATTCAATTACTGTGCCAGCAAAAGTACTTAGACAATTAATTAATCACCCACTTACTGACCAAGGGCTAGCAATATTTGAAAAAGACTGGGGTGCAAAATAATAAATGGTCACTACTCTGAATCGGTTGACAAATTAGACGCTTGATAAGCGTAATTTGGAGCTTCTTGTGTAATGACTATATCATGAGCATGACTCTCTCTTAATCCTGATGCAGTAATAGTAACAAATTTACAATTTTTTTTCATCTCTTCTATATTCCTATTACCAGTATACCCCATTGCAGCTTGCAATCCGCCAATCAACTGATGGATTACTCCTGAAGCTGGACCTTTGAATGGAACTCTTCCTTCCACTCCTTGTGGAACTAATTTGAGTTTTGAATCTTTATCTTGAAAATAACGGCTAGCTGAACCTCGTTTCATTGCACTAATAGATCCCATTCCTCGATAGCCTTTATATGCTCTGCCCTTATACATGATAATCTCACCTGGGCTTTCGTCAGTGCCAGCAAAAATCGAACCAATCATCACAGAGTCAGCACCAGCTGCAATAGCTTTTGCAACATCTCCTGAGTATTTTACCCCACCATCAGCAATTAGTCTGACGTTTCTTGCTCTACACGCCTCTGCAACATTCTTGATTGCAGAGAATTGTGGCACACCAACACCTGTAACTATTCTGGTTGTACAGATTGATCCTGGTCCTATTCCGACCTTCACTGCATCAACACCCGCATCAATCAACGCTTCAGCAGCCTCCTTTGTTGCAATGTTTCCGCCAATTAATTGCGTATTAGGATACATCTTTTTTATTTCCCTAATGGTATTGATAACGTTTTCGGAATGACCGTGAGCAGTATCCACAACAACTACATCAACCTCTTCTCCGATCAAAGCTTCACATCTTTCTATACCATCTTTTTTACCAGTGCCAATTGCAGCGGCAACTCTGAGACGCCCTTTACTGTCTTTACATGAATTTGGGTATCTATTGTATTTTTCAATGTCTTTAACCGTAATTAAACCTATACAACAAGAATTTTCATCTACGACCAAAAGCTTTTCTATTCTATTTTCATGCAACAATTTCATTGCTGAGGCACTATTCACTCCCTGCTCCAGCACTGTCACTAACTTATCTTTTGTCATCACTTCGGAAACTTTTACATTCATGTTCTGGTCTTCAATAAACCTCACATCTCGGTTAGTTAAAATTCCAACTAACTTGCGTTGATCGACTACAGGAATGCCAGAATAATTGTGCTCTCTCATTAATGAAATTGCTTCCGCAACTGTTTTATCCGGTGAAATCGTAATTGGGTTATACACGATCCAACTTTCATATTTTTTCACCCTTCTCACTTCTAAAACTTGTTCATCTATTGATAAATTCTTATGTATGCAACCTATCCCTCCATGTTGGGCAATAGCTATTGCAAAGCCCGATTCAGTAACAGTATCCATTGCAGAGGATATGAGAGGGATATTTAGTTCTATACTATTTGTTAAATAAGTTTTTGTATCTGCATCGCAAGGTAATATATCAGAATAGGCTGGCAAAAGAAGTATATCGTCAAACGAATAACAAGCTTCCATTTTTTTCATAGGCTTTATTTAAAGCTTATACGCCAATTAATTAAATTGCAATAGGGCTTTTGCAAAATGAGCATTCTACATTATTTGCCAGCGAACAAAACTGCTCAATGGTTAAGTTTTCTGGACGCTGGTTTCCACTCAATTTAGCGTTTTCAAGGACAGTTTCAGCGTGGTTCGTTATATTTTGCAAGCTATTTCTCAGCATCTTTCTTCTTTGAGCAAAAACGGCACGTGTTAATCTTGTTAAGGTTTCCAAATTTACTGCAAACTTTGGGGTAGGCAAAGGATTTACTGTAATTACTGAAGAATGTATTTTTGGTCTTGGAAAAAACTCTTTAGGTTCAATATCAAATTCCTTTTTTATATCACATAGTAACTGGCTTAGCACTGATAAGGAACCATAATCTTTAGAATTGGGTCTTGCCGTAATGCGATCTGCTACCTCTTTTTGAAACATTAATGTCAAGTTCGTAAAAAATTTTATATTATTTAACCACTTTAAAAATAACACTACCGAGATATTGTAAGGCAAGTTAGCAATAACTTTAACTGGGCGCTCTATCAGCTCTTCTTCTGTAACATGCAGTGCATCCGCTTCTATAATTCTATACTTTCCTTGATGCTCATTTAGCAGTTGGTCATGGTGTTTTACTAAATCTCTATCTTTTTCTATAGAAAGTAGAGACTTTGGATTATGCACCAATATTTCTCTTGTTAATGCACCATATCCAGGACCAATTTCAATGACATTAAAATTTTCCAGACTACCAGCTAAAGCGACGATTTTTTTTGTTATCTCACTCGATAAAATAAAATTTTGCCCTAGACTCTTTTTTGGCTTCAGTAAAAATTTTCTCATATTATTTTCATTATATAGTATTTTAAAAATCAGTTGACTAAAATCCATTGATAATTGTATATTATTAATGTGTTTAACGCCGGCTTAGCTCAATTGGTAGAGCAACTGACTTGTAATCAGTAGGTTGTCAGTTCAAGTCCGACAGCCGGCACTCTCGCCCATATAAGTAAAGTTGATGTCCTTTTTAATAGTAGCAAATTGGAAAATGAATGGAATGCGTTCTTCATTTGTTGACTTTATAGGCAAACTTAACAACAAGAGCAACGAAATTACCTCTAAATTAGTAATTTGCCCTCCTTTTACATCATTTCCAAGCAGTATAGAGTTGAACAATAATATTAATATAGGAGCACAGAATTGCCATCATAAAAAGTTCGGTTCTTACACAGGTGAAATTAGCGCAGAAATGTTAAAAGAACTAGGGTGTACTTACGTAATACTTGGGCATTCTGAAAGGGCCAATGAAAAAGATAGTGAAATAAAACTTAAGTCGGAAATAGCAATAGAATCAGGCTTACACCCAATTATCTGTGTAGGTGAAAATTCAGAAGATTATAAGAATGAAAAAACAAAAGAAGTAATAGAATATCAATGCAAAAACCGTTTGCCAACACACGGTGAATATACCGTAGCATATGAGCCAATATGGGCAATAGGCACAGGTCATGTGCCAAATAATGATGCAATTGCTGAGGTGATAGAGGTAATAAAATTGTGTACTGGTAAAAAACACATTACATATGGTGGTTCAGTCAGTTCAGAAAACATAGAAAATTTGTTAAATATTTCAAATTTATCAGGAGTTTTAATTGGCAGTGCAAGCTTAGATTTCGATCACTTTTATAAAATCATACAACAAGTTGAAAAAAAGTTTTCTCTTATCAATTCTAAAAGTAGATAAAAGGGAATTACTCACTATAGGAATAGGGCTATCACGGGCGTCTCAGCAGATTCCGCTAACGCGTACTCCCTCGTCATAACGTCACGGTATCCGCTAACACGTAGCGAGATGAAGGTTGTCAAGGTGACACTGGTTTCCATACAAAAGTGGTGTCATCTAAGTAGCTGATACTGATTTCTATCCAAGACGCCAGTGCCCAGACACTGGGATCCAGAAGACTTAATTTTAACCAAGTGGCTGCATAATAAAGGCTGGATTCCAGCGTCACGCGCTGGAATGACATCTTTCTTGGTGAACTCAAATCATAATGTTCGTACGGTTGTGGGCTTATAGCTAAAGTAATCTAGAAAATTAACGATATTTTATTCCCCGGTGAACGCTCTATCCTATTTTCCAACTCTAGTTCTAAAAGAGCCATTAGAGCTATGTTGGTAGAAAGTCCGCTTGCTAATATAAGTTCATCTATATCAACAGGTACAGAGTTAATATGATTAACTATAACAGATTTTGCCTGTTGTAATTTTTCTTGTTTTTGGTTAACAAAATGGTGCTCAACATCAAATAGGCTTTTTTGCTGTGGAGGTAAACTAAACCTAATACTCTCTATTATGTCATCAGCGGATTCGATAAGCTTAGCACCGTTTTTAATTAAATAATTACTACCACTACAGCGTGAATCTAAAGGGAAACCAGAAACTGCAAACACCTCTCTCCCTTGATTTAAAGCAAAATCTGCTGTTATTAGAGAGCCAGAACGTTTCGATGCTTCAATCACTACAACACCCAGTGATAGACCAGATATAATTCGATTCCTTTGAGGAAAATACTGAGGCTTTGGTTTAGTAGCAAATGGAAGCTCAGTAATTACTAAACCACCGTTCCCAGTGATTTTTTTGTATAGATCAAAATTCTCTTTTGGATACACCACATCAATTCCGCTTGCTGTAACAGCAATAGTGGGGTGATTTTTGTATATTACACTGTTTGCTGCAGTATCGATTCCTTTTGCAAGTCCAGAAACTACGATGAAACCAGCTTCGCTTAAATCAAGTGCCAACTTATTAGCAAAATTTCTTCCATTCATTGAAGAGTTACGCCCACCGATTATTGCAATTATCTCACAGCTTAATAATGATACATCACCAAGTGCAGTTATTATAGGAGGACAACTAGAGATATTTCTTAAAAGATCAGGGTAATCTGGGTCACATGCGGGTATAATTTTAGCTCCAATTCTTTCTGCATTATTGATTTCTTCTCGTGCATCTTGAATGCCATACACCTTATTATTAGCCACCCTATTGAGATATTTTAGCACCTCATCTAGCGATCCATGTGTTCTTAGTATACTAAAAAACTTTATTGGTCCTATAGTTCTAGCCAAGCTTAACCATACTTCTAATTCTTTGTTGTTCAATTTATTTATCTTCATAAAAGGCTTGAATTTCTTATCAATTTAGTGTACCCAAGATAATACAAATATACAGTGTTTTATGACGCATTTTGTTACAGATAAATGCATAAAATGTAAATATACGGACTGTGTGGAAGTATGTCCCGTTGACTGCTTCTATGAAGGTAAAAACATGCTCGTGATTAACCCAGATGAATGTATTGATTGCGGAGTGTGCATACCTGAGTGTCCGGTAGATGCAATTGTAACTGATGATTCCATAAAAGATATTTTAGAACTAGATGAAGAGTTACTGAACAGTGAACAAAAAACTTTCAAGTTATTTTACGATATAAATGTAGAATACTCACAAAAATGGCCAAATATCACAGCTAAGAAGCAACCTCTCTATACTGCAGAAGAGTATAAGGAAAAAAAGGATAAAACAGCTTATTTTGATGAAAATTTAGAATAATGCTACTGAAGGAAAAGAAACTTTTGTATTTCAGGGTTGTTGTTTTTGGTTGCTGAAAGTGGCTGTATTATTTAAGTTATTAATAATACTTACTGCTAAATTACAACTTCTTTATCACTACCGTGTTCCGTGTTGTTGTATTATTCTTAACATTTATATGTGTATACATACACGTACCAATATTTGAGAGGAAGAAATGGTGCGCCAAGAAGTGCTTGGAGAACAGTTGGTGAAAATCCAACATAAACAAAGTCATTTGATAAAGACATAAGGTACACATAGTGCAAAAAATTAAACATGGGACGCCAAATACGTTGAGTTTTTTTGTCATTTAATCTGTACAGAGAAGATAAATAGCTTCAGTTTCATGATAAGGGGGCTGAAGGAGTTTGTCAAGGAAGTTTTTCGCTTCTGCGGACTACTTGAATGACGGCTACAATGTTTGTACAATTGTGCGTAACGCGCTGCCGAACACTGGTTTTTATATGGCTATACAAGAAAAATTAAGGCTTAAAAGGAAACTTAAGCAGCTAATAGGGCCTAAGCCTTCTTAATAAAACATAAAAAGCCCCTTTACCACCATGTTTTTTCGTAGCTTGCTGGTAGTATAGAACCATATGCTGGATTTTAGTATCATTTAACCACTTATTTAAGTTATTCTTTATAGTGTCTGTTTTATTTGTTGCACTGCCGTATCCCGTAATTACCAATAAACATCTATTTCCTGCTCGATAATTTTTGATAATAAAATCTATCAATTTACAGTAAGCATCCTCTATACTATAGCCGTGCAAATCGAGCTTATCGCTTATAAAATATTTACCCCTATCAACTTTTGATTTTGTGTTTTGGTCAAGACAAAATGATGAGTGACCATTATTGGTATTAAGAAAATTCCTTTGTAAGTCGGAGGTACCTTTATCAACCATAGACTTTGTATTTACTTTATGATCAACTTTCAAAGTAACTTTTCCACATTCTATTGGCTTAACATTTTTTTGCCAATCCAACTCATCGTCCGACATAAACGCATTAATCGAATTGTATAATTTTACAACAATATCCAAACATAGTAAAATGTTGCTTATTCTATAAAAACCAGATTTTCGATAATACGATGAAATCGTCAAAAACTAATGAGAATTTTTGGCTGTATGGAAAGCACACCTGCATTTCAGCACTGAAGAATAAAAATAGGCGGTGTATAGAACTGTTAGTAACAGAAAATTTCTATAGAGAACATGAAAAAGAAATTAGGCAATGTGTAAATAGTAAGGGCATTAAAGTTCGATTAGTAGAAAACAAAATACTTAATGACGTTTTATCTAAGGGTGCTAACCATCAAGGAATTGCTTTAAATGTTGCCCCTATTCTTTATAACTTAAGCATCGAAGAAGTAGCTGAAAGCTCAAACGACAGCTCTACTATAGTCATTTTAGATCAAGTCACTGACACGCACAATATTGGGTCAATTTTAAGAACTTCAGCTTGTTTTAATGTCAACGCATTGGTTTTACCACATAATCATTCACCTGGCGAAAATGCATCTATTGCAAAAGCAGCAAGTGGAGCATTGGATATTGTTCCGCTAATATACGTTACAAATATAGTAAAAACTATGCAGTATTTAAAAAAGGTCGGCTACTGGTGTTACGGGTTTGATTGCAATACTAAAGAAAATATAGATGAAATAAAGAGTTTTGAAAAAAAAATAGTGATCATTTTTGGTTCTGAAGAGAAAGGAATGCGGAGGTTAGTTAAAGAAAATTGTGATTATCTTTTAAAAATCCCAATGTCAAACGTAATTGACAGCTTAAATGTCTCAAATGCAGCAGCAATAGGACTATACTCCATCTACATAAAACAAAAATAATTGCACATTAGTTGCAACAAAAAATGATTTTATACTTGATAAAAATGTGGTTTTATATTATAATGTGTTAAATAATGGACAAAAGGAGTTATATTATGTCTTACATGAGAAATGAACAGGATATTCGCTCTCAGGGCGTTTATTATAGCGCTGGGCTCAGAAGTTACCTAACTAAAGTATATAACTACATGGCTTTAGCTTTAGGCGTTACAGGGCTTGTTGCATTTCTAACGGTATTTTCTGGTCTTTTTCAGGTAATTCATTCCAATCCTGTTCTGTCGCTTGTAGTGATGTTCTCTCCAGTTGCATTGGTGCTTTATATGTCCTATAAACTTCAACACCTAAGTGCTCAGTCTGCCATTACTATATTTTTCTCGTTCTCAATGTTGATGGGGCTTTCCCTATCTTATGTTTTTATAGTTTATACTGCAGAAAATATAGCAAGGGCGTTTTTCATTACATCGATCATGTTTGGCTCTATGGCTTTATATGGTAATACCACAAAAAGAGATCTGACCAGTATGGGCTCTTTCTTGATTATGGGAATTTGGGGGTTACTCATTGCATCTATAGTGAATTTGTTCCTTGGAAGTAGCCCACTCCATTTTGCAATATCATTTATATCAGTGATAGTGTTTACTTTAATGACGGCATACGATGCTCAAAGAATTAAGGACGTTTATTATAAATATAACGACGGATCAGAAGTTGCTACTACTAAATTAGCAATAATGGGTGCAACCAATCTTTATTTTGACTTTATCAATATATTTCTCAATTTACTCAGGTTACTTAACTTGTTCAACAATAGGGATTAGATGTTTTCCTTTTTAAGGAAGGGCAGTAAGAGTTCTATAGTTTTCTTTTTAATATCTTTAGTTGTGTTGATGCTGTGTCTTGCATATGCATCGGTACCATTATATAGCATTTTTTGTAAAGCTACCGGATATGGTGGCACAACAAGAAAAGTAACTAATGCAACAATAAGTGCAACTGACCAAAAAATCAGGGTCCATTTCAATGCTGATATAATGTCTGATCTACCTTGGGAGTTTAAATCAGAAACTAACTACGTTGATGTAAACATAGGAGAACAAAGTTTAGCATTTTATTACGCAAAAAATCTATCTGATCAGCCTTCATTTGGAATGGCGGTGTATAATGTTACGCCTTTTAAAGCAGGTAAGTACTTCAATAAGGTTGCATGCTTTTGTTTTGAAGAGCAAATGTTGCTACCAAAACAAAAAGCAGCTATGCCCGTATCCTTCTACATAGATCCTGAGATAATGCTTGATAGTAATACAAAAGATTTAAGTGAAATAACGCTATCATACACGTTTTTTAAGCTTAAGTAACGAACTTTTTGTATCCGTTCAGGGGTGTGGCTTAAGAGACAATAGATAGGAGATTTTGAAAAGGGTTGAGCTTCTTTTGCCTCCAGGTTAGGTACAATGAGATCACCCGTTCAAGAAACATGTTTCCTTGTACCGACTGTGTAAAATACGAATTCTTACGATAGACTACATAATGCCGTATCTGTCGCTCAACATGGTTATTCGTTAATGCCTGGGTCATCCAAAAATGTCCACATCATTGGCTCGGATTTTATAATACCCTTTACCGTTAGTGAAGCTCCTTTTGCTTCAAGTATATAAGATATTTTTATCATGCAGTACTGTTCGTAATTCTTTGGCTTAACTTTGAAATACTAATTTCATTTTCTGATAAAGCGTTTTTTAATGCAAACAATCCATTAGCTGCATCTTTTAAACAATGGCCAAGTCTCATTACTTCACTATTCCAACTATGAGATAACCTCTCGAAATTTCTCAATAAGTGAGCCCAACAAATTTGTCGTTTTTCATCACTGAAGTGGTTGTAAACTGCATATCTGTCGGTAATTACCAGGTTTTTGTAATCACAAAAGGGAGTGTTAAATAAAGCATACGCGTCAAGTTAAGAGATTGTGAGTAAATTTAGAGAGGTTAAAGTGGATACACTAGCCCTTCTACGTTTGTCTTTTAATGAAAATCGTGACCAAGTTATAGTGAGTTTTTTAAGAAATGCTTTTAAACTATTAATTTTGGTTAATACTAAAAATAACTCTCTAACCCGTCTTTTTAGCTCAATAAATGCCTTTGTTAAACTGAGTTCTGTATTCTTTTTTAGTTTTGTACAACTCATGAAATATGAGAATTGCACATAATTTAGCATATAATTCACACAATATTCTATGCGGCTTCCCTTTTAGTTCATCAAGTCTTATATAGCTCTTGTATAGTTTAAATAACAACTCAATTTGCCACCTTACTCTGTAATACTTGCTCAGCACTAATTTTATCCTCTGGAACATTAGTTATGAATATTGACCAACTCAATAACTTTTGGTTCTTTCTAGAAGGTATATATCCATGCGATTTTGCCAATTTATTAGCTTTTCTTCTTCTGGCCATATTCAGTTAGTTTATAACATATAATCCTTACTCTAATCCTTGCTTCTTTTCCCAATAATACCTCAGTTTCTAAAAATAGCTTGTCCTCTAAACATTCCAATAACTCCATTTTTTGATTTAGCATATATATTGGTATCAACGACTAATAAAATAAGCTCCTGTTTCATTGATCTGTTTTTGGCACAAAATAACCAAGGTCAGATATTAGCAAATCGTCACTTGATATATCGCTCAAATGTTCCCTATACCCTTCTTATTCCCTCCGTTATGTTAAGTTGATCCAATGTCTGATTTAAGTAGTCAAAAACTAATTGTAACTTTATTCCAGATTTAGTATTGCTCTCATAACCTATGTAACTAGTGCCATACCCTTTGTACATGTTCTCCATACTGTTAGGTAGGCTAATATAGCTACTATCCAATAACTTGACGCTTTTAAATTGCTGCAAGATTCTGCAATCAACTTGCAAGATATTTTTAAATAAAGCCATAGATTCATTATACATTCTTTTCATAAATTCCACTGCTTCTTTAGTAAACCTGAAATCTAAACCCTGTTTCGTCATTACCACAGATTCTTCGTTTAATAATTGGCACATTGTATCTATGCTGCAATTTTCAATTCCTATATTGCCAAAAATTATAGCTTTGATGAATGATGAACCGCTCAGTTTTCTCTTCCTTTTCCCAGATCCTGTCTCACCGTCAAGCAAAGTCACTGAGTATTCGTTTAAATTGCTTATTATTTGGTCACTAGCTATCTGCTGCTCAGAACTTAATTGGCAACTTATTTCACTTATTTCCTGATCTTTTTCAACACAAACCAGTTTGTCTATTTGGTTTACTTTTAACACTCCTCCCATTATTACTTTTGCAAGCATACCAATAGGTATTAAATTGTATTGCGCAACCCACTCCGCAAATGCGATTAATTTTGGTCTAACGCTTGGTAGATTGATCTTTTGCTCGATAAATTTTAATTCTCGATCGCTCTTGTCACTATATTTCCAAACTATTCCAACTAAACGTTTTTTGCCAAATGGCACTACCACATAATCCCCAATTGAAATTTCAGTGTTTTCTTCAATTGCATATGAAAATAACAGGTCAATTGGAAGTGGTAGTAATACGTCAACTGTTCTTGCCATAGCAGCCTAAGTTTAGCACTGTTTTTGTGAGTCTGTAACCTTTAACAATACAGATAAATTGGAAAAACTATACATGGAAAAAAGATCTTAATATTTAACATATTCTTCATAGTACACACCGTATAATTGATAAATTAATAGATTTACATAATTTGTGGAGGCCATTTATGGTTGACGATAAGATTACTTTGAACTTTGAGATAGAAAGAGGTGAGCCTATAGCAGGTCAATCCCACTTTTCTGCACGTATAAAGCTTACAAATGAAAGTAAAAATCTTTTGCGCGGGAAGCTCGGCGATACAGTTAAATTTGATAACCTGGATAGCTACTTAGACCTCAATCATGAGAATTTTTATATCTATTACAATAAATACGGTGGGTATTACGGTAGAGATGAGCTATATGTTAAAAATGATGATGGCAGATCTTTAACTTCTAACCTTCCACTTAATCACTACGGATTTTCAATGGAGCTATCATTGGGTGAAGGAGCAATCGCAGACTATGGCTTTTATCCTCTGGCTGTAATTTATAATCCAAGTCACTATGATAAGGAAAAAGAAAAAGTATTTGATGATCATGGTGAATTGTCACCAATTGCATCAAATGTGTTAGATAACTTTCTAAGCAACACAAACGGCTTAGCTACGCAAGACATACTTTTAAAGGTACAAAATGAAATTGCTGAAAAAGAGGTGAAGCTAATAAGGGAGAAAAGACAGGCAGAAGAAGAATTAAACCAAAAGAACGAAGAGTTAAAAGAACTTATAGAAAAAGATGAGATTAAAATATTTAAAGTGATAAAAGGTCACGACGTAGGTGATGGACGTTCAGCAGTAATTTTGCAACCTGATGGGAAGGAAGGAGATAAGATACCTCTCGATTCGAGTAAATACTATATAGCAGATTATGAAGGCAATGAGTACCTACATTGTGTTAGTTCTGGTTATGATATGCTGCTCGATTACAGCGATTTATTTTTTGTGCTGAACGAAAGCTCCTATTCTGATCTTGATAGTGGATTTTATCCAATGTTTGACTTTGATTCTTATGCAAGCAACTTAAGCACTAAGAACCAGTATTTTGGTGATAGTCAGTTACCTGAAGAATTATCTCATAGTCTAGAGAGAAATGATAGCCGGATGAGTCAATCAGATACTGAAGCTATAGTTGATAGTGAGCAAATGAACGAAGAAGTTATAGTAGAAAGTGAAGCCAAGCCTAGAAAGAAAAGAGCAGTTGAAGAAGACGATAATGATATGAAAGATAGTGATAACTTAATAAACATTCAAACAAAAAATGAGGACCAAAAATCAACGACCGTGGAGCTTCAAGAAGACTCTTCATCGAAAGCGTCAACTCAAGAGCTATCTTTAAGTAAAGAGGATGAACAAGAAGAAGTTGTCATAACAAGTGTTATGGACAGTATGAAGGATGACAAGGAGGAAGATTATCTGCAACACCCCTTAAAAATAAAAACAGGTGGACCTATTGAAATGGGAAAGTATAAGGTAGAACTACAAGTTACGTATGACGATGTGAAGAATTTTTATGATACCGTACGTGACACATACCATGTGAGTAAAGAATATAGCTATGAGCAAGTCATGGTTTTATATAACGAAATTGTTAGTCCAGCTCACAACCATCATTACGAACCATTTACTCTCGATAAAGCATATGTCGTTGATGATCATCTGTTTATCAAAGATCAGGACTTTGGAACTTTAGATGATTTTAATGAGATGTTCTATAAAAGTAATGAGTTAGTGTAATACAAAGGGCTAGATTCAACTTGGCGGACGAGAATTATAAGGAATTAGATTTTCTACTGTCATCCCAGTGCCCGGACACTGGGATCCATTCTTTTTTTTCACTAGATTCCAGCGTCAAGCGCTGGAATGACACCTTTTAAGTTTCGTACAGCTGTCCATCACGCGCTATGTAAATAACAACTATGCGACAGATTTTTATCTTCAAGATCATTTACCAAGCATAAACATCAGCTCGTCCCATTCCCTTTTACCAATTCCGCTTTCTTCTCTAGTAACATTTTCTCCTTTAATCAATTTGCGAACTACCTCTAGACCAGTTCTTGAAATACAAACCGATTCTAAGCAATATTCAACGAAAGCGCCGTAGGCCATTGGAACCCATTTTTTTATTATATCCAGCATAACTTCTGCATAGACTCTAATTTCATACTGAGCATGCTTGTCAGCTCTGAGCTTCAAAAAATGAAGAAGGTTATGCAGATCTATTTTCCAATAAAATTGTGTGTAATAATTAAGCATTAGATTGGTCCTGGCGATTTCTCTTGCAAGCCCATGTTCAATAAATTTCTCATAATGAGAATATACTAAATTAGAATCATTTGTCAGAGAATCTATTATTTCTTTCGATGTATGTGAGTCAAAAGCTTCACCACTGCCTTGTTTATTATTATCAGATTGTCTTGCAACCTGTTCTGGCTTTGGTATGTAAAATTCATTGTCAAGTATTGAATATCTTGCCGAATACTCATTTACATTTGCAGTTCTATGCCTTATCCATTGTCTTGCAATAAAAATTGGAAGTTTCACGTGAAACTTAATTTCACACATCTCAAATGGAGTTGTGTGATGGTGTCTCATTAAATACTTTATTAGTGCTTCATCCTGACTGATTTGTTTTGTTCCTTTTCCATAAGAAACACGAGCAGCTTGAACTATAGCGCTGTCAGAGCCCATATAATCCACTACTCGAATAAATCCATGGTCTAATACCTTATGTTCTTCATATAAGATTTCATCTATTTCTTTCACTGTGACTCGTTTAGTTGTTTCATTCATAGTATGTCCTCAAGATGAAATAGAGATATCAGCTCCACATGAATTAAGTTTTTCATGCATTGCTTCATATCCTCTCCATAAATGATGCGAATTATTTATTGTAGTTTCTCCACCAGCTACCAAAGAAGCAAGTACCAAAGCTGCTGTTGACCTTAAATCAGTGGCACACAGATTAGCTCCAGATAAGCTTTTTATTCCATTTACAGTGGCTTTATTTTTCTCTATGCTGATATTAGCACCTAACTTTCTCAATTCATCTACATGTGCAAATCTGTTTTCAAAAATGTTCTCTTCAATTACTGATATCCCATCAGCGATGCACACTGCAGACATCAGTTGTGGTTGCATATCACTGGGAAAGTTGGGGTATGGATCTGTTGCAATGTTAGCAGACCTAATAGAGCAATTTTTTCTGGAAATCATAACCCCCTCATTATATATTTCAACATTAGCTCCTATAGCCTTCAATTCATTCACAATGCATCTTATATCAGATAGACTTATTCCTTCTAACTCCAACTTACCACCGGTTATTATAGCAGCTAGTGCATAGGTGCCTGCTTCTATGCGATCTGGTATTATTTTATGAACACATCCATTTAATGCTTCAACTCCTGTTATTGTGATCCTTGTATCACTAATCTCAATATTAGCACCCATTTTCTTTAGGAACTCTATTAAATCAAGAACTTCCGGCTCCATTGCAGCATTGTTTATTATTGTCACTCCTTCTGCAAGTGTTGCTGCCATTATTACATTTTCTGTTGCACCAACGCTTATTTTCTCAAGTATAACTTCTTTTCCTTGTAGCTTTCCTTTCACTGTTGCAATTATATTACAGCCTTCAACTTCAATTTTAGCTCCCATTTCTTCTAATGCTTTGATATGCATATCAACGGGACGCTTTCCGATATTGCATCCACCAGGAAAGACTGTTGTGATTTTACCAAATCTACTGAGAATTGGACCTAGCATTAAAAGAGATGCTCGCAGCTTACTTGCAGTTTCGTGTGACATTACGTGATTGTTGATATTACTGCAATCAATTTCCAAAGTATGATTTGCTTTATAATCTTTATTGCGTGTAAAATTCACTTTCGCTCCAAAACTCTCAAGCAGCTTAGACATTAGATGCACATCAATTAAATCAGGTACATTATGCAAAATTACCGAGAAGCTACTCAATAGACTTGCTGCCATTATTGGTAAAACAGCATTTTTTGAGCCATTAATCTTGATTTTTCCGACCAGAGGTTTATGGTTACTACTTACTAATATTTTGTGCATTTAATTAAGCTATATCTTACCAAATAAGTATAGTAAATCGACAGTAAAAGGCAAATTACAGATAATATAGCTATCACAGATCATAATGTTCGTACATTTTAGCTATTCAGCAGCAAAATTGATTACACTTATCCAAAGATGAGCGATGCATTAGTGCCACCAAAACCAAACGAATTAGAAAGAGCATATCGAATTTTATGCTCCTGAGCTTTAAACGGTACAAAATTTAAATCACATCCTTCTGAAGGTTTATGTAAATTTAAGGTTGGCGGAATAATTCCATTATTTAACGCAAGAATACTGAATATTGCTTCAACGCTCCCTGCAGCACCAAGTAAATGTCCTATAGAAGATTTAGTTGAAGAAACAGGTATTTTATAAACGTAGTCACCAAATAACTGTTTCATTGCTATTACTTCAATTTTATCTCCAAGTGGCGTTGAAGTTCCATGTGCATTGATATATCCTACTTGATTTGGATTAATTTGCGCACTTTTTAAGGCAAGCTGCATTGCCTTAAATGCGCCTCTTCCTTCTGGATGTGGTGCTGTAATGTGGTGCGCATCTCCTGTGAGTCCGTACCCAACCAGTTCAGCATGTATTTTTGCCCCCCTTTTTTTTGCATGTTCGTATTCCTCCAGCACCAATATACCTGCTCCTTCACCCATAACAAAACCATCGCGTTCTGCATCCCATGGCCTTGAAGCTTCTTCCGGTTTATCATTGAATTTAGTTGATAATGCCTTCATAGACGCAAAACCTGCAATTCCAACTCTACACAGTGCACTTTCTGCTCCACCTGCAATCATAATATCCGCTTCACCAAGTTTTATAGTTCTTGCTGAATTTATGATTGCATGCGCACCTGTTGCACATGCGGTTACTGCTGAATCGTTTGGACCTGTAAATTCGTATTTAATAGAAATATGGCCAGATATCAAATTTATTAGACTTGCAGGGACAAAAAATGGACTGACACGTCTGGGCCCTTTTTCCTGCATGGTAATAACATTTTCCTGAATTGATGGTAGGCCACCTATACCAGAACCAATAGTCACACCAATACGCTCCCGATTGATATTTTGGCTTTCCAAAATTAATGAATCATCTACTGCCTGAATAGCTGCTGCAATACCATAATGGATAAAACGATCTGTCCTTTTTGAGTCTTTCTCAGAAATATAACCTACAGGATTAAAGTAATTCTCAATGTTATCGGATTGCACAGGCACCTGCCCTGCAACCTTGCAAGCAAGATCAGAAGAGTAAAATCTATCTGTATTGATTGCTTTTATGCCAGACTCGCCTTTTATCAGCCTTGACCAAGTGTTGTCAACATCTGCCGCTAGTGGAGTGATTAAACCAACACCAGTGACTACTACTCTTCTGCTCATTTAACACTAACTATTAGCCTTTTTTACTATTAATGTACTCAACTATTTGCTCCATAGTTTCCATTTTTTGTGCGTCTTCATCTGGAATTTCTATTCCGAACTCTTCTTCTGCTGCCATGATGATTTCAACTGCATCTAAACTGTCTGCACCATGCTCCGAAAGCTTTGAGGAGCTGTTGAATTTCTCTACATCCTTACTAATGTGCTCTAGTATAATCTTTTTCACTTTCTCTTCTACGTCTTCTCTAGTGCTCTTTGCTAGTTCGCTATTCACATTTCTTACCAAAAAAATAACCTATTCTTTGATGTTATAAAAAATTTTTATGTTTGCAACATCTTTTATAACTGGTAAACTACAGCAAAGTTTTCTACTGCCCTAGCTGGCTAGCGTTACGTGCTAAACAATTAACAATTCAAAAATGCTAGACGAAACAACAAAAAATTTGCTTATTGTAGAAGTAAATAAACTTTTACCAGAAAATAGCGAGAATAAGCTTATATCAGCTATGCGTTATATACTCCTTGCTCCTGCAAAACATATACGCTCCTTTTTAGTCGTAGCTTCATCGCGAGTGTTTAACACGGAAGCTAAAAAAGTAATATCAGTTGCTGCAGCAATTGAATTTGTTCATGCTTACTCTCTAATTCACGATGATTTACCGTGCATGGACAACAGTGATACTCGCAGAAGCCAGCTAAGCTGCCATAAAAAATTTGATGAAGCAACAGCAGTGCTTGCCGGAGATGGACTACTTACTCTGGCTTTTGAGGTATTATCTTCGTTAAATGAGAAACGCTGTGAGATCATAAAAGTGCTCTCTCAAGCAATAGGAATTAGGGGAATGGTAGGAGGACAGGTTTTAGATATTGGTGCAGATTTTAACAAAATAAAAGAAATTCATTTGATGAAAACCGCAAAACTATTTGCAGCTTCATGTGAAATAGGTGCTATAATAGGGAATGCTACAGATAAGCAACGTAAAGCGTTATATAACTACGGGATAAACCTAGGGCTTATCTTTCAAGCTAAGGATGATATTGAAGATTACGAACAAGATAAAACAAATAATCTAATGTCTGTACTTGGTAAAAGTGAAGTAGAGGACTATATAGACGCCCTCTTTAAACAAGGCGTGGATAATTTGAGTGCGCTTTCAGGGGATACTAATTATTTATATGATTTATTGAATCAAGTAAGGAAAGATGGTTAGAAAAATTATATTACAAATGCTTATTTCCATAGTAATGATTCTCACTTTAACCTCTGCTTTTATGTTTACTATTGTCTATATAAACAAAGGTAAACCGGAAAAAAAGGACAAGCTTTATGAGATAAGTGCCACGCATGGTGGTTTGATACAGACAATAGCACATTATCTAGTGAAGCCAATACTTGAATCAGCACTCGACCGCTATACTGAAAAGCATGGGCTAACAGAATATTTAGAAGAAATGACGCAGCAAAAGGAAGAAGATTCGATAAATTTTTATGAAATTACTGAAGGCAGTGACAGCAAGGCTTTCTGCGCCCTGGAAGTCCTACTGCATATATATAAAATTTCTAATAATAACTTAACAACACTCCCTAGCAAAGTTTCTGATGTTACTTTGAAAATAGATCAAGATGACCTAAAAGAAGTGGGTTTAGGGGTGATAGGTATGAAAGAAGGCGGAGAGCGTGTAGTTACTATTGCCAATGATAACAAAGTGAATTTTAATTCTTATTACGTCAAACTGATCGAAGTAAAGGATAAATATCCCGACTCAGTGAATAATCTGATGGTTTTTAATGACTTAATTAACAAGACTGGAAAACAAGTAAGGTGCGGTGATGAGATATCAGTTAAATATAGCGTAAAGGAGCATAATGGGGAATATATAGTCAAAGATCAAACAGTGCAATTTAGGGTTGGCGATAAAAAAATACCACTTGCTATAGAGCTTGGAGTTGTGGGAATGAGAGCTGGTAATAAAAGAACTATTCTTTCTCCGCCTGACCTTTTGACTATTACTGACGATATGTTAATAAAAGACATAGATTATGATGAAGAAAATATCTCAATAATTGACTTAAGCTTAGATATTAAGCAAGAGGTCGCAGCACACCATTCTACTGTTGAAAAACAGCCTAAAGAATATAGCTGAAAATTTTAGGCTTACTGGCTGACCTTCTGAACACTCTCTATACTACTTAAAGTAGGCTTTTTGTTTTTCCTAAAGTATAAACTTAGATAAATCAAGCTGCTTCGAAATTGACTCAAGTTTATCTTTTACATACTTGCTGTCTATAATGAATTTTTCGCTATTTTTCTCAGAAGCAATGAAACTTATTTCATCTAAAAGCTTCTCCATGACAGTGTGAAGCCTTCTTGCACCTATATTTTCCACTTGTCTATTGACTGTAAACGCTATTTCAGCTATGGTTTTTATACCATCATCAGTGAACTCAAGCGTCACATTTTCTGTTTTCATTAAAGCTATGTACTGCTTTAACAAACTAGATTCTGGTTCCTTTAATATTCTTATTAAATCCTCTTGAGTAAGTGCCTTAAGTTCTACCCTGATCGGTAATCTGCCCTGCAATTCCGGTAAGAGGTCAGATGGTTTAGACTGATGAAAAGCACCAGATGCAATAAATAATATATAGTCTGTTTTTACATGGCCATACTTAGTTGTAACAGTTGTTCCTTCAAGTAATGGTAACAGATCGCGTTGCACTCCTTCTCTGTTTATTTCACCTTTTACTTCTGTACGTGCTGCAATTTTGTCTATTTCATCCAAAAATACTATACCGTCATTACTAACAAGATCAATGGCTTCTTTGATTATCTTATCTTCATCCATTAGTCTTTCACTTTCTTCATTAATTAATATTTCACGCGCTTCTTTTACCTTCACCGTAATAGTTTTTGTTTTTTTGCTCCCGTTAAACATCTTGCCCATTATTTCTGTTACATTCATCACACCAACTTGCCCACCTGGCATGCCTGGTATATCGAAAGTAGGTAACATACTCTTGCTCTCTCTGACGTTAATAGAAACTTCTCCGTTCTCAAACTCTTTATTCCTCAACCTTTCTCTAAAAATTTTTTTACTCTCTTCGGTTGCATCTTCGCCTACCATAGAGTTTACTATTGTTTTCTCAGCTAAAATTAAAGCCTTGTTAGCTAAGGCTTTACGGGCTTTCTCTTTAACTAAAACTATTGCTGCATCAACTAAATCGCGTATTATCGAATCAACGTCACGTCCAACGTATCCTATTTCAGTAAACTTCGTTGCCTCAATTTTTATGAACGGTGCACCAGCAAGTTTTGCTAAGCGGCGAGCTATTTCAGTTTTACCAACCCCTGTATGACCAATCATCAATATATTCTTAGGTATGATTTCATCACGCAATGGAAATGGAACCTGATTGCGACGCCAACGATTTCTGAGCGCAATAGCAACAGCACGCTTTGCATCATCCTGTCCGATTATGAATCTATCTAATTCTTTAACTATCTTCTGTGGTGGCAGGTCATCTAACAAAACTTGAGTACTGTCATTAACTTGAATATCGCTGTCATTTGAATCAAAACCACTCTTAGTATCTTTATAGAGGTCATTTTTTTCATCATAGGTGTCACTACTACAAGGCCGCCCTTCTGAAAGGGTTATAGGCTGATTGGAAAAATTAGTGCACAAAGTTTTTTGCTTGGAAGACATATCACTCCTCTATCTTTTCAATAACTACATTATGATTTGTATAAACACATATATCGCCAGCTATCTTCATAGCCTTTTTTGCAATCTCTTCTATTGATATTCCTTTAGTGTCAATTAAAGCTCTTGCTGCAGATAGAGCAAAATTTCCCCCAGAGCCAATAGCTGCGATTCCATCTTCAGGTTCAAGAACATCACCTGTTCCCGTAATTACTAATGAAATAGATTTATCTGCAACAATCATCATAGCCTCTAATTTTCTTAGATATTTATCCATTCTCCAGTCTTTTGCAAGTTCAACACATGCTCTCATTAATTGCCCTGGGTGCTTGTCAAGTTTAGATTCTAGTCTTTCAAAGAGAGTAAATGCATCGGCTGTTGCTCCAGCAAAACCGGCAATTACAGAATCACCAGAAAGACGCCTAACTTTTTTTGCTCCGGATTTTATAACAGTGTGGCCCAGTGAAACCTGTCCATCACCTATTACTACTACGCTTTTATCTTTTCTAATTGAAAGTATAGTAGTTCCATACATTTTATTGTTATCGTGTTGAATCATTTTTCTATCACTTTAAATAAGAATCTCATTATACTTTAATCTTTAGTCAAATTTGCTAAATATGTTTAATTATAGCTTATAATATAATACCTTCCTTATAACATTTAAAGTGTAGATGCAAAACATAATTCGCCCAGATTTGGAAAAAAGTATAAATAATTGGTTTGAGGCAAAATTTAACGGCCTTACATTGCCATTTTATAGCTCTATAGATCTTAGAAACTCCAGCTACAAAATTGCCCCAGTGGACGCTAATTTATTTCCTGCAGGGTTCAACAATCTAAGTGAGACATCAAGAGCAACAGCAGCAAAACTAATAAAAAGTTATTTTGAAACAAAACAATATAAAAAGACTCTTATAATACCGGAGAATTACACACGAAATAAAATGTATATAGAAAACGTATTTGTTATAGAGAAAATACTGCAACTCGCAGGTTTTGAAACTAGAATTGGCCTCTTTCATAATGAAACGTACAATTTAATAGAACAGTATGAAACTGTTGTGAAAGAAAACTCTTTGCTGAAGACAACTTCAGGATTTGTGCCTGATGTTATTATACTGAACCGTGATATGACGAGCCACATTCCAGACACGCTAGAAAACGTAAAACAAGAGATAGTGCCAAGTCCATTATATGGCTGGCACAGTAGGCAGAAATTTCAATATTTTGAAATCTATCAAAAATTAGTGTCCGAATTTTGTGGCGAATTTAAAATGGATCCATGGCTTATTTCTGTGCTTACAGAAAGCTGTAATGGAGTTGACTTTAATGATGATTCATCACTAGGAGCAGTAGCGACTAAAGTTGACCAAATATTATCTCTAGTGCAAAAAAAATATGAGGAATATGAAATAAAAACACAACCTTACGTTTTTATCAAAGCAAGCAATGGCACATATGGGATGGGCATTATAACAGCAACAAGTGGAAAGGAAATATTAAATCTCAATAAAAAAAAGCGTCATAAAATGAAAAAGATAAAAGAAGGAATAGCAATTAATAGCGTTATTATACAAGAAGGTGTACCAACCATTGACATATTTAAAAGCAGTTCTGCAGAACCGCTAATATACTATATAGGAGATACTCCAACATGTTACTTATACCGATGTAATAGCAGGAAAGATGTATATTCTAGCTTGAATGCCACTGACTGTGAGTTTCATGATGTTAGCCAGGTTGTGGAAGGTAAAATTCTGTCACTTTGGAGTATTGTTGGCAAATTAGCAGTACTAGCGTTGGCAGTAGAAATAAAATCTTTTCACCTCTAACCCTTACATTCCCACAGCGTTGCCATCGGGCAGATCATTACCATCATTACCGGGCTGAATATGGTTATGGCCAGCATTATCAAGTCCAGTAGAAGGATCAGTACCATTACTAGGTTGATTGACAAACTTATCGATGTTTGATACTAAATATGCTAGACTCAGTATTATACTAACTGTTACGCCTAAATTGAAATTATAGATTATGCCATTACCAAAGTTGATTGGTATGGTTGCAGTTTCCATTCTTTTTAATATGAAGCTTGACAAGCCCAATGACAAAGCTATGGTGCTGAAAATAACGTCCTTCCCATATTCAGCAGACTTTTCAGGATCCTTATTATCCAGATACTTCTTCCATGTATAATAACAGCTTATGAATTCTGAAAATAGAAATAGGACTGTTGATGTTAAACCAATATAACTTATTATATCTTTATTGTTTCCAGCTAAGAAATGAATGATTTTTGTCTGCATCAATATTCCTATGATACAGTGTGTCAAGAAGGCTAAGCTACCTATAACCTGTACCAGGTTTTTAGGTTCATCTTTATCATTTTGAGGTTTATATCCAGCTAACTTGAGCCCAGAATGAAGAACGAGTAATGTTGATGTTGGTAATTTCATAAACTTGGCAATATCTGATACAGCAGAAATACTGGATCTGTTATTGTCAATAAACTCGCAACAAAATTGTAGTGAAATCTTACACAATATGCCTGTTAAACCTACTGCAATACAATACATCTTTCTAAGATCATGATTGTGAACATCATGTATACTTTGTGCGAACGTGCTCGATTTCTTTTTTGGCTTGCTTGACATAAAATAGTTAATAAAACAATAACTCCCTTTTATTCTATCACATAAAATCCTTAAAGAAAAGTCCTATAAATCAGGACTTTAAGGGGGATTTATGCACAAATCGGCCAAGCATTTTATAAACAAAAAATCCGTACTGAGAGTTAGTACGCGAAAATAATATCCATCCTTGATAATTGCTTTATATTCTATATCAAGTTCAACTAGAGTTTCTGAATGCTCAGAAACAAAAGATACAGGTGATAAAACCACAGGTATATCTTCAGCTTTCGCACGTAATAACTCTTTCTCAGTGCTCGGCTCTAGCCATTTTACGGGACCAATCTTGCTCTGATAGCATATTGACCAATCAAGGTCTTTGATATTTAACCTTTCTACTATTAATTTTACTGTCTCTTCTATTTGCAAGGCATAAGGGTCGCCCTTTTCAATAACACTCAAGGGCAAGCTATGGGCTGAAAATAGGATTCTTGGGTTACCAATTTTACTTGCTAATTTATAATACTGAGCTGTTAGGTTAACGTGGGCTTCAATAAACTCTTGATTATTATAATAGCAGTTGATTATTTTTGTGTTGCATTTTAGACCATATCTTTTGGCATTTTTTTGCCAATTTTCAATGGATGATAAAGTTGTGGTAGTGGAATATTGAGGATATAGTGGCAGCAAAATTACTTCATCAGGATCAAACTGTTTTACACTTTTAACAACTTCGTCAGCAAACGGATGCCAATAGCGCATGCAAATGAATACCTTGTATACATGATTTTCATCTTCATTTAATTTTAGTTCTAAAGCATCAGCTTGTGCTTTTGTATTTTCCAGAATTGGCGATTTACCTCCAATTTCTTCGTATATTTTTCGTGCGATATTTTCTCGTTTCGCAGATATAAACTTTGCTAAAAGAAACCGAAAGGGATTCGGTAAATTGATTATTCTCCTGTCATAAAAAAGGTTGAATAAAAAAGGACGGACCGCATTTAGTGAATCAGGTCCGCCAAGATTAAATAAGATAACTGCCTTTTTCACCTACGCACTACTACAACAAGTTACTTCTGGGGTGCCTATAAAATTAGCTACACACTCATCAAATTTAGTTATAGGCACTAAATTTCTTACACTGGCATACAATAAATGGCCTGATCTCTGCAGGTTACTCTTGGTGGATGTGAAGCTCCAATCGAAAAATGTATCGACAAAAAGACTTGGTACCGTTTCAAGAAGTTCAACAGCAGCTAAAGATAGCATTATACAACTTTGCAGAACCTTCAAAAGAACCTTTAGGGGAAAAAGTGAAACTTCAACGAAAAGAGAGGTTATACTTGTTTCATCCAGTGTTCGCCCTGAGTTAGGCGAATTATACTCGGTGTGTTTTCTATTTTGATCAAAGATAGGAAATTTTATAGTATCTTGCTCAAATTCCGCGTCTATTTCTTTTCTACTATGGTTAGTGATTTTTTCCATTAACTTCTCACGCAGATGAAAAGCTCTGACAATAAAACATGTGGCAATCATTAAGGCAGCACATAAAAGTGCGCATTGCATGAGGCTCATACTGCCTAGCATAGCTGGCAGTGCAAAACAAACAAATGGCGCTATGATAGCCATTTCAAGAAATGGAATAGCGTTTCTTTTCATTGCAAAAGCAGCACCTTTTTTTAGTTCCATGTATTGATCGTTACTTTTTTCTTGCTTTTGTAGAATATAGCCACACATACCATATTCTAAATAACTTAAAAAAGCCAAATTAAAAGTTAAAAACCCTTTTGTTCCACAAAAAATTGACGATTTCAAGTTATTGATCAATTTTTTAGCAGTAAATTCAGCTTGTTTTTTAGTAGTAGGCTCAGCTTGTTTGGTAGTGTTATTTTTACAACATTTACCCATACAATACCTCCTTGATGGTTTATCCTTAACTATAAGTGAAAAATCACTTTTATGAAATCAAAATTTACGATAAAATAAATCTATAAATATAAGATCTTATATAAGGAAACAATATGGCAATTGAGAAGACACTTTCGATATTAAAACCTGATGCAGTAAAAAATAATATTACAGGCAAGATAAATTCATACATTGAAAGCTCTGAGCTCAAAATTATAGCACAAAAAATGATGTTACTGACAAAAAAACAAGCAGAGCTGTTTTACGAAATTCATAAAGATAGGTCTTTTTTTGGGGAATTGGTAGAGTTTATGACTTCTGGTCCTGTGATAGTTCAAGTTTTAGTTGGTGAAAATGCAGTAAGTAAATACAGACAAATCATGGGAGCTACCGATCCAAAGCAGGCAGATAAAGGTACAATCAGGGGTGATTTTGCTGATGACATTAGTGAAAATAGAGTTCACGGCTCGGATAGTCTAGAAAATGCTCGTAAGGAGATAGCTTTCTTTTTTGCTGAACGTGAGTTGGTGTAGTCAGCTCAGATTTTCCTATATATAACTAAATTTTCTGGATCCTATGTCAAGCATACATCTGTACGAACGTTGTAATTGACAGGTGGCATCATCCAAGTAGCTGACAACATAGAAACGAAAAAACTTCCTTGACAAACTCCGCCACCTCCCTTATCATGATAGTGAAGGTATTCAGTTATCTTCATCTGTGCAGATTAAACAGCAAGAAAACAACGTAGTTGGCGTCTTATTTTTAATTTTTTGCACTATGTGCATCCTATGTCTTCACAACATTTCTAGGTTTTTGCCTATATAAGCTGAAACGCGCTTATAAGTCGTTTAAGACAGTATAATACGCCAATTTGCAGGATTAGGGAGTGAACACTAATTACCACGGGATTTCTTTGCCTTTTTTTCTGCTTAGTAAATTTCTTAAACATTTTAGCTAAGGTGAGTTGCACTTAAAAGCAGCTAAATTGCAGTGTTTAAGACTTAAAAAACGCCAAATACTGAAAATAGACAATGACCAGGGCTTCTTTTGCCTTTTTTTCCATTTGGTAAATTTCTTAATGTTTATGGCTAAACGACAATCGTCATCCCGCTACGTGTTAGCGGCTAAGAGATACCGCGGCGGTATGACGTAGGGCTACAGGTGTCATCCCAGTACCTAGACACTGGGATCTAGCCTTTATTATTTGGTTGAAATTAAGTCTTCTGGATCCCAGTGTCAGCTACTTTCATGACATCATCATAAAGTAAACCAGTGTCACGCACTGGGATGACAAGAAAGGAGCTTGCATGATAGGAGAATTGGATTTGAGCTACTCAGATGACCCATGCAAACTGCAACCCTAAATGTTGAAGCACTGTCGTACACTAAGCGCTGTAATGACAATTTTAGTCGCTTCATACAATACTATAAAGTTATTTCCCCATCGGTCAGTTAATATCATCAAAGTTAGCTATCCTCCATAGCGAAGTCTCTAGCTAGGAACAATGAGCCACAGATTAGTATGGTTTTGATGTTTTGGATAGAGGCTTTTAATATGTGGTTTGATATTGCATCGCCAATTGATTCACATTCAACTGCTTTTATTCCTATGTTATTGGCTTTTTCCCTAATCAAATTTGTATTTGTTGCTTTAGGTTCAGACTTAACACAAACCGCACATAGTAGCTTGATATATGGCTTTAAGTGCTCTAAGAACTCTTCCACATTTCTGTTACGGGTAACACCAAAAACCACATAGATACCTTCAGCAAAATTATCTTTTACCCACTGAGATAGCACTCTAGCACCGTCATTATTGTGTGCACCATCTAAAAATAATTGCCAATTTTTCGGTAGTAGGGAAATTAAATTACCCTCTCTTATGAACTCTAGTCGTGCAGGCCAGTAGGTACGCTGTAAACCTGAAGTGATATCCTCTTCTCCAATATCAAATCCATATTTTCCACTTAAAATACTACATGCTGCAATAGCATTGCCTGCATTAATCACCTGATGATCACCCTTTAAAGATGGCAAAGAAAATTCTATTGATTGAATAGCTGATTGAAAAATCATTTGAGCTCCAGCACGTGACCTCTCATTTTTTTGTTTCTGGATCCCAGTTTGGATGACAGATAGTCGTTTTTTGCAATTCCATTCAAGGCCTCCTCTATACAGAGGAGATTTCTTATTTATTGCGTGGTGTTCTAGCGTGTTCATTACAGATTTTTCTTGTGGTGCTATTACGCAAGGAACATTAGGTTTCATTATTCCAGCTTTTTCACCTGCTATGGTTTCTACAGTAGGACCAAGATATTCTGTATGATCAAGGGCAATGGAAGTAATGATTGTTAAAATCGGATTATCTATAACATTTGTTGCATCAAGCCTTCCACCCATACCCACTTCAACTAAAGTTATATCGGCTTTATGACGAGAAAAAGCTAAAAAAGCTGCAATAGTTGCAGCTTCAAACAAAGTGATAGGTTGTTCTGCAATTACGGCACGGCATTCTTCTAACAAGCTATATAATTCATTATCGTCGATATAACTGCCTGCAATAACTATTCTTTCATTAAAATTCACCAAATGTGGAGAAGTGTATGCGTGTACCTTATACCCTGCTGCTTGCATTATATATCTTATAAATGCTAGTGTTGAGCCTTTCCCGTTAGTTCCAGCTATATGAATTGTGGGCGGCATTTTTTTCTCAGGATTGCCCAATTTATTTAGAAAGCTTTTCATGCGATCAAGAGAAAAATCCTTTGGTCTACTACCAAGCGGTTTAGGCCAATGAGGCATATATATCATGGATTGTTATTGCATTTTAATTCAGCTATAACGTTTGCTATGCCATGCGTGTCGATTTTTTCACTAAATTGAGAACGTTGATTAATAGCAATACTTATTCCACTCATTACAACATCACTTATCAAGAAAGAACTGTTATTTTTAGTAACTTTAAAATCGATATTTGTAAATTCTTCATCACCGTAAGAAAATCTTGTACCAATTAAGCAAGTTTCATCGTCAACTGCTTTTGTACTCATTATGATCATTTCACTATCATGCATGTATTTATATAAAATTTTAACGCACAAACGCATAAGATACACTTCATACTCTCTTAAAAAATCTTCTTTTTCTTTTTGTTTAACTAAAGCCCAATGTTTTCCTATAACGAATTGCGATATTCCTTTGAGGTTAACATTATTCTGAATGACCTCCTGAAGCTTTTCGTGTACATGCCCTAGGTTTTTTCTATTTCCTTTTGTAGATATGCCATCCACTTGTTGCTTCATAGTATGCACAAAAATTTTATGATCTGTACAACTAGTGTAAGCTCTTGAAGAAATTACAATAAAAATAATAATGATTAAAACTTTAGTAATATTCATAAGATATATTTATTAACCATGATACTTAGGATGCAAAGTTTAATAAAGATTAAATAATAATCGCTGACTTTTAATATACCTATAGACATGCCTTGTGTAAATCATCTATAATTCAAGTAAGGGTCTGTGCTATGCGTTATGAGTTAAGTTAAATTTCCCGAGCGATAATTTCTAGTCAAGGGAATTGCCTCTATTAATTTCGTTGAAATTAATACGCGATGCCCACCTTAACTTTAGTCTCAGGAATCTACTAAGGCTGACGGTAGATACGGATCCTATTTTGATTGGTTTAACATTTATGCTTCATCAATACAGAGAACAAGGTACCTTCCTATGTTCGCCTAATGAAGTATTCCAAGTTGTAATTGATGTTGAAAGGTATCCTGATTTTGTTCCTTGGTGCAAAGCCGTTTATATAAAAGAAAAAATTGACAACCAAATGGTTGTGGATCTTCTCGCAGCTTTTCATGGAATTAAAGGTAGATATACATCAGAAGTTACTTCTCTTTCTCCAAGTGGAACAAATGAAGGTTGGATAAAAGCTGTATCATCAAATGGAATATTTAAACATCTATACAATGAATGGCAATTCATTCCCATAGATGAAAATAAAACTATGGTAAAGTTTTATATAGAGTTTAAGTTTAAGTCCAACTCATTTTCCACTTTATTAAACTCAGTATATAAATATACACAGAGTAAAATAATTGCTGCATTTAAAGATAGGGCTGAAAGCCTTGCTAAACAAAAGTTATCTTGACATTATTAATATAAATATGTAATTTTTTTAGTAAGTTAAGTGTTTGTATTGTAATGATTTTCAGACTATTGTTTTTACTAATTCTTATGAGTGTTAATTCTTATGCAGTTGTTAAATCCAGTAACCAACATATTCAAAAAGAAACTAATGAAATAACATCAAAGGAGTTACTATCACTATTACCTGATGATAAATTATTAGGAGATCCAAAAGCACCAATTCTAATGATAGAATATGCTTCATTAACTTGCTATCACTGCTCTCTTTTTCATAAGAATGTTTTTCCTAAAATTAAAGAGAAATATATAGACACAGGTAAGATGTTATATATATTTCGTCATTTTCCTTTGGATTACAGAGGGCTAAAGGCTGCAATGCTAAGTCATTGCTACGAAAAACAAGAAGACTACTTTAATTTTAACAAAGCTGTTTTTAACTCAATAGATTCGTGGAATTACTACAATTTAAGTGATTTAACTTTACTACAAAGAATTGCTGCACTAAGCAACTTAAAGCAAGATGCATTTAACCAATGCATTAATGATAAGAAAATTATGGATAAAATCGTAAATGATAAATCACTGGCAATCAATAAACTTGGTATCACAGCCACTCCAATATTTTTCATCAAGCTTAACGATGGTAAGTCATATATAGAGCATAATAAAGTTAAACATGAAGGGTATAAAGAGCTGAAATATCTCACTGATGTGATAGATAAATTATATGGAAAAGCTATAGTGAAGTAATACCACTGTAGCTTACCATATAAAGACTCTATGCTGGGTCATTGTTTTTCACTACTGTTTGTTGTTTTTTACGCTCAAACTCTCTTTTTTTACTGTGCCAAGTGTAGTAATACATAGCGATTTTATTCTCTATTAATACTATTGTCCCATCATAAAACTGAACCATATCCATAACTTTTCTCTGAGCTTCATTAAAACGTTCTTTATACTTTTCACGATAAGCTGGATTATGTAGTAACGTAACCCCTTCATTCTTGTTAGATTTTTTGTTTAACGTTTCAACTTCACTAGCAATAGTATAAGACATATAACCCCCTCTAATTGATTATAAAAATTATATTTTAAAAAGAGAAATGCGCATAAACAATCCCTTTAATTCTAGTATAATAATCGATTGTTTATTATACTAGTTAACCATACTACGATATATAATAATTTTTGTCACTTAAAATTTTATACTATGAAATAATAACTTAAAATAAATGTTTTTATTATTTTAAACTATATTATTATATTTATAAACTGTGTATGAATTAAGCCTCCCTAATTTATAATATAAAACATAATGCGTAATAATTCTAGTATAAAATTGTCATATATAAGAAATCTATTTGCAAAAGAATATAAAAAAATAGAAGAATATTGTATCCTTGAAAAAAAGCAATATATTCAGATTGGCCCTGAAGAAGGAAAGCTATTAAGTTTATTTATAAAAATCCATAAAATCAAAAGTATTGTTGAGGTTGGCACATTATACGGTTATTCGTCGATTTGCATGGCAAAAGCTCTACTAGAAGACGGTCATATATATACAATAGAAAATAATCCTCAACACTCAAGAATAGCAAAAAAAAATTTTAGTGCTTTTAATCTAAGTGATGAAATTACTCTAATAGAAGGTGATGCACTGGAAAAAATTAATGAATTATCAGCAAAGGCACCATTTGACATGATATTCATCGATGCTGACAAAAGTAGTTATCCTAAGTATTTAGATTGGGCAGAGTCATACATTAAACAAGATGGGCTAATCGTTGCAGATAACACTCTATTATTTAATACAGTATTTTTAGAATCGCCTCCAAAAGAAGTATCAGAAAAATCATGGCATGCTATGAGGGAGTTTAATAATAGATTATCAGATGAAAAGAAATATTTCTCTATATTGATTCCAACTGATGAAGGAATGACTGTAGCTTTAAAGCTAACATAAGTTAAAAATCAAGGTCAGCGTAATGTTTAGGAGGGGTTAAACCGGAAACTCTCTCTAATAATATCTCACGAAAACAAGGCTTTGATTTAACAATGGAGTACCATTCTTTTAAAATTTTACTTTTTTCCCATGGAAAACTACTTACATAATCCATTACGGAAATATGCGATGCTAAAGCAATATCAGCCAAAGTGAACTTATCAGTTGCAAGCCAAACGTTCTTGTTAATTAAATGTTCGATGTATTCCATATGGCAAGGCAGGTTATGCTGAGCTGCATGAAGAAATCTAGAGTCAGGGCTGCGGTTAGTAATTACTTTTTCATTCATAATATACTTAGTAACTTCATTGTAAAATTTGTTGTCGAACCAATTGATTAGAGCGCGTATTTTAGACTTAATAATAGTGGATGAACCAAGTAATTTGACGTCGCTATTGTAAGTCTCTTCTATATATTCACAAATGGCATTACTATCCGCTATTACAAAGTTATTATCTATTAATACTGGTACTTGCCCAGTTGGATTGATCTCCATAAATTCATTCCGTTTTTCCCACGGATTTTCATACACTAGATCGCAGCCTAATTTTTTTTCTTTTAGGAAAGCTCTAACTTTTCGTGAAAATGGACAAAGAGGAAAATGATATAAAATCATAATATTCCTCTTTTGTTATCCCAGTACCTATAGGTTGTTATTCCAGTGTGTGACACTATCTTTTTTCTCTGGATCCAAGTTAGAATGACAAGAGAAGAGTATTTTAGGTAACAGTTGTTTACTCCAAAGTAATGTTGCAAGAGATCTAACATATAAATTATTAAGGTTAATATAGGATATACCTTGCTAAATAAAAAAAAAAGTATAATATTTTATAAGGTATGCAGGCAAAAACTCTGTAATTTGGTCAGATCAGAAATGAAGCAGCCATATCAGAACCTTTTTGGGTTGCATACCTATTTCATTATTTGTTTTATCCGAGGCTATGAATATAGCATTAAAACATCGTCCTAGTAGCTTTAAGGATCTAGTAGGTCAAGATATATTAGTGCGTGTATTAGAAAATGCTTTTATTTTAAACAAAATCCCACAGTCTATACTGCTCTCTGGTAGTAGTGGAGTTGGTAAAACCACCACTGCAAGGATAATAGCTTTATGTTTGAATTGTTCCCTGGGGCCAATTTTTGAACCTTGCGGATCATGTGAAAATTGTCTAGCAATAAAAAATTCAAGCCATCCAGATGTAATTGAAATCGATGCGGCAAGTCACACTAGCATTGACGATATTAAAGTAATCCTGGGAGATATTTGCTATTCACCTATAAGCTCTAAATTCAAAGTCTACATTATAGATGAAGTACATATGTTATCCAGCAGTGCATTTAACGCATTACTTAAAACCCTAGAAGAGCCACCATCTAGTGTAAAATTCATTTTAGCAACTACAGAAATAAAAAAGATACCAATAACTATTATTGCACGTTGTCAAAGATTTGATTTACACAACATTCCTGTAGCTAAAATAGTAGAACGTTTAAATGATGTTGCACAAAAAGAGAGTTATTCCATTGAAAAGGGAGCATTAGAGTTAATTGCACGACATTCTGGAAATTCAATGCGTAACGCCTTGTTTTTGATGAATCAAGCAGTGCTACATAGCAAAGATGGTGCAATATCCACTAAAAATGTGACAGATATACTTGGCCTAGTGGATAAAGATATTATATTCGATCTATTAGGAGCAATATTAGAAGGTGATTTACAGGAAGCTCTATCAGTGTTTGACAAGGCGATAAAAACAGCAAACCCACTTAGTATTTTTGAAGGTCTATTGCAAACAATTCAGTTAGTATGCCGTTTTTTGATTACAAAAGAAATTGATAATGCAGTTACAGGGTATGAAAAGAACAGGATAAAAGATTTAAGTATAAAGAAGTCTTTAATATTTTTTTCGAGATTGTGGAAGGTGTTGCTTAAAGGTATTCAAGATATAAAAACTTCAACATGCAACGATGTTGCTGCTGAAATGATGCTAATTAGTCTTTGCTATCTCTCTGATCTACCTTCTCCAGAACAGGTGATCAAAAAAGTTCTTTCACAAAATGTAGAGCAAGGAAATAGACAGGGCAGACCTGTTGCACCTTCCCCCTCTGTCATCCAAGTAGCTGACTACTCGGATCCAAAAAAATATGTGGAAAAACCCCACTCTGTCATCCCAGTGCGTGACACTGGGATCCATGTGGAAAATAAACAACAAAATTACGATTTTGATAAGATTCTGCAACTATTAAGGCGGAGTAACCAAATTTATCTTTACAAACAACTGTGTAATAATCTACAATTAATAGATTGTAAACCTGGATATTTAAAATTAAAAGCTGTATCTAAGTTGGATAGTAATTTTTGCAATGATTTAAAAAATCATTTAAACCAGGTGACTCAGCAGGAGTGGGTTATTACAGTTGATACGGGTTATATAAATAGGGAAGTGAGTAATTTAAATTATGCACCTGCAGTTAAGGATATCCTTGACACGTTTAGAGGTGCAAAAGTAGTTAATATAGAAAATAAGGAGTAAGTTGTGGATTTTAGTCAAATAATGAAACAAGCGCAAGAGATGCAAAAAAAGCTTGCAGAAGCTCAGGAAAAATATATTGGAAAAGAGTTTCAAGGTATTTCTGGTGGTGGCAAAGTTTCTGTATTAACAGAAATTATAAAAATAGGTAGTTATAAAGTTAAAAAGGTGAACATAGACTTAGAGCTTATGAGAAATGAGGAAAAAGATATAGTAGAGGATTTAGTGACAGCAGCATTTAATGATGCCGTTAAAAAGGCAGAAGAAGATATGGCAAATGCAACTTCTGATCTTGCAGGTATGATGGGTTTACCGCCTGGATTTAAACTTCCTTTTTAAGTTTACTAGCGAAGTTTCTTTTAGTGTAAGTATTTCTTTCCTAATATTTCTAACGCTAGTACTTCTTCATATAGTGCACCTACAACATTACGCAAAGGTCACAATGGTGAAAATGGGGCAGAAAGTAAAGAGACATTAGAGCTAGTGAGAGGATACCGAAAAATCAAAAGTCGTGTAACTCTATTTATTCATTAATAAAATCTTTGTCTTCTCCTAAAAATTAGTTAAAATGTAGGATATTTTGTGTTATTAAGTTAGCACTTGACTTAACTTTAGTTGTTACTTAGACTGCTAAAGTGGAATTTTAATTTTTTTACGAGGACAATTATGCATTATAAAAAGTTTTTTTCAGCAGCCGCTTTAGCAACGTTGCTAAGTTTATCAAACTCTGCTTTTTCAGATCCTGTTGGTCCAATAAGTGATGAAGAAACTAGCTACTACGTTCGTTTGCAATACAACGGTGAAATTTTACCTCTTTTCACAAAAATTGATGGTATTACAAATGTAGCAGGCAAAGAAAAGGATAGTCCCTTAAAAGCATCTTTTATAGCTGGTGGTGGTGCATTTGGTTATAAAATGGACGACATCAGGGTTGACGTTGAAGGGCTTTACTCACAGTTGAATAAAGATGCGGGTGTAGCAGGTACTACAGTTGCAGATAATTTAACAGCAATTTCAGGATTAGTTAACGTTTATTACGATATAGCAATTGAAGATATGCCTATCACTCCATATGTTGGTGTTGGTGTTGGTGCAGCGTATATTAGCACACCTTTGGCAACTGTTGTGAGTAGTCAAAATGGTAAATTTGCTTTTGCTGGTCAAGTAAGAGCTGGTGTTAGTTACGATGTAACTCCAGAAGTCAAACTTTACGCTGGAGCTCGCTATTTCGGTTCTTATGGTGCTAACTTTGATAAAACTGACAAAGACGGCAAAGGGGAACTCAAAGTTCTTTACAGCACTGTTGGTGCAGAAGCTGGAGTAGCGTTTAATTTCTAGTCTATCTCAGTCTTGTTATCCCAGTGGGTTTTTTCTTGTCATTCAAGTAGCATGACACTGGGGTGGCTTTGTTGCATAGCAGCAGAAAAACTAGTGATTACTGACTAAATTCATTATAAAATGACGATTTAAGGATAAATATACCGCAAAAAATGAGAGTCAGTAATCATAGAGAATATAACAAATTTCTAGAAAAAAGAGGAAATATTTTTCATTATATCAACGAAGCCATAGAAAATTGGTATGAAATTGGGCCAAAAATGTAGGGTGGCAACAATATTCACAGCAACAAAGTGGTAATTTTGATACATATAATAACCCATCTATTCAGAATAGGTTTGAGACAAACAGTCGGGTTTATAAAATGATATTTGCAACGCAATTGGTATGCCTAAATTTGAAATAGTTGCATAAAATTATTTACTCTGTTACGTTGCTATGCAACAAAGCCAACCCAGTGTCTGCTGCTTGCATAGCATTTGTCTACCAAAACAATGGTCATGCAAGAGACTTTGCTTGAATGTTTGATATAATAATTAAATTGTAAAGAATACTAGCATGAATGAAGTAATAACATTTGGTTGTCGTCTAAATTTTTACGAGAGTGAGTTAATCAAAGAAGCATTAAAAAAAGCAGAAAGAAAAAATGTTGTTGTAGTGCATAGCTGTGCAGTGACAAACGAAGCAGAACGTCAGGTAAAGCAAAAAATACGTAAGATCTATAAAAACGACCCAAGTAAAGAAATTATCGTAGTTGGTTGTGCTGTTCAGTTGGATCCAGAAGTTTACAGTAGCATTCCTGGTGTAAGTAAAGTGCTCGGTAATCGAGATAAGCTAAAAGCTGAAAATTACTTACTAAATGACGATAAAATCTTAGTCAGTGATAACCAAGTAGAACCTGTTCTAATTAATGGATTTGAAGATAAATCAAGGGCATTTATTGAAATTCAAAATGGTTGTAATCATAGCTGCACATTTTGCTCAATTACTGAGGCAAGAGGGAATAATCAATCTGTGCCAATAAACAGTATTATAGAGCAAATTAGGATCTTTGTAGAAAATGGATATCAAGAAGTAGTGTTTACAGGTGTTGATATTACTGACTTTGGTACAGATTTGTTTGCTAAGCCATCACTTGGTTCAATGATTAGGAGAGTTTTAAAAGATATACCAGAGTTGAAGAGGCTAAGACTTTCCTCTATCGATGTTGCTGAAGTTGACGACGAATTAATGGATTTAATAGCTAATGAGTCAAGACTTATGCCTCATTTACATTTGAGTCTACAATCTGGTAATAATTTAATACTAAAGAGAATGAAGCGTCGCCACAACAGAGAACAAGTAATAGAATTTTGTCATAAAATGAAGAGCTTGAGGCCTAATATAGCATTTGGCGCTGATATTATTGCTGGATTTCCAACAGAAACTGATGAAATGTTTCAGGATACAGTTGATTTACTGAAAAAAACAAATATAGTTTACCTACATGGTTTTCCATATTCAGAGCGGAAGAATACACCTGCTGCACGAATGCCACAAGTACCAGAGAATGTGCGTAAAGAACGAGTAAAAAATTTAAGAGAAATGAATAGAGAAATGATGAGTAGCTTTTATCAATCTTTGATAGGCACTGAACAAAGTGTTCTGGTTGAGCAAAATAATGTCGGTAGAACAGAAAATTTTGCATTAGTAAAGCTTGAATCAAAAGCTCAAGCCAAGAGTATTGTGAAAGTTAATGTTAAAGGAGTGGAAAATAATTATTTAATTGGAAATATTCTTTCTTAATTTTTGTACATTAAAGAAATATATGATATAGTAGTTATACTATAAATGATAATTATGGGTTCATTTGTGATAACTAAAATATCTATTACTTTATTTTTGATTTTCATTCCATGTGTCTATTTTTTTATTACTTATATCAGTAATAATACACACATTGAGCAAGTACATTCCTTAAAACTAGAACCAGACAATAATGAAAGTGTAATACGTCCTGAAGAAGTTACTGAAAAAGAAATACTAATAAATGATTTAAAATATCAAGAACTTGAAAGTAGTCCTACTGAACAACCTTCTATTCTCCAAGTAGCTGATCAGAAAAATATGTGGTCATGTATTGCAGATCAGGCTGATAATGAGCAGATTACAAAGGAAAAATCAAAAAAACTTGATTTTTATGTTAGCGCTAACGGTGGTAAGGTATACCATGATAATTCAGAAACATTTGTAAAGGGTATAAAGGCAATAGGGGAGAGAGTCCTAACTTTAGTTGAAAGTCATTATGGCTTTATGATAAAAAATATAGTGGCAAATGAAATTAAAAGTATACAGCAATTTAATGGTAAAATTGATTTCCAGTGGCTCAGCAGCATATCTTTAGGTTACTATGCTGGAGAAAATGGCCGAGTTGATTTTGAAACCATGTATTCTAGAGCCAATATTGAAGATAGTAATTCTCCTCTGGTATTTGATAAATCAGCAAGTATATTTGCGTTTTTGTTAAACTTATATTATAATCCCAGCGTTCAGGATACACAATTTGCTCCGTACATCGGTCTTGGCATAGGGCCAACAGTTTTTAGATTACAAAGGATTAATGGGTCACCCCAAAGTTCAATGCCACTTAATGTTCCTTGGTTTGCTTATCAAATAAAGCTTGGTATTAACTATTCAATAATCCCAGAAGTCAAAACCTTTCTCGGCTATCGTTACTTTAGCGTTCCGATACCTGTTGCAGATGACATATCCACTCATAATATTGAAGTTGGTTTGATATTTAATTTTTAGTAGTGATTTAATATATATATAAATTCTTATCTTTTCTATCTAACAAACCAAATGTTGGTACGATTGTTGCTTTTAAAAAAATGACAGTTTCTACTGTTCTAATGTTATTCGCTAGCCTTTTTGACTTCTGATGTAATGTAGCTTTAAAGCTTTGCTTATCTTCTCTATGTTCTATAAGCCCTCCGATTACCATAATTTCACCGCTCTTAATTTTTAACATAGAGTTCATTTCTCTGATTTCAACAATTGGAATGTCGCTATTTAATTTCGTTTTACTCTGCTGTGCGATGTACTCTATATCTGGATCTTTAATGTAGCCGTTAATTCTTGATAAAGTTGGATGTATATCCATGAATATTTCACTAGTATCAATGTTAATGCTTGGGTGGATTATTAGCACAACACCTATTGGAACACTATTCATCTTGGTAATTAAGGTCTGATTAGAGTTTCTAGTATCTTTTTGTATATCAGAAGTAAAATAAATATGGTTTTTGGTAAATGAAATCATCGCTTGCTGATTATTTATAGCATGTACTCTAGGGCTTGAAATTACAGTTGAAGCGCCAAATTTGTCTAAATTTTTTACTAAATCTCCTAGATCACTCGCACCAAAGTTCATTGCTAGGTTAATAATGGAGTTATCTTGATTTATTATAGACTTAGTTCCATCGCGTAAGTCATTTAAGTTTATACCAGAAAGATATTTGTCATCTAACACAACTTCAACTATTTTTGCCTCTATCATTACTTGAGAAGACGCTAATTTCTTAACCTTGTTAATATATTCTTCAACAGCTTTATGGATATCTTTTCTAGCATTCAAAATAATAACACCAGCTTCTCTGTTGGATGAAAGGAATTCGCCATCATCCACCCCGTTAACATCCATTATTGCATTCAAGCCTTTTTCTAATGAATTCCATAAGTCACTACTGTATTGAGACTTCATAACATTGTTATAGTCCCTATCAGCATCACTGTTAGTAATATTGTTACTAATGACGAAACTGCTTTGAGCAGAATGTTGAATATTAATGAAGTCTGCGTAATAATTTTGCGCGTATGGCAAGTCCTGCTCAATTCTAATTACACCATTGCTTGTTGAGTAACGCAATTTGGCGCTATTTGCTATACTCTGAATTACTTCATTTATATTCTTATCTTTTAGCTTTAAAATAATATTACCTGATATTTTTGGGTCTATATCCAAGTTAACGTCAGAAAGTTTTCCTATCTCAATCAGCAAATCTTTTACTGATACTTCTTCACTAACATTAATAGAAATAAGCTGATTACTGATTGTGAGATCGGGAAACTCTATTGGTAAAGGCATAATTTCTGGTATTGCCGGTTCATTAATCTCCAAAGAGGTGTTGTATTGCTGCAACGAATAATCGTGCTCACCTATATCATTATGATCTTCGTTGCCTATATTAGTGAGATGTTGCTTAGTAGGCAGGTGTGTGCAAGAAATAATAAAAAGGAGCATTAAACACTTAAAGATAGCCATTAGAACAGCATACAAAATCTATACTAATAGATTTCTATAAAAATATTAAAAATGTATTTAATTTCGTTTTCATCGAGCAGATAATTGCCGTATATTAGCTTGACCTGCATTAACTATGTTTTTTTGTACGCCCCTCTTGTACTTAAATGTAGAGTAAGTTTTCCAGCATAGCCTTAGTTTTTTTATATATTTTACTTCTTTCTCTATATTTAATAATAGGCTTAAAAATAAATGGTAAGCCTATAATTGTTAAGCTTAGAGCTAGGGTTGAAAGTATACAACAGGCTTTGTGTTTACTATGTAGCTCTTTTAGGTAAAGCATCAAAAATCTACAAAATTTTTTGTAATTTTCGTCGATGTTTTTTTTGCTATGAGCCTTGCTAATGAACATATCTATTGCGGTATGACCATTATTACACTTAATGTTAAGGTCTGCACCTTTTTCTGTTAACAGCTGAGCTATATCAAAATAATCCTTTTGAACAGCAAGATGTAGAGGTGCAAAACCTTGTTGCTCACAAATGTTCATATTGGCTCTAACTTCCAATAACATTTTCACAATTTTTGTATGGCCTTTTTTAACTGCCAGTAGCAAGGGAGTTCTGTTACATTTAGTAACAGCATTAATGTTTACCTTAAGCTTCAATAAGAGCTTAACTGTTTTAGTGTTACCATTATGGCTAGCTTTATGCAGCCTGGCGTTGCCATTAAAATCTTGATCATTTGCATCTATTCCTTTTGATACAAGAAATGTTACCATTTTTCTATTATTATGCTCAATAGCGCAATCTAATGCATCAAAACCATGGTTGTTTTTTGTGCAAAAAAACTCTTTAAGTTTAATTTCATCGTTACTTGCTTGCTGTCTTTTTGCAATAAGTTTAACTATTTGCATTTTGTTGTTATACGCTGCTAGGAAAAGCGTAGTGTTATTTTCTGCATCTTTGGCTTCTATATTTGCACCTTTCTTTATCAGATATTCTATAATTTCTGCTCTGCTGTCATAATGTGCAGTGCATTGATAGATAGTTAAAAACAAAGGAGTGCGAAAATTGTTATCTTCACATTCGAGATTTGCTCCGCTATCAATTAAAATTTGGACGCTTTTTTTAGAACCGTATAGTGAAGCTATATGAAGAGGAGTATAGCCCTCTTTAGCGTCTTTTTCATTAATTTTTGCGCCTTTTGTTATCAAAAAATCTATTAATTCAGTGTCATCTTGTAGTGCAGCAAGGTGCAGTGGAGTAAACTCGTTTTTATCCTTGGAATTGATTGTCAGTTGATTAACAAAAAGTTTAGCAATTTTCTTGTGTCCATGCATAATGGCGTAATGCAGTGGGTTTCTGTTTTCGTTGTCTACGACATTAAAATCAGCTTCGTGCTCTAGCAATGATTTTACTCCAACTAAATCACCTTCTTTTGTGAACTTATGCAAGAGAGTGATTCCACTTGCATCTTTTGAGTTAATATTAAATCCATTTTCTACTAATTGGTTTATATCTTCCTCACGCGCCATATCACTTAAGTCTCTAATTGAACCCTTTTCGCGTTAATAATACTCCTACTTGATTAAGTTTAAATGAATCTGTGAGAAATGGCTAGGATACCTTGCATAACAAACTTTTGGCAGCGTGTTGAGAAACGAAAAAACTTCCTTGACAAACTCCGCCAGCCCCCTTATTATGGAGCTGAAGGTATTCAGTTATCTTCATCTGTGCAGATTAAACAGCAAGAAAACAACGTAGTTGGCGTCTTATTTTTAATTTTTTGCACTATGTGCACCTTATGTCTTCATAATATTCTAGTTTTTACCTACACAAGCTGAAACGCGCTTATAAGTCGTTTAAGACAGTATAGTACGCCAATTTGCAGGATTAGAGAGTGACAACTAGCTAACACGGGGTTTCTTTTGTCTTTTTTTCTGCTTAGTAAATTTCTTAGCATTTAGCTAAGGGTCTGTTGCAGTTTAAAAGTCTCTAAATTGCAGCGTTTAAGACTTAAAAAACGCCAAATACTGAAAATAGACAATGACCAGGGCTTCTTTTGGTATCCGTTCAGCAGAGTGGTTTAAGAGACAATAGATAAGAGGTTTTGGAAAGCCCCTTTTGTTTCCAAGTTAAGTATAATGAAATTATCCGTTCGAGGAATGTGTTTCCTCGTTCTGATTGTGTAAAATACGAATTTTTGCGGTAAACGACATAATGCCGAATTTGCCGTTCAGCATGGTTGTTTGTCAGCGGAATGTTTTCTGAATCATTCAAAAAATTCCACATCATTCTTTCAGAGTATCCGTTCAGCGGAGCGGTAAAATAAAAAGTAGACAAGGAGTGCTAAAAACATAATATCACAAGTAGTATGTGTGGTAAATATGTCTGATCTACTAGCTAGTCTTCTCAAGCTCTGCGAAAGCTTTAAAATAGAGATAGAGCAACTAAAAGCAGAGATAAAGAGGTTAGAGATAGAAAACGAAAATTGTTAGATCTGAGAATAAGGCGCTAAGAATCGAAAATGCTGAATTGAAAGAGAGACTAGGTCTGAATTCACAAAATTCATCGATAACGAGCTCAAAAGAGCTATACAAGCTAAAGAAGAAAAAGAAAAAAAGTGACAGGAAAATAGGGGCACAGATTGGGCATGAAGGAAAGTATCGCCCTAAAATGGAAGCAGATGAAGTGGTGAAAATAGAGTTCTTGCGAGTGCGGAGGAGAAATTGCGATATCGAAAGAGCCATACATTGATCAAAAAGTTGATTTGCCAGAAATCAAGCCTTATGTTAAGGAATACCAATGGCCGCTGTTGCAAGTGTGGAAAAAGAAAAAGTAGCAGGCTACCAGAAGGTGTTACTGCGGATACATTTGGTCCAAAAGTTAAGTCAACAATCGCGGCGCTGAGCGGATTTTACAAGAACTCGAAAAGAGAAATAGCAAATATTATAAAAAATATTTTCAACCTGGACATCAGTGTTGGTAGCGTGTCAAATAGCGAGGCTAGAGTTGCAGAAAAATGCCAAGAAGCATATGAGCAGATTGAACAAGAGATAAGTAGGAGTAAAGTTCTACATATTGATGAAACGAGCCATTATAACAAAGGTAAACTCGCTTGGTGCTGGATGTTTGCCAGTAATACAGCAAGTTTTATAAAATTGACAGAGTCAAGAGGAATGAAGGTTTTACAAAATAGTAAGTTCTGCAATCGCAATAGCTTAGTAGTAACCGACAGGTACGCAGCATACAACTACTTTGCCGATAAGAACAGTGTTGGATCAAGAGATTTTGAAAGGTTAGCGGATAGTTGGAACATTGAAGTTAAAGTTCTTGGCTGTTACTTAAGAAACGTAGCCACTGAATTATTTGCACTAAAAAAAGCTTTATTAAAAAATGAGATAGATGTTTTTAGATTTACCAGACGTGCCAGAAAGTTGCAAAAACGTACAAGGTATTACTTGAAGCCGTTTACCTGAAGCAATTGGAGCTTCTCGAGTTGCAAAAAATATTTTGAAATCTGAAAGAATGATGTGGAATTTTTTGAATGATTCAGAAAACATTCCGCTGACAAACAACCATGCTGAACGGCAAATTCGGCATTATGTCGTTTACCGCAAAAATTCGTATTTTACACAATCAGAACGAGGAAACACATTCCTCGAACGGATAATTTCATTATACTTAACTTGGAAACAAAAGGGGCTTTCCAAAACCTCTTATCTATTGTCTCTTAAACCACTCTGCTGAACGGATACCCATATTCAACGTACCTTCTAAAGTATCGATATACTGACATTCTTATCTCCAAATCATAAATATGCAACTTAGCCTAATATAATTAAGAAATAGTTTATAATAAATGTGTTTTAAGATACCTGCCTGTAACACTTTCTGGAATTTTTGCCACTTCTTCTGGAGTTCCAGTAGCAATCACTTCTCCGCCTTTTATTCCGCCCTCTGGTCCGATGTCTATTATATAATCTGCAGTTTTTATAACATGCAAATTGTGCTCAATAACTATAACAGTGTTTCCCAGATCGACTAATCTATGAAGTATTTTTAGTAAGTTATTTATATCTTCAAAGTGTAATCCAGTTGTTGGCTCATCAAGAATATACAATGTTCTTCCGGTAAATCGTTTTGATAGCTCTTTAGACAGCTTTATTCGTTGTGCTTCACCCCCAGACAACGTTGTTGACGACTGTCCGAGTTTTATATAGCCAAGCCCTACTTCCTGCAAAGAAACCAACTTTTCTTTTACCATTGGAAGGTTTTCAAAAAAATCACAAGCTTGATCTATCGTCATATCAAGCACATCAGAGATTGATTTTTCTTTATAAGTAACTTCCAATGTTTCCCGATTATACCTCCGCCCTTTACACTGCTCACACTTCACATAAACATCCGGTAGAAAATGCATCTCTATCTTTAAGTGCCCATCACCTTTACAAGCCTCACACCTTCCCCCTCTGGTATTAAATGAAAACCGGCCTATATCATATCCCCTTGCTTTTGACTCTGGAAGACCTGCAAACCAATTTCTTATATGAGTGAACATACCAACATATGTTGCTGGATTTGACGCTGGAGTTCTACCAACTGGCGACTGATCAACTTCTATAATTTTATCTACGTATTCAAGACCTTCTATTCTATCACACCGACCATACCGTGCAGACGAATGATGTATCTTATGTGCTGAATATTTATATAACGTTTCTATGACTAAACTTGATTTTCCTCCTCCTGATATTCCAGTAACACAAATAAGATTCCCTATAGGAAATTTAACGTTCACATTTTTTAAGTTATTTTCACATGCATTTATTACTTTTATGAACTGAGTTGCTTGCTTTCTTCTCCTTGGAATTAAAATTTTTTTCTCTCCACTCAAATATTGCCCTGTTATGCTCCCTGAATTTCTTTGCACCTGGTCTGGTGTTCCTTCTGCAACAACTTTTCCACCATTTACACCAGCTCCAGGACCAATATCAATCGCATAATCAGCAGCCATTATTGTATCTTCATCATGCTCAACAACGATTACAGTGTTACCCATGTCTCTCAAGTCTTTCAGTGTAGCAATTAACTGATCATTATCGCATTGATGAAGGCCTATCGAGGGTTCATCAAGCACATACAGCACTCCTGTTAAACCAGAGCCAATTTGCGAAGCAAGTCTGATCCTCTGACTCTCACCGCCAGAGAGAGTGCTAGATTCTCGATCGAGCGTTAGGTAATTCAACCCTACATTCTTTAAAAATGCTAGCCTCTTGATTATTTCATTTAATATTTTACTTGAGATCTGCTTCTGTTGTTCTGTGAGCTTGTCTGGCAAATTTTCAAACCACTTAAGGGATTTATCGATGCTGAGCCCTGATATTTCACCTATATGGTTGCTATCAATTTTTACTGTAAGTGCTTCTTTTTTCAATCTATAGCCAGTGCATTCCTTACAGTGAGTGACAGAGCAATATCGCTCGACAAGTGTTTCATCATAATCCATCTGACGTTCTAGGATACTGACCAAACCTTGAAATTTATCGGAGCCAAAGAGTATCATATCTTTTATTTCTTGATCTATGTTCTTCCATGGAATATCAAGGCTAAATTTGTAGTTTTCAGCCAGTGATAGAATTGCATTTTTTAGAAATCCATAACTTGTGTACATTTGGCGTGCTGTTTGCCCTACTGGCTTTAAAGCACCTTCAGATATTGAGAGCGTTTCATCTGGCACTATCAGCTTTACATCAATAGCCAGCTTTTTACCAAGCCCATTACACGAACCACATGCACCGTAAGGGCTATTAAAAGAAAATAATCTTGGTTCTATTTCTTCAAGAGTGAAACCAGACTCGGGGCATGCAAAATTCTCTGAAAAAGTCAGAATTTGACCATTGTTATACTCAGAATTATGGTTGTCAGGTAGGTTCACTACTTCTACATACATTAGACCATGACCAAGTTTTAGTGCGAATTCTATACTACTTGGTAGTCGATTTCCTATATCATCCAATATTGATATTCTATCTGCAACCACAAAAATGTCGTGTTTCTTATTCTTATCAAGTTTAGGCAAATCATCTACATTGTACACTTCACCATCTATTTTGAACCTTACGTAACCTTGTCTTTTAATTTCCAATATCTCTTTGAGATGTTCTCCCTTTCTACCACGCACAACAGGGACAAGTATATATATTTTAGTTTCTAAAGGTAACGCAATTATAATATCTACAATTTGAGATACAGTTTGCTTTGTTATCGGTAATCCAGTTGCAGGTGAATAAGGAACTCCTATTCGTGCATACACTAAGCGCAAGTAATCGTAAATTTCGGTAACAGTTCCAACCGTCGACCTTGGGTTTTTTGAGATTGATTTCTGATTAATGGATATTGCAGGAGAGAGACCTGTAATCGACTCAACATCTGGTTTATCCTGAATATTGAGAAATTGACGCGCGTAAGCTGATAGGCTTTCAACATACCGGCGTTGGCCTTCTGCATAAATCGTATCAAACGCAAGACTAGATTTACCAGAACCACTTAACCCAGTTATAACAACTAGCTTATTTTTCGGTATATTGACATCTACACCTTGCAGATTATGTTCCCTTGCACCCTTAACTCTTATAAAATCGTCCATATTATACTATATAACGTATTTTAGCCATTATAGCCTTAAAATACATGAATTTACAGTGATATGTTGATTTTCTATTGATTTTTTCAACTGTTACGGAAAATTAGGCAGCATTTGACAAATCGTCATTCCGCTACTTGTTAGCGGCTGAGATACCGCGACGGTATGACGGTTAAGTAGACCAGTGCTCCTATGATGTCATCCCAGTGTCAAGCACACAACTGTACGAACATTCATTTTTGAAGACAGCAAATGATGTCATTCCAGCGCGTGACGCTGGAATCTAGTTCTTATTGTACATTTACTTGGTGTAGAGTTAAGTTTCCTGGATCCCAGTGTCTGGGCACTGGGATGACACCATTTGCTGTCTTCAAAAATGAATGTTCGTACAGCTATGTGTCAGCTACTTGCATGACACCCTCTGTTGTATGTCACGTACTGGAATAACAGGAAAGTCTAATGATGCTTGGTAAGTCTAAGTTAGGTTCTCAGTTTCTCAAAAAAGTCCTTTAACAAAAAAGAGCATTCTGTTTCTAATATCCCACCATAAACTTCAGGTATATGGCTGCAAAATTGAAATATTTTAGCACCATTTTCAATTCCTCCACCTTTTGGATTATAAGCTCCAAAGTACAATCGTTTAATCCTGGCAAAGGAAATGGCTTGAGCACACATCGGACATGGTTCTAATGTTACGTACATCTCAGCATCACAAAGCGTGGAAGTTGAGAGCAACTCACATGCCTGCTTGATCGCTAACATCTCTGCATGTGCAGTTGGATCATTGGATATATTGTGTGCAGAAGAAACAACATTGCTTCCACTAACTATTACAGCACCTATGGGAACCTCATCATTTTTCTGAGCAAGTTTGGCTTGCTCTATGGCAAGCTCCATATATTGATACTTAAACACTTGTTATTTATAACAGATACAATTTTCTTTTTTTAATTTTTCTATCCCCCGTAAGTCGTAAATTTTACTACTTGGGTTTGACTCAACAACTTCCTCACAAGGCGATATATAGCCTTCATCACTTAGCTCATTGCATTCATAAGGAGTAACGTTAGTCAAAGATGTATTATGTGAGCCTGTATAATTATGCTCACTTTGAATTCTAGTTAATTGCTTTGAATGATAATTATCTGTTCCCCGTTTTAAATGTTCTTTTATTTCTTCTACTGATTTGAATTGATTTGCTTCTCTTACACCATATTTTTCTTCTATATCCAGTATTACATCTACTATTGCTTTATCCTCCAGTTTATCTAGTTCTTCTTTGCTGACATTGTCAGCACCTATGTATTCTAATAATTCTTTTACATACTCATATAAAGATACAAAATCCTTTAACACCTAACCTTCTCTATTAGTTTTATTTATCAAATCTTTATGTTTTTACCAACCGCTGCTTCAATAAATGATACAAAAAGAGGATGAGGAGAAAACGGCTTTGATTGAAACTCTGGATGAAACTGCACACCAATAAACCACGGATGACTCTCTAACTCCACTGCCTCTATACATGTTCCATCTTCTAATATGCCACTGCATAGCAGCCCATTTTTTTCCAAATCATCTTTATAATCTGAATTGATTATGTATCTATGCCTGTGTCTTTCTGAAATAGTAGTGTTACTATATGCATCCATCATTTTAGAGCTTGCATTTATATTACATTTGTATGCTCCAAGTCTCATGGTTCCACCAAGATCGTCATCTTGATCGCCAGCTAACTTAACGATTGGATGTTTACAGTTATGAAATTCTTCAGAGTGTGCATCTTCAAGCTTAACAACATTACGAACAAACTCAATAATTGCAAGCTGCATACCAAGGCAAATTCCGAAAAATGGGATATTATTTGTACGGGCATAATTTATTGCTAATATTTTACCCTCTACTCCGTCATCACCAAACCCCCCTGGGACAAGAATTGCATGAGAATTCTGTAACTTCTCCCCTATAAGCTTTTCATTTATAGGTTTTTCTTCCTTCTCTCTTGAGTTAACCCAATTTATCCTTACTTTGACTTTATTACTAATCGCACCATGATTTAATGCTTCAACCAGTGATTTATACGCATCAGGGAATTCGGTGTATTTTCCCACTATAGACACAGTAACTTCCTGTGTTGAGTGCCTTATGGAATGCACTATTTGATCCCATTCAATCAAGCTTGGTTTTGGCTCACTTAAATGAAAGTGCTCCAAAATTTGCGTATCAAGCCCACATTGGCTATACAACACCGGTAACTCATATATATGACTCACATCAGGAGCAGGTATCACATTGGACAAAGAAACATTGCAAAGCTTAGCTATTTTCTCTCTCTGATTATCGAAAATTTCTTTCTCACTGCGGCATAATATAATATCTGGTTGTAACCCCGCGGAATTTAACTCTCGAACTGAATGCTGCGTTGGTTTTGTCTTTAATTCTTGCGCTGCGGTAAGATATGGTATTAAAGTTAAGTGAATAAGGATAACTCTTTGTTTTCCTAATGTGTAGTTAACTTGGCGTATAGCCTCCAAAAATGGTTGGCTTTCAATATCACCTACAGTTCCGCCTATTTCACATATTACAAAATCCAAACCTTCCGTACCATTAAAAATGAACGATTTAATTAAATCTGTCACATGAGGAATGATTTGCACAGTTTTGCCCAGATAATCACCACGCCTCTCTTTCTTCAACAACTCATGATATATCTTACCAGTTGTTATATTGTCATCTTTTGTTGCTTTAATTCCAGTAAAACGCTCATAATGCCCAAGATCCAAATCAGTTTCAGCACCATCCTCGGTAACAAATACCTCTCCGTGCTGAGTTGGGTTCATTGTCCCAGGATCAATGTTGAGATACGGGTCAAGTTTTCTGATACGGATCTTAAAACCATAAGCTTGAAGAAGCGCACCAACGCTTGAAGCAACTAAGCCTTTACCAAGCGATGACACAACTCCACCTGTGACAAAGATAAATTTAGCTTCCTTCATTAATTTTCAAATGGAACAGAAGTAGGTTCACTTTCTTGCTTTTTTTCTAATATAATTTTCTCTGCAATCGATTTTTTATGTACGTCTCTTGAATATAATCCTGACAATAGCAATGTATTTATAATAAACAATCCAGCAACAATAGCCGTTATTCTGCTGAGTGGGTTTTCAGAAGATTTCACTGGAATCATCGAATTGACTCCCTGTTGTACATTACTAAAACCACTTAACGAACTACTCCCAGGCGGCTGCAAGAGCACTAAAATTACTAACACAACAACCAATATTATTTGAAATATACTTAATACCGCTACTGACATTATAGATAGGGCTGAAAATAAAAATCTTAGCAGTACAAAGTACGTAAGTCAAGAACATCTGTCACCCAAGTAGCTTGAAATCTAAGTATGTATTTACTGCCTACCTTATTTTAATTAACATATGTATAAGACTTTGGGCTTAATATGTATCACATTTTAAAATACAAAGATTATGAACCAAAAATAGATGAAAGTGCTTTCATCGCAGGTGGTTCGCATATCATAGGCAAGGTTGAAATAGGAAGAAATGCGAGCATTTGGTTTAATTGTGTGGTCAGAGGGGACGTTGGATCAATAAAAATAGGTGATGGAACAAATATTCAAGATGGAACGGTAATTCATGTAGATAGAAACCCAGGTGGTGACACAATTATTGGCAGCATGGTAACAGTGGGACATTTTTGTATGTTACACGCATGCACGGTGCATGATAAAGCGTTTATTGGTATGGGCTCTACCGTGATGGACCATGCAGTTGTGGAGTCTGAAGCTATGGTAGCTGCTGGCTCACTAGTGACACATGGAAAAGTAATAAAAAGTGGGGAAATATGGGCTGGTAGGCCAGCAAAATTCTTCAAAAAAATGTCAAATGAAGAAATTAAACATATTACACAATCAGCACAAAATTATATTATGCTAATGAAAGAATATAAAAATTAAAGTTCGCGTGAGGCTAATTTATACTACCAACCCTATTGAGGAACTGCATAGACAGATTAGAAAATTCACTAAAACTAAGTACTAGCTTGTACAAACAGGTATATTGTGCTACAAAAAAGGCAGAGCAAAATGGACTATCCTAATTGGGCTTTAGCTATATCTCAACTTGATATTTTCTTTCCTGGTAGATTGAAAATTGAGTTGAGTTAAAAATGCGGTTTGACACACTTTTTTGAACATTCCCTTATTGCCTGTTTTTATAATTTTGAATTGATTCCTTAGGTTATGTAAGATGTCTATTGAGCAAATCCAATAATATCCTTGATTTCTTTTATATTATGGGTTGCAATTTCTGCTGCTTTCTCTGTGCCTTTTTTTAATATTTCATGTAAATGGAATTGGTCTTTTAAAAGATCATTCATCCCCTCACGTATGGGTGATATAACACTGATAATTAAATCAGCTAACTCTTTTTTAAAGTGTTTCATGTCATGTTTGTTCACTTCTTCACACACTTTTTCCACATTTAAATTACTAAGCACTGAATAAATGTTTATCAAATTGCTTATTTCTGGTCGGCACTCTAAAGTAGCAAAGCCTAGAATTGAATCTGTTTTTGCTTTTTCTATTTTTTTAACAATTAAGTCATCTGTATCATCAAGGTTAATACACGAATGTTCTGAAGGGTCAGATTTACTCATCTTGCTTGTACCATCTCTTAAGCTCATTATTCTTGATGTGCAATCCAAAGTTAAGATTTCAGGTACGATGAAATAATCCAGTTTATAATGATTGTTAAAAGCTGATGCAATATCACGTGCAAGCTCCAAATGCTGTTTTTGATCATCACCAACAGGAACGTATTTAGTTTGATACAACAATATATCTGCAGCCATAAGTACTGGATAACTATATAATCCAAGAGAGGCTTTTTGTTTATCGCCGCCAGCTTTATCTTTAAATTGAGTCATGCGATTAAGCCAACCAATTGGTGTATAGCACCCAAGCAGCCAGCCCAGTTCTGCATGGCCACTAACCGTGGACTGATTAAAAATAATGGACTTTTCTGGATTTATTCCACATGCAATATAAGCTGCTGCTGTTTTGAAAATATTACTTTTTAATTCACTTGCGGGAAGCTTATTTGCCGTGATTGCATGCAGGTCGACAATACAAAAAAGAGATTTGTATTTATCCTGTAAGTCTATCCACTGTTTGATTGCACCAAGATAATTACCTAAATGTAGTACGCCACTTGGCTGGATACCTGAAAAGACAATACTTGTCATTATACATTTACCTCATGCTAATCGCTTCCACAATCAGCAGATTTCTTAGAAAGAATAACCATTGCAGGACGGAGCAACCTATTTTTGATAGTATAACCAGTTTGTAGTACTTCTATAATAGTGCCAGGCTCTTTTTCATTGTCTTCTCTTTCCACAACAGCTTGGTGTAAATTACTATCAAAAATCTCACCAAGTGGATCTACTTCTTCTATTCCATGTTTTTTTAGATCATTTATAATTTTTTGATGCGCTACTTTGATTCCTTCATGAACAGGATCACCGTCTTTCAAAATTTCTATTACTTTTTTTAAATTGTCGCACGAGTCGATCATATCACGTGCAAACTTTGTGACTGCGTAGTCACTTGCATCGCTAATTTGCTTTTGCATTATACGTTTGACGTTTTCATTATCTGCAACAGCGCGGCGTAAATGATCTTCAAGCTGAGCTGCACGTTCTTTTAATGTATTGAGATCTTCATTTAAATCATCAGTTTGCTTATGGTTATCACTTTGTTGTTCGTCACCTTTCTGCCTACTTACCATATCAGCAAACTTCTTCTTTTTCTCTTTACTGCTATCTGACATATTATTACCCTTAAGAATCTAATAAATATATAGCAATTAATTCGAAAATATCAAGCGCCAGCTACATTCGTCTTTCTATGCTCGCATTTAAAAAGTCAATTAAAGTAGTTTTATAAAAAGAATCAGAAAAAGTACTAATATCATTTTGTGCCATATTAATGTAGTGTCTAGCTTTTTCCATAGAAAGCTGAATGGCATTATGGTGATTAATATAGTGTAATGCTTGGTCAAAATTGTGTCTAGCTGAAGAAAAGCATTTTTCCCAGAATTTTTGCTCTGCTGGACTGCCCTTTTCATATGCTATAATAGCAGGTAAGGTGACTTTACCTTCGAAAAAGTCCTTTCCGACTTGTTTTCCAGAAGTGCCTTGATTAGCAGTATAATCGAGCATATCATCAACTATTTGAAATGCCATACCAAAATTAAAACCAAAATTATTTAGCCTCTCTGTTTCGTCATTTGTTGCACCAGATACTGTAGATGCAGCTTCACAGCATGCAGAAAATAAAGATGCTGTCTTTTCTCCAATGATATCAAAATAATTTTCCCTGACTGTGTGGGGGTCAAAACGTGTTGTCATCTGCTTTATTTCACCCTTCACAAGTAAATGCGATGCTTTAGATAAAATAGAGAGAATATTTAAATTTCCACACTCTATAAGCCATCTAAATGCTAGAGTCAACAATAGATCACCAACTAAAATGCTTGATTTATTTCCCCAAATCTTATTCGCTGTTTTAACTCCATGGCGTGCCTCACTTTCATCGAGCACATCATCATGAAGTAAAGTAGCATTGTGTATAAACTCTACCGATGCAGCAACGTTGATCCTATCCTCCCCAGAATAGTTTAGCATTTTACATATAATAAAAACTAGTTTAGGCCTTATTTTTTTTCCACCTGAACTAACAAGATGAGATATAATATCAGTAGCAAGCTTAGCACCTTCATCATTGACATTTTTGAAGATAAAGTCCTTCATAGCTGATAAATCAGAAGATACGACATCGTCTAATTTACCATTATTTGTTAAATCAGTATTTAGCATTTTAAAGAGACTTATGCTTCTTGTCCCTGTGCTTTCTCGTTCTCTACTTTCTTCTTTTCTGTTTTCTTTGGTTCTGTTTCTAAAGTTACTATGCCTTTTTTAATGAACCATAGTACTCTTTCAGTTGCTTGCGCGCCTACGCTTAGCCAATGTTTTAATCTATCAGCCTTCACCACAACACGATTTTTATTGTCTTTTGGTAACATTGGATCATATTGTCCTATTTTCTCAATAAAACGCCCATCTCTTGGTGCTCGTGAATCAGCTACAACTATCCTATAAAAAGGGCGTTTCTTTGCGCCAAACCTTGCCAACCTTATTTTAACTGCCATGTTAACCTTTATTCATATATTAGTCACAATTTTATACAATGGGCCGTTTTAAGTCAAATGAATTATACAACTTTATAATATAATTACCAATAATGTAGGGCAGCACCGGGCACTGGAATCTAGTTTGCATCATGCAGCCACTTAGTAAGTTTCTGGGTCCAAGTTCGGAGCACTGGATGCGTTTGAGGTAAAACAGGTTCTTATAAGGATTTAATTCTTATCTGGCTATATATCATCAAGTATAGCGTGATTAACTTCGACTTTATACTTTGATTCCAGATAGCTAATTAATTGCTCTTTTAGCGATATCATCACACGTTTTCCGGTGTCAAGCGTGTTTAATTTACCATTTGATGAATGCATTTCTTTTAGAACACCTATTATAATTTCATTATTGTATTGAATAGGGTCTGTCACTGAACCAGTTGTTTTCATATTGAAAATCTCTTCTACAAAAGAAAAGGGGTAGTTTTGTTCATTGCGGTGCATCTGCTGACCTTTAACTAATTCCATACCTTGAATTTCTTCCAAATCTGTTTTTTCTTTTAGTTGAACTGCAACCTCTTGCCCAATTTTAAACATTCTTTCTTTTATAAACTCACTACGCCAAAGCTCTACCACTAATGCCCTGCCTTCTTCAAAACTTTGCAATTTGGGTGGAACGATATCAATGATTTTTACACTAACAACAGCGTCCCCAACGCCCTTGAAATAACCTTTCTGATCCTTTTCTCGCGAAAAAATGAAAGAAATCAAATCACTAGAATTTCCTACGTTATTACCGCTTTGATCTTTTCCACTCGCATCTACTGGACCAATAGTTTGTATAGGTAAACTATATTCACTCAATATTTCTTCAATTGCTGAACCATTGTATATCTTATAGTTCACTTGGTTTATGAAATCATTGACTCTTTCAAAAGACTTTTGGTTAGTTAGAACTGACTTTATGTCTTTTTTTAAATCAACTAAGTCTTCATCAGAGATTTGATGCGCACTTTCCACTTTTATTATATGCCAACCAAAACTGCTTGCTAAAACTTCACTTACTTCACCTACTTTGAGAGCAAATACCTTTTCCCTCACGTCTTCTGGTAAAAAACCCTTAGTTATATTATTTACTCTAGTTTCCTCAAGTTTTGCTTTGCCAAACTCTCCTACTATCTGTTCAAAGCTTGTTTTACCCTCCTCAAATGCTCTTCTTGCTGTCTCAGCTTCTTCTTGGGTAGAAAATATTACATTGAACACATCTCTTTGATCTTTTAGTTCCTGTTGTTCTATTATACCATCAACTTCTTCATCTGAGATTTTGATTTGATCTTCAAAATACTTTTGGCCTAGGGAAATATATTGCGCAGTTCGATACTCAGGATAATAAAAATGGGATTTATTTCTTTCGTACAAATCAAGTAAGGCTTGATCATCTGGTTCAGGAATGTTTGTAACCGCATCTTCAGTTATTTTAACAATATCAACCACTCTAGTTTGGTAGCGACTTTTGTATATCTGCTCATCAACTCTCTCGCCAAAAGTTACCGGATAATTATCTTTAAATAACGAAGTCATGAACATCATTGCAGGCAGAACTTTCTCTAGCTTTGCTATATACTCTTTTTCTGTCATATGCAGGTCATTTAGCGTTTCATGGAATTTATTTTTGTCAAATTCGCCTTTATCATTTTGAAAGTATTTGGTATTTTTAATATGGTTTTTTATAGACTCTTCTCCAACTGTCAACCCCAGCTCACTAATTAGGTTAAACAATAATTTTTGCTCTATAAGTGCGTTAAGCAAATCATATTTCAGCTTTTTTACTTGTTCTCTACTCGCATCAGATCCAGAAATTTGCTTTTTATAATTTTGATATAGTGATTTATACTCATCTGACGTTATAACTTCTTTTCCAACCCTAGCTACCTCTTCTTTTTCATCATCACCTGATAAAAGGTTGCCAATTCCCATGAAGACTAATAAGCAAGCTAAAAGGACAACGGTTACTTTAGTGAAAAAATTTTTAACATTCATTTTAAACTCAGTTAATTAATGGTTAATTATAGAATAGTGATAATTTAATTCTTGTAAACCTGTTGCTTTATTAGCCAATATATATAATATTACAATATATTAACTTAAAATTTAACTCTTTTCTTAAATAGAAACATATATTTGACTGAGTTATACTATACCTTAAGAAGGGAAAATATTTTTTTGAATCGTTTGAAATATGCTTAAACGTAAGCGCATTTAATTAACTTAAGAGGTGGGAAGTGACGAACAAAAAGTCATTGAATGACAAAATTAATGCTTTTTTAGTTTTAATAGCTTATATTTTAGCTCTGTATAACAGTAAGGGATACTTTAAATGGGAGATGCTTTTTTGATGTCAATGGAATCTTCTAAGGGCAATAACGATAGAAATAAACAGTTTCTAATGCAAATAGCTGCTTGGTTAGTAGACAACACTGGTTTAACTTTTAATCAAATAGCACAATGCTGTAGGTTGGCCCTTGAAGAAGTACAAGACATAGCTGATGAGGAAATAGAAGTTGAAAAATATAACCCTATTATTTCTGGGGTAATTACTGAAAAAGAAATCGATGATTGCAAAAAAAATTCAAACCGTGTACCAAATTTGATTATAAAAAATATAAAAAAAAGGAGTAAAGCGATTGGTAGCATTCTTGGCTTTGCTTCTACGGCAAGGCGTAGAGATAAACCTGATGCGATTTATTATTTAGTAAAAAAATTTCCTATCTTGGATAATAACGTTATAGCTAAATTAATTAGTACAACAAATTACACAGTTGAGCAGGTAAGAGATGGATCTCATCATAACATGCAAAATATAAAACCCCAAGATCCTGTACTACTTGGCTTATGTAGTCAAGAAAATTTAGAAGCAGAAGTGGAAAAAGCTAAAGTAGAAGAAGAGAAGCAAGAAAGGTTAAAAAATATAAAGAATAGCTATTGAAAATCCTCAAATTTTTGTGCTCTGTTAACATTAAATTAACTTGACTTGCTAGTATTTATGAGTATAATGTAAGTAAAGTACGGGGTTTAATGATAATTAAGCTTAATACGCACTAAAACTAGCTCAGCCTAATTTATTATCTTATAGTCACATTTTAGGTTAGTAAGCATCAATTAAAATTTTTGGAGGATTATGACAACAATCAATGAAGATGTTTTGGCAAAAGGAAAGGTTACAGCTCAACCTGAAAAAAGTGAGCAAATTCACAATAACGATACAGTAAAACAGATGGTCAATGAAGGTGCTGAGAAAAACAGAAAAACATTAGATCTGAGCGAATTAAAAGAGAAAACAGCAGAAGAATTGTTAGAGTTAGCTGAAGAAAGAAAAATTTCAACTAACGGTAAAAGCAATGGTAGAATGCTAAAGCAGGAAATGATATTCAGTTTAATGAAGAAAATGAGCGAAGAAGGAGGCATAACCACAGGGAGTGGAATAGTGGAAATATTGCCTGATGGTTTCGGTTTCTTACGTTCAGCAAGTGCAAATTATGCTCCAAGTACCGATGATGTCTATATTTCTAATGGGCAAATAAAGAAGTTTAATTTACGTACAGGAGATATGGCATGTGGAGAAATAAGGCCACCTGGTGATAAAGAAAGATATTTTACTTTAACTAAGGTTCAAAGTATAAACTCTACTGAAGTCAGTGAATTAAGAAAGTACGTCCATTTTGATAATTTGCTTCCTCTTTATCCTGAGGAAAGCATAGTACTTGAGTGTAATAGTGGTGATGATAAAAAAGGCTTAAGCATGCGTGCTATAGATATAGTAGCTCCTCTTGGAAAAGGGCAAAGAGCGTTAGTAGTTGCTCCACCTCGCACAGGAAAAACTGTATTGCTTCAGCAAATGGCTAACTCTATAGCTATAAATCACCCTGAAATAGAATTAATAGTGTTACTTATAGATGAAAGGCCTGAAGAAGTAACAGATATGATACGTTCTGTAAAAGGTGAGGTAGTAAGTTCTACGTTTGATGAGCCTGCTTACCGTCACGTACAGCTTGCTGAAATAGTAATAGAGAAAGCTAAAAGAATGGTTGAGCATAAAAAAGATGTGGTAATTCTACTTGACAATATTACTAGACTTGCACGTGCTTATAATGCTGTTATTCCTTCGTCTGGAAAAGTTCTAACTGGTGGTGTAGATTCAAACGCACTGCAGAGACCAAAACGCTTTTTTGGAGCAGCTCGTAATATTGAGAATGGGGGTTCTTTAACTATAATCGCCACAGCTCTTATAGAGACTGGCTCAAAAATGGATGAAGTTATTTTTGAAGAGTTTAAAGGTACAGGAAATGCTGAGATCATACTTGATAGAAAACTTTCTGATAAACGTATATTTCCAGCTATTGATATTACAAAATCCGGAACAAGGAAGGAAGAGCTATTAGTTGATAAGGCTATACTAAATAAAATATGGGTGTTGCGTAGAATACTCAATCCTATGGGACCTGTTGAAGCAATGGAATTTTTACGTGACAAACTACTTTTAACAAAGAGCAATGCTGACTTTTTTAACTCCATGAATCACTAAAAGTAAGCCAGTTATGATGGATATGCTGAGTAAAAAGTAAAACGCTTTTATAGTTAAAATAATTGTATCCGTTCAGGCAATGGCGAACTTAGGGAGCGTTAAATAAACTATACGCGTCAAGTTAAGAAGCAAAGGTAAGAAAATTCAATGAACTTAAGGTGGATACTCCAGTCTTTCTATATCTGTCTTTCACAGAAAATTGTGACCAGTTTGTGGCAAGTTTTTTCAGGAAAATTCTCAAATTATTAACTTTGCTGCTTAACACTAAAAACAAGTAACCGTTCACGGATTGTGAGAATGAATAAAGAACTAAGCAGTCGTAACTTTTGGAAGGGATTTTGGCCATTGAGACGTGATGTCAAAAATATCGACAACATTCTTCCACGAACCTTTCCCCACGTTCCAACCAGGTGAAAAAGCTGTTTTTACGATAGCCGTCTAATTTGCCGTTCTGCAAGGGTGTTGATTGACTTCAGGCTTTCGTAAAAACTTCCACACCATATCCTTGGCCTTAACATCTTAATGGCCATTCTCAAACCATTCTCGTCATTTCATGAAAAAACCCTTCTTTCGCATTAGTTGTGTAGCATCTTTTAATATTAACAAGGCCTATAATAGTGCAGCACTGCCTTACGTATTGCCAATCCAAATTCTACTTGCTGTAAAATAACACAATCTGCTACATCGCTGCTAATCTCAATCCCTCTATTTATTGGCCCTGGGTGCATAACAATCGCATCTGGTTTTGCGTATGATAGCTTTTGTGAATCAAGTCCATACAAATGAAAATATTCTTTCTCTGAAGGAACAAAACAACTATTATTCATGCGCTCTTTCTGCAGCCTTAAAAGCATGATTACATCAGCATCCTTTATACCTTCAATTAATGAATAATGGACTGAATCTACTTCAGGAAAATGCTTACAAATCAAAGTTGGTGGTGCGACCAAGCTTATCTCTGCTCCAAACATTTTTAGCAACCTTATATTTGACCTTGCAACTCTGCTGTGCAGAATATCTCCACATATCACAACTTTGAGATTCTTTGTTTGCTTTTTATAATTGCTGATTACAAGATAGTCTGCAAGAGCTTGAGTTGGATGTTCACTACTTCCATCGCCTGCATTGATTAGCGAGCAGCTAACATTCTTAGCCAGCATATTAACAATACCGCTATTTTTTTGCCTGATTATTATATAGTCAGGATTCATTGCATTTAATGTTTTGATCATGTCTTTTAGATCTTCTCCCTTGTTAATAGAAGAAGATCTTATTGGCAAAGTTACAACATTTGCTCCAAGGCTTTTTGCTGCTATTTCAAAAGACGCAAGTGTACGCGTTGAATCTTCAAAGAATAAATTTATTACTGTCTTATTTTCCAAGATATGACTATTTGCAGCTTCTTTTTTAAGGTACTGGTTAGCCAACTTAGTTATATTTTCTACATCATCGACTGTAAGGTCTGAGATGTTTAACAAATTCCTTCTCTTGTGCATAGTTTCCTTTTCAACTACTTGAACCTATTCTACTTTCTTATTATTATTTTTCAATAGACCTCTTGTGCAGCAATTGTTTTGGTGAAAGAACAGAAAAAGACAGTAAAGTCAAAATTAAGTTAGAAGGAAGAAAAAGTTCAGCGAGTCAAGAGTAAGGTACATTAGCATAAATCCTTCATCCCAGTGTTCAGTGGCACTGGGGATTACTTCCACTTACATTCATCCGCTATCATAACAGCCTCAAAAAGATGCTTCTCAAGTTCACTTAGAGGTAAATCATTTTGTGGATAATTTCCCCAAGACTTTAGTATATCGGAAGTTTCAACGCCTTCAATAATAGGGTATTCTTGGTTTTTTTTAGCGTATAGCTCTTGAGCCTGTTTGCTTACTAAAAATTCCAGCAAAGCTATAGCATTTTCTCTGTTTTTTGTATTTTTTGTTACTGCTGCGCCGCTAACGTTCACCATTACGCCATGATCGTTACGATTAGGAAAAAAAGCCCCTAGTTTGTCTGCAACATTCTTTTTATTTTTATGTTCTGATGAAAGAATTCTTGCAAAATAATAACTATTTACTATTGCAACATCTCCTTCACCAGCAGCTACAGCATAAATTTGGTCAGTATCACCACCACTTGGTTTTCTTGCCATATTACTCACAATTCCACTTACCCATTCTTTCGTCTTTTCAAAACCATTATTTGCAATCATAAAAGCAATCAATGACCGGTTATATGGACTTGTAGAAGAACGCACTAATATTTTCCCTTTCCATTTTTCATTTGCTAAATCTTCATAAGTACTTAAGTTTTTAGGATTTACTGACTCTTTATTATAAACCAATATTCTGGTTCTTTTTGTAAGGCCAAACCAATAATCTTCACTATCTCTAAATTTTGCAGGTATAACACTTTTTAAAATCTCTGAATCCACTTGAGATAAAAGCCCTCTTTTTTTTGCCAAAATCAGGTTCACTGCATCTGCAGTTAAAAGTAAGTCAGCTTCACCGCCATTTTCCATGCGTGAAAGTAGCTGAGAATAATCATCAATGATGTAACGTACTTTAATGCCTGTATTTTTTGTAAATTCATCAAATAAAGTACGTACTAATTCTTCTTTGCGCGATGAATAGACATTTACCACTTGTGAGTCACTAGTTCCGTCGTTTCTGTATAAATAAGTAATGACTATTAATACAACTGCTATTAAGGATGTGAATATAAAGGCTTTTTTCATATTGGATAAAAAATAACTTCTTTCAGTTAAAGATACTCAAATAGCGCAATCTTAGCAAGTGTAAAATTCGTTAGATGTAGCTAATATAATTTGGATTTACCGAAGTCAATGTATGAAATAATCGAAATTGTCATTCCAACGCGTGACGCTAGGCCATAAAACTTACTTGACAAACTCCACCAGCCCCCTTATCATGAAAGTGAAGGTATTCAGTTATCTTCATCTGTGCAGATTAAACAGCAAGAAAACAACGTAGTTGGCGTCTTATTTTTAATTTTTTGCACTATGTGCATCCTATGTCTTCACAACATTTCTAGGTTTTTGCCTATATAAGCTGAAACGCGCTTATAAGTCGTTTAAGACAGTATAGTACGCCAATTTGCAGGATTAGGGAGTGAACACTAATTACCACGGGATTTCTTTGCCTTTTTTTCTGCTTAGTAAATTTCTTAAACATTTTAGCTAAGGTGAGTTGCACTTAAAAGCAGCTAAATTGCGGTGTTTAAGACTTAAAAAACGCCAAATACTGAAAATAAACAATGACCAGGGCTTCTTTTGCCTTTTTTTTATTTGGTAAATTTCTTAATGTTTATAACTAAATGACAACCGTCATACCGCTACGTGTTAGCGGCTAAGAGATACCGCGGCGGTATGACGTATTACTTATTATAGCTATAGTTCTACATGAATTACAAAAGTAATATTTACTAGATCTTAATATTTTAGATCTATATTTTAATAAATAATGAGCTGTAATTAGTATGAATGATCCATTTAAAAGTGAGAACTATAAAAAAAATCTCGACTCCTTGATAGAAGCTATAAAGCTGAAAAATATTGGTGAACAATATAATAAAACAGTGAGAGATTTATCCCAGACATTAGAGAGTTTTACAGATAAGGCAGAAGATGTAGCTAAGTTTGTTATATGTAGTGACTTGAATAATTATATAGAACCGGTGAACAAAAAGCCATCAGGTTTTTTGGGAATATTCAAGGTAACATTTAATAAAATCTTGGGAAAAAATGCTTCAATTCAGGATAACGATATAAGAAATTTTGCTAATGATAAATTGCCCAGTCTTGCTGAAAAAATAACATTCGAATACCTAAATGTTTTAAAGAAAATTTCAGATTTAGAGCAAAGTAAAAAAAATCAGGAGGAACATAGATTGTATGGAGTGAACTTAGAGGATAGAACAGCATCAAAGCAAGAAGAAAATCCTTTATATGATCTACAAGCAGGAGATTTAGGCTATGGAAGTTCATTAAATGAAGAGCATGAATATGAAGACATATCAAATTATCAAGAGAAAAAGCAAAAGGAAAATCCTTTATATGAGCAGAGAGAAGATTTAGGCTATGGAAGTTCATTAAATGAAGAGCATGAATATGAAGACATATCAAATTATCAAGAGAAGAAGAGTAAAATTTTAATAGAAAATTCGCAGAGTTCAAAATCGCCCAAAGAAGAGCCAATTTATGCAACAGTTTCTAAAGAACATATAGAAGCAAAAAGAAAACGTAAGCAGAAACAACAACCTCAATCCCTCGTACTACCAAAACCACCAAGAGCACCGCAAGTGCCAAAAAAAATGTTTACTACTGGTCAAGAAATTAGACAAGAATCGAAAGTGGTAGTCAAAGATAAACCTGCAGTACCGCCAAAGCCTAAAAATCTAAGCCGTGCTGATCAAAAAGTAAGCACAGAGCCAAAAGTAGTAGAAGTAATTCTTAAAAAATCAGCTGAAAGAGTACCACTAAAATCTGAAAATCAAGACAATAGGAAATCAGCACAAAAAGCTGCTGGTAAGGCGATACCAAAAGTAGCAGCAGCTACTATGAAAGGAGGAGCTAATCGCGAGATGGGCAGTAAAGTAAAGGCATTAAAAGAAAAATTTGAGCAAAATCAAGCAAAAGGAAATGCTAATGTACGGCTTGCTGAAAGCAAAACTACCCCAGCAGCACAAGCGGATATCGGTGTGAAGAAAAAACAATCTCATTCATTTCTAACAGAGAATAAAAGATCTGCAACAAAACACATAACAGCAAAATCTGATCCAAAATCTCATGTCAGCAAAAATCCTCCTTCCACACAAGTAAGTGTTAAGGAAATGGTTGCACAAATTGAGAAAGGAAAAGGAGGAAGATAGTAACATTTGGGAAAAAAACATATGTGTCAAGTCAAGAGATTGTGAGCAAACTTAGGAAATTATAGCTAAACTGACTGTATCTGTTCAGAGGAGTAGCTAATGTACAAATATTGAAGCAAAGTGCATGACTCACAGCTGTACGAACATTGCAATATGGCACATAGTAAACGATGTCATCCCAGTGCCCAGACACTGGGATCCAGTTTTCCATATAATCTCATCGAAAATGTTGTAATCACTTTCTGTGCTAGTTTGCTTGTGAACAAGCAAACTTTTCTGGTTCCCAGTGTCAAGCACTGGGATGACATCATAGGGACACTGGGATCTAGGGAATGTTCAAAAAACTGTGTCAAATCAACTCATACATTTCATTACCAACTTCATGATGAAGTTCTGCAGTTGGATGGAAATAATCAAAAAAGAAATAATCCTTTAGTGTTTCTTCGCTACACCCAGGGTTATAGTGAACATCAAGTTCCCCTGTAAATATCAACTTTAAGAGTATTTTTATATTTTCTTTAAATCTCCCAATTTGGTCTGCAATGTTCGATGTGCATGCATCTTGACAATTTAAACCTCTGCTCTTGTATTCGCTAAGCATACTTTTCATTTTAGAGTTAAGATCAAATGCTTTTATTTCAAGATTTGTACTTTTCTTCATATAATCTAAGCCATTAGCCAATTTTGCATTGAAACTCTCTGTGAGCTTCGTAGCTAGTTCCCTTGCTTCTTCATCTCTATTAAAAGCTGGTATTGAGCCAACTTCAGGTGCGTTTGCAACAACTACATGCTTAACACCATGTTCATTTAGAACCTTAAGTGCATTACATATTTCACTCACTGCTTGTTCCAACACTTCTTCCGCTTTAGTATCGTCATAAGCAGTGGCAACTATAACATCATTTCCGCCGATTATGATGCAAAATAAATCTTCTTTACCTATATCTGGATGATGTTTAATTACCGCATCTAGCTGGTTAGCTAAACGAAATTTATTGAAGAAATAAGAAAAAATAGGGTCAAAAATTTCAGATGCTGTTGCACATGAAACTGCATAGTTTTGACCTTGCTGTTCGTGGCATCTACCAAAAAATGAATAACTCCACCCAGGTTTAAATTCGTCTAAATCTAAATATTTTGCTACATATTCAACAGCAGTAGGGCCATTGCTAAAAGATCCTCCTTGATAAAAAGGGTCATCAAACTTTACGCTTTTTGCAAAGGATAAGTTATTTAAAATTCCAATGATTGCGCCATTATCGGATAAACTATCACCCAGAACATAAAAATTTCTATACTTTGAATTAGAATTGTCATTTTTGTTTGTCATAATATTTACCGTAGATTAGCATGCTGTTTCATTAGATTCATAAAAAAAAATAGCGGTGCAACTTTTTTACAACCCCCATTTTAAACTTTATTGTGCATTTCCTTCATATCATACCTTTTTGAAAAAACGTTTTATTCTAAAAACGCTCTGACTTTTTCTCCACTTTTTCCGGGCAAAATCAGCTTCTTCTTGACTTGACACGTATACTTAAAAGAACCCTCTAAGTTTTCTAGCGCGGCTTGGATGTTTCAACTTGCGCAGTGCTTTTGCCTCTATTTGCCTAATTCTCTCACGTGTTACATTAAAAATTTTTCCTACTTCTTCTAAGGTATGCTCCTTCCCATCTTTACCAAGGCCAAAACGCATTCTTAGAATTCTTTCTTCCTTTGGTGTTAAAGTTGCAAGAACATTGGTTGTAATGCCACGCAAGTCAGCAAGTATTGCAGCATCCTCTGGTCTGGAGACTCGCTTATCTTCTATACAATCACCGAAGGTACTACTATCATCCTTTCCTGTTGGAGCTTCAAGACTTACTGGGTCCCTTGCTATTTTCATAACTTTGCGTATTCTTTCCAGTGGCATTGTCAGTTCTACACTTAATTCCTCTAACGTCGGCTCTCTTCCCATCTCATGAGTCATTTTTCTTAATGCTCTGTTGATTTTACTGATAATTTCTACCATATGAACTGGTATTCTAACTACTTTAGACTGCTCAGGTATTGCCCTAGTGATTGATTGTCTTACCCACCAAGTGCCATAAGTTGAAAATTTATATCCACGTTTGTAATCAAACTTATCCACGGCCTTCATAAGACCAATATTGCCTTCTTGTATCAAATCAAGCAGATCAAGGCCTCTTTTTGAATACTTCTTAGCAATGGAAACTACTAGCCTTAAGTTAGCCTTAATCATCTCTTGCTTTGCTTCAGAGATTTCTCGTTCGTGTTTTTGTATTCTCCTGATTAGCTCCTTAAATTCTTGCACGTTATCTTCCTGTATATGCTGCTTAATACCGTTCAAAGTACTAGCTATATGTTCAGAGTTATCGTCTATAAACCTTAAAAATTTGTTTTTTAATTCACCTGTAAAAGAGGACTGATTTTCATTGATTTTTAAAAGACTTATCTTTTTCAATTCGTGCTTTAAAAGCACGTCATCATAAACTTTATAGAAACTTTCTCTATCGATATCGCATTTTCTAGCCTCAGCAATAAGATTAGCCTCTTCAAGCGTGATGGATCTATTTATCTTATAAAGTTCTTGTGTAATTCTGGCAACAGCAGCATCACTTAACTTAATTTGTAATGCTATAGACCATATTTGACTATATAAATTCTCTAGTTCATCAGAGGAATCTTTAGAATTTTTTCTTAATACCAATGCTTCATTTGTTAAAGTAATTATCTCATCCAATGCAACTATGACCTTTGGCAACAAGTCACTTTCCATTTCAAGAATAGAAACATTTAAATTCGCTGAATTTACATCTTCATTATCACCGTCTTTCTCATCATCACTTTTTTTACTATCTTTCTCATCATCACTACAGTACTCAGCATCTTCAGAAACATCCTCAGAATCCTCAACATCTTCAGCACTTTCTTCACTCTCTTCTTTGGGTACCACATTAAAGTCAGAGTTATAAATTGCATCCAGATCTATAATTTCTCTCAGTAAGAGAGCTCCACTACTTAAATCATCACGCCATACTTTTATCACCTTTAATGTTACTGATGTTTCAATTATTGCACGTAACATGTTATGCTTTTCAGATTCAATTTTTTTTGCTATCTCGATTTCATCTGCCCTTGACAAAAGCTTTACAGAGCTCATGTCTTGTAAATAAATCCTCACTGGATCATCATTTTGTACTAAAGTTGCAGTAACATTTGGCAATGTGTCATCATCAAGTTTACTATCATCACTGTTGGAAGGAATATCTTCTTCATCTTCGCTACTTTCAAGCACATTAATCCCGGAATCCTGCAATAAAGATATAGCATCATCTATAAAATCAGACGAAAAATTTTCATCTGATAATTTATCATTTATATCATCAAAGGTGACAAAACCACCTTTTTTTATACTTTTAGTTACAAGATCTCTGATAATTTTTTTCTTATCTTCTGCATCATTAATAGTTGACATCATTACCTTTATAGTTTATAATTTTATTTCTTATTAACAAATAAACTTACAACGAGCAAGTCTATAATTTTACTTTTAACTTGTGGCTATTTGTTACTTCATATAGTTTAAGATACTGTTAATTTATGTACACTTGTCTTGATCAATTGTTCCATACTTTTCTTCCATTTTTACTGCTATGGACAATCCAACTGAAAATGTTGCAATTCCAACTACTATAGCAGTAAGCATTAAAACATGAGGTATAGGATTGCTATATGAATAAAAATTTGAAACCAATATAGGAGGCAAAGAACTTTTTATATATCCTAGAGATATGTAAAACAACAAAACAGATGCTTGGAAGACGCTTACCCCTATCATTTTCTTGATTAAATTTTTATCGTTTACAATAATATATAAACCTAGTACCATTAATACAATAATAATCGTATAATTATATAAAGTCATTGTTTTTTCCTACGAGCAAAATTCATATATATAATTAACATAGAGGAGCAGACAGTAAATGCTACACCTAATTCCACAAAAAAAATACCCAATTTTTGACCGGTTCTATTATTGGCTGACAAGATATCATAAGATAAAAAATTTTGGCCAAGTAAAGTTGTTGCAACGCCCGTTCCTCCATAAATTAAAATACCTAACACGTTAGTCAATCTAATCACAGAATAAGGTATTGCTTTTAGAGTTGTAGATACACCAAATAGCATTGAATATAATATTATCCCGGAGGCAATAATTATTCCTGCTTGAAAACCTCCACCAGGAGTATAATCACCGTGAAATTGTATGTATAAACCAAATAAAATGATAAAAGGTATCATCAAAAATGTTACTGCATTTAATATCGGATCTTTAATCATTTTCTTTTTCTTCTTTTAATATCAACGTTATACAAAGCGCAGCAGTAAAAACTACTATAGTTTCTCCAAACGTGTCATAACCACGAAAGCTTGCCAAAACAGCTGTCACTATGTTAGGAATACCGGTAGCTTTTTCGGTATTTTCCACATAATAAGGAGCAACATGCAAGTGGATCGGAGCATTGTTGCTGCCAAAATCTGGCAATTGAATCATAAAATATGACAAACATACAGCCAGAAATAACATGAAAAAAAGCGTTATAGGGTTATGAGATAGATTTACTTTATGATTCTTTATCAAGGAGAGTGCTGCAAACGTAAAAATCGTACTGAGCCCCGCACCAACAGAAGCTTCAGTAATTGCAACATCAGGTGCATTCATAATTAAGTATATAAGCGCAATAAGTGAACTAAATACACACATTAGAACAGCACTTACGACTAAATGTCGCGAGAAGACTATAAAAACCGTAACTGTTAGTAACAACAAAAGTAGCACTACATTTAATATTTCTAACACCTTAACCTTCTTTAACAGTTTTTTTCTTAACTTTATAATAAGTACACGCTAAAATATAGCTATTAGTTGAGTTAGCTGCCCATATTATAAGAATTAATAATATTATTTTAATAGTATTGATTGAAAATTCATTCTGCAGAGCAAAACCAATTAATAACAATGTTGCACCGCTAGAATCTGTAATACCTGCTGCATGTAATCTAGTATAGAAATCAGGAAATCTGATCACCCCTATATTTGAAATAATTATCAAACAAATACCTAAAAATATGAAAATGGATCCTATCATAAATTATTAAAACAACATTAATCTCATTAGTGCTATAGTTGATATAAAGCTAACGCTAGCATACAACAATGCTATATCAATTAAAAAAAAATTATTCAGAATGATTGATATTGCTGTTATGAGTACAACTACTTGCGTTGAGAAATTATTGAACGCTAAAACCTTATTGTACACATCACTTGACTTAGACACTATGCGGCACAACATTATACTCATACAGAACAACAGTGTATAGATAGCAATGTGAAGCATTTAAAGACTATGTAACTTCAGTAGATTTCTAAACGGATACTTCTTCATCGCCATCTTGATCATTTATTTCATCATCTATTTCACCATCCACTTCATAATCTTGGCTTTCTTGACTTGCATCAAGATCTGTGTTATCAGAAAAATTTAATAAATTCGCTAGCTTACTTGTATTACTGCTGTAAACATTATTCATATTTCCTTTCATGTACTCCTTGCATCTACCTACCAAAAGGTTAAACAGCTCATGAGTATCTGCCTGTTTTTCTGCTATTTCATGCAAGGAAACTATGGTATTTTTATGGTCTTTGAACTGAGCTGTTTGAACTGGATTACTTGCCCCTGTATTTAAATCATGTGTCCTTTGACTTGCCAATAGAACCAATTTGAAACGGTTACTTACCTGTTCTGTACACTTTTCTACAATAGACTCAGCCATAAGATACTACCTTAATAAGTTTTATACTATATCACAAAAAACAAATTGTCAACTTTGTATCTATTACGATTCAACTTCATATTTTACTTTTTCTGCCTCAGATTTTATTTCTTGGCTTTCTGTCATCGTGATTGTTATTTCATGATCAAGTTTTTTTAGAAATCCTAACAATCGCTCTAAAGAAAAACCATCTATTTTACCATTTTTAATTTGTGATACTTTTGGCTGATCAATACCAAGTTTCTCAGCTGCAAAAGCCTGAGTCCAAGCATTTTTTTCTATAATTTTATTTATTATATAAAGCAACTTTGTTTTTATTCCTGCACTGTCTAAGTTATTTAACGATATTATTTCCATAATTCTTACACTCACATATCAATTAACTTTATTAAACATTATAATATAATATTTAATATACCAAGATATTAATATCATATAACTTGTCAATAATTATATGATATCAAATTTAAAACTTTAAGTTGATTGTATATTAATATTTAAATCAAATTTCTAGTAATTTTAAATTACCATTTTACTATCAGCCTGTCTGAAAAAATCATTTACAGAAAGAACAAGCTAAAATTACAAAGCTTGAAATACAAAAATAATTATTTTATAAATTTATCTTACATAAGAAGTTTATATCTCTATATCTTCACATAGATATTTATTTAAATTTTTAAAATTTCTATTTTAACGAGAATTCTATATATTATATTTATAATATAACTTAAATATTTGTTGCTTTTTAGCTGGAACATTATTTAGTTAGTAAGTAAAATTGTGTTGAATATGACAAAAATAAAAAAAGATGTTGCTGTTATCATGGGAAGTGAGTCAGATTACACCACTATGGTCCATACCGTCAATATGTTAAAAGCATTAGAAGTTTCACATGACATATTCATAATCTCTGCACATAGAACACCAGAAAGGCTCTTCGATTTTGCTAAATCTGCACAAGAAGGAGGTTTTAAGGTTATTATAGCTGGTGCAGGAGGTGCAGCTCATTTACCTGGTATGGTTGCGTCACTAACTTGTTTACCAGTTATCGGCGTTCCTGTGCATAGTAAACAATTAAATGGGCTGGACAGTCTACTCTCTATAGTTCAAATGCCAAAGGGTGTTCCAGTTGCAACCATGTCTATAGGAGAAAATGGAGCATATAATGCTGCCATTACCGCCGTATCTATATTGTCAATTTCCAACAGTGAAATTGCAGGTAGGTTAAAAAAGTGGAGAGAGAGACAGACCAAAGAAGTAAAAGAAAAACCAGTTTCATAATAAATCTATGGCAATAATTCTTCTAGACACAAAAACCATAAACCGTATAGCAGCGGGGGAGGTGATAGAAAGGCCAGCAAGTGTAGTAAAGGAATTAGTGGAAAATGCAATAGATGCTGGAAGTTTAGAAATAGAAATTAAAATAGAAAGTGGTGGGCGTAACCTTATTATTGTGACAGATGATGGTAACGGAGTAGAAAAAAACGATTTAGAACTTGCGTTTATGCGTCATGCTACTTCAAAATTGAGCGATAGTGAGTTGATAGAAATCAAGCATCTTGGCTTTAGAGGAGAAGCTTTACCTTCAATTGCAGCAGTAAGTAGGATAAAATTATCGTCTAAAGCAAGCGGAGCAAGTGAAGCATGGTCTATAAGTTATGAGGGTGGAGAAAAGATGGGGGAGCTAACTCCTTACTCTTTATCACAAGGGACACATATTGAAGTACGAGATTTGTTTTTTGCTACCCCAAATAGACTAAAATTTCTAAAAACCGAAAGAGCAGAAACTCAAAGCATTGTTGATATTGTAAATAACCTAGCAATGATTAACTATCATATAGGGTTTACTCTCACTTCAGGTAATAAAAAGCTCTTAAAATACGCTAAGCAGACTTCGTTATTTCATAGATTGTGTGAAGTAGAAGAAGAATTTCAGGGCAATTCTTTGGAGGTCAATGAAGAAGAAGACGGGATTAAACTTACAGGACACATCTGTAAACCTACTGTTAATCGTGGTAAGTCAACTCAGATCTATACATTTGTTAATGGAAGGCCAATTAAAGATAATCTACTTATTGGTGCGGTTAGGTATGCATATCATGATTTTATTCCAAGCGATAGGTATCCTTTTGCAGCGTTACATTTAGAGATACCTTATGATCAAGTAGATGTAAATGTGCATCCAAATAAGTCAGAAGTAAGGTTTCAGAATAAGAAGCTCATATATGAGATAGTGACAAGAGGATTAATCAAAGCGTTGTCAAGAAGGATAGGCACCTTTCCAGCTAGTGACCAGAAAACTACTAATACAATAGAGGGTTTTTTGAAAGGTTCATTATCAGATTCTTTTGATAAATCTGATGTTCAAAATGAATTTTATGAAAGAAGGCCAAGTCCTTTTGAAAATCAACTAATAAAAGAATTTGCTTCTCCAAATGAAAAAGCAAAAGGCTTATCAGAACAGTCAAAATCGTTTGATTATACCAGCATACAGAAATCCCCGTCACAAGCGGAAATTATGGTTCTAGAAAAAAAGGTGTTAGAGCAAGTTGATTTGATAGAGAGCCACCCGCTCGGGTTTGCACGCTGTCAGGTCTATAATACTTACATTATTGCCGAGGTAAGAGACAAATTGATTATAGTTGATCAGCATGCAGCCCACGAAAGACTAGTATATGAATGCCTAAAACAAAAATCAAGTATAAAAAGACAAAAACTACTTCTTCCTGAAACGGTTGAAATCAAAAATCAAGCTGGAATGGAGATGATTGAAATCTATAAAGATAAATTATTTGAAATGGGTTTTGATATTGAAATCAAATCAGAGAATAAAGTGATAGTAAAAGAAATCCCTGCAATTTTGGGAGCAATAGATGTAAAAGAGATGCTAATTAACATAATTGACAGACTAACCGAAATAGAAGATACATTGCCAGTAGAAGACAAAGTGAACAAGATATTGGCTACTATCGCTTGTCATGGATCAATTAGAGCAGGCAGGAAAATGAGGTTAGAGGAGATGAATGAGCTGCTGAGACAAATGGAAAAAACCCCATATTCCGGACAATGCAACCACGGAAGGCCAACTTATATAGAAATGAAACTCAGTGATATTGAAAAACTTTTTGAGCGTAGGTAATGAGGTTGCCATAAATATGTAAGTGCTCCTTTTTCGTCATCCAAGTAGCTATAGAAACGAAAAAACTTCCTTGACAAACTCCACCAGCTCCCTTATTATGATACTGAAGGTATTCATTTATCTTCAATCTGTGCAGATTAAATGACAACAGCATTACGTGATTGGCGTCTTATTTTTAATTTTTTGCACTATGTGCACCTCATGTCTTTATAAAACTTCTAGGTTTCTACCTATATAAGCTGAAACGCGCTTATAAAGCGTTTAAGACAGTAAAAGACGTCAAATAGACAAGGGAGAATTTGAATACTAGCTACCCTAGGGTTTCTTTGCCTTTTTTTCCGCTCAGTAAATTTCTTAACGTTTATAATTTAGGTTAATCGCATTTAAAAGCGGCTGAATCGTAGCGTTTAGAATAAAAAACGCCAATATTTTGAAGTACATATAAATAACTAGTCACCAACGGGGCTTCTTTTGCCTTTTTTTTCGTTTGGTAAATTTCTTAATATTTATGGCTAAACGACAATTGTCATCCCGCTACTTGTTAGCGGGATCTATGCCAAGAGATACCGCGGCGGTATGACGGTTAAGTAGGGTGTCATTCCAGTCTGGAATCTAGTTCTTATTGTACATTTACTTGATGTAGAGTTAAGTTTCCTGGATCCCAGTGTCACGCACTGGGATGACAAAGAAAGGAACACTGGGATGACACCCTTTCCCAGATGGAGATAAATCACAATATTTGTACAGTTATGGAATTGCTCAACAGGCACAGTTTGAAATAAAAAGCTTTACTTTTTAAAATTTTGGGTTATACTTAGCTTAAGATATTCCAGTAGGAGGTTTATTATGAATAGAAAGAAATCTTTAGAAATATTAGGTTTTAGTCCAAGTGATAATCCAAGTGAATACGAAATTAGAAAAGCATATAGAAAATTAGCTCTAAAATATCATACTGATAAACATTCAAATGCGAGTAAGGATGTGCAAAAACAAAATGAAGAGAAGTTTAAAGAATTAGGTGCTGCGTATAACCTTTTCACTGGCAAAGGTACAGAAGAGGTTACAAAGTTAACTGACAAAAATTTGGATGAAATTAATTCTTCTGAAGATTTAAAGTTTTACTTATATACAGCTCTCTTCAATCAAGGTACAATATCTTTGAAAAAACTTTTTTCCAAATTCAAGAGCAGTAAAGATGAAAAATTTGGTGATTACATTAATGAAATACGTTTTGAAAAATTTTCACCATTAGCTATTGCTTTAATGAAAGCCAAAGATTCACAAGATTTTAGACCTTTGAACCTGCTTTTAGAAAATGGTGCTAACCCTAACATAAAAGTATACTATGATCAGACTTCGTTAGATTTTTTTATGGTTTTTGAAGACAGTGGAATTGTAGAGCTACTGTTAAAACATGGTGCTGATCCTAATATGAAAAATAGGAATGGTAACACTCCATTATTTGTGGCTTCCGGTTATGGATATTATGAAACTGTAGAAGTACTTTTGAAGCGTGGTGCTGGTAAAGAAAGCGAATGTGTCAATAATGCACTACTTAAAGCAGTAAAATTTCATAAACATGGGTATGAAAAAGAAAAAACTGTAGAGCTACTTCTGAAATATGGTGCAAATCCTAATGAAAAGAATTATCACATGAGGTTCATAGAATGTACTCCATATTTCGCTAATAATGGTATAATAAATTGCATTAAGACACTTGTTTTGCCATACGGTAGCGATGATAAAGTTAAAAAGTTAATGGCTGGATATGGTGGTGTCGATAGGCGTTATCTACGTGATCAAACAATATTAGCTTGTTCGTGTTTAATAGCAACAGGTCTCTCTATTTTATACGTTGCATCTCCTTGGTGCTATGTACCAACAGCAGTGTTTGCACTTGCTGCATGTTTTTTCATTAAAAATGCTGTGCATGCCGCATTTTTCGCAAAAACAAAAGAACCTTCTCCTGATTTTGATGAAGTGAGTGCTGAAAAAGTAGTAAATAATGTTGGGCTAAATGCCGAGGACAATTCTCAAGAAATCGGTAATGCATTAGCTTAATCTACAGAGATCAAAGAAGTTCCTTTTTAAAAAACTTAAGTTATACTTATAAGTGTTTGATATCTTATATAGTAATTATGCCAAGTTTAAGCTGCCTTTATGGTGATAATGCAGAATTTGTGGAAGAAATGTATAGCCGTTATCTGCAGGGCGACAAATCAATCGGAGAAGATTGGTATAGAATTTTTTCAAGCAATTTAGAAGTTAATAAAGCGGAGTCTTGTGGTGCACAGCGTGCAACTAAGGTGGATGATTCAGTAGCAAATTTCTTCAGATCTTATGGTCACTTTTTTGCAGACTTAAACCCATTGTCACCAAATGAAAATCAAGAAATAGATTATCAAAAATATTCAAATCTATCTCCAGCACGTGACACTGGAATCTATAGAGATATTTACTGCAAGAATATCGGTTTTGAATTTATGCATATCTCCTCTTATGAGGAGAAAATATGGCTGCAGGAAAAGATCGAAAATCAAACCTATACGCTGAGTTCACAAGATAAAAAGGAAATCCTGAGGCACTTGATCGAATCTGAGATGTTCGAGCAATTTCTCCATATGAAATTTCCTGGATATAAACGTTTTTCTATCGAAGGTGGAGAGTCAACTATTGTTGCAATTGAGAGAATTATTAGTGATTCCGCGGCTTTTGGCATTGAAGAAGTAGTTCTTGGCATGGCTCACCGCGGACGACTTAATGTTCTGACCAAAGTTATGGGCAAAGAATATGCGGCAATGCTATCTGAATTTCAAGGCAACCTTGCGTACCCAAGTGGTCTTGAGGTGTCTGGTGATGTTAAATATCACCTTGGTTATTCTTCTGATCGAGCACTTGCCGGTGGTAAAAAAATACATTTAAGTTTATGCCCTAATCCATCTCACCTTGAAGCGGTAAATCCGGTTTTGGCTGGAAGAATAAGAGCAAAACAGAATATAAGGTCTGTGCTTGGCATATCAATTCATGGTGATGCGGCTTTCATCGGTCAAGGTGTCGTTGCCGAGACCTTGAGCCTAAGCAACATTGAAGGTTATAAAGTGGGTGGTATTGTGCACATTGTCATTAATAACCAAGTTGGTTTTACTGCAAGCCCAAGCTGCGCACGATCCTCTTTTTATTGCACTGACATAGCAAAATCAATAGAAGCTCCAGTGTTTCACGTTAATGGAGATAACCCAGAAGCTGTGAGTTTTGCTACAAGTCTGGCGATGAAATATAGGCAGAAATTTAAAAAGGACGTAGTGATTGATATAATATGCTACCGTAAATACGGCCATAATGAAGGCGATGAACCGAATTTCACTCAGCCACTTATGTATAAGGCGATATCAAAGCATAAAACTCCAGGAACACTGTATGAAGAGAAGTTGATCGCAGAGAAAGTATTAAGTGGTAATAAATTGCGCAGTGAGTTCAGGGCAAGATTGGATAAAAGTCTTGCTGAATCAGCGGCTTACACTCCAAAAAAAGCTGACTGGTTCGGTGGAGTGTGGTCAAAATTAAGAAGAGCAAAGCTGAACGATTTGAGCGAATACTACACGAATTCTGGTGTTTCACCGAGTGAGCTAAAAAAACTAGGTGTGCATATAAATAGCAATATCCCAAGCGGTTTTAATATCAACAATAAGGTTAGAAAAATACTCGATGGAAGAATAGACAGCATAAATTCTGGTAGCAATATAGACTGGGCAACTGCCGAAAGTCTTGCATTTGCTTCACTGCTTACAGAAGGAATAGAAGTGCGTTTATCAGGCCAAGACTCTGGTCGTGGGACTTTCTCGCACCGTCATTCAAGGCTTGTTGATCAGGCAACAGAAGAAGCGTTTATTCCGCTAAACAATATAAATGAAAAGCAAGCTCACTTTGAGGTCATAGATAGCGCTTTATCAGAGTATGCTGTAATGGGCTTTGAATATGGATATAGTCTTGATTCTCCGTATTCACTGGTGCTCTGGGAAGGACAATTTGGTGATTTTGCAAATGGTGCACAAATTATGATCGACCAGTTTATCGCATCTGCAGAAACAAAGTGGTTGCGATCAAGCGGTCTAGTTTTATTGTTGCCCCACGGTTATGAAGGGCAAGGACCTGAGCATAGCTCCGCACGTATAGAGAGGTTTTTGCAACTCTGCGCAGAGGATAATATGCAGGTAGTTAATTGTTCCACTCCGGCAAATTACTTCCATGTCTTACGCAGACAAATGCATAGAGACTTTCGTAAGCCTCTGGTAGTATTTACACCTAAATCGCTACTGCGTCATAAAAGAGCAGTTTCTAACCTGTCTGATTTCGAAGGGAAATTCCTCACGGTGATTCCAGAATATAGAACAGGTTTAGTTTCAGATGACAAAATACGCAAAGCCATAATATGCAGTGGTAAAGTTTATTACGATATAATTGAAGCATGTGAAAGACAAAAAATAAACGATATAGCAGTAATACGTTTGGAGCAGTTCTATCCATTTCCTGCAGATAAATTAAGTAATGAACTTGAGAAGTACAAAAACGCTGAGATTGTATGGTGTCAAGAAGAACCAAAAAATATGGGGGGATGGTTTTTTGTCAATCCATTGATAGAGGAGGTATTACCTGGCCTCAATATTCAAGCAAGAGAGAAGGTCTTTTTTAACCCATTGATAGACGAGGTGTTATCTGATCTCAATATTCAAGCAAAAAGACCTAAGTGTATCGCAAGACCTGCTGCTGCATCTCCTGCATGTGGTTATGCTAGTGTTCACACTCAGCAACAAGAGGAGATTTTAAAGCAGCTTAACTAAACTTCACCTCCACTAGTGGAATGTTATTCCAGCTATTGCTGCCGTAGTTATCAATAGAAGCGTTTAAGTAATCTGTATCAAAGCGCACGGGCACATCAAATTCAAAGCTCGCAGTGATTATCGCATCTTTTACCGGTGGCTTCATAAATGTTATTTCTCCCGTTGAATAATTTACTGAATATTCACTCTCTTCTTTACCATTTAAATAAATCTTTACTGTCCCATGTACTGGCTTTTTGATCATGCGTATATGCTTATCTTCCCCACTTACATAAGTTTTTATTAGCTGAAAAGTCGTTTTTTTGTTATCTCCTATACCAATCTTTTGATTAATGGCTATAAAATCTGACCAATCCTTAAAACGAAACCCTATTGCTTTACCTTTCCGCGCATGAAAAAATGTTATGAGTTCTGTTAGCTGCTCGCTTGACCTGACTCCATAAGCTATGTTGTACCTGGCACGTGCACGAGACCAATTGATGTTGCGCTGTTCACAACCGTTATGAGTTGTTACAACGTCAGTGGAAAATTCCGGTCCTCCAGCGGAACCATAAGATATATTTTCTGGAAATCTAATTTCTGTGAATGACATATGTCCTCCTGAAAAATAAAATTGAAATAATGTGGCTGAAGAAGGTTTTGGAGGCGTTTCACATAGAAACAATATCATGAAAGTGGCTGAAACTTTATACCACTAAGATAACATTTTAAACTGTTGCTATATTTATCACACCTACAGTTACTATACTTAAGTTTACTTGTACTGTCAAGCAAAAAAATAAAATTTTATGGCAACTAGCCTTGTTTATGACTTAATTCATCTACTTTTTTGCGTAGTACATTCAAATCAGTTGCTCCTACGAATAGGCTATCTCCTATTATTAAAAAAGGTGTGCCACCTACTCCCAAATCTCTTACTAGGAGCTTACTGCCATTTATCATTTGCTCAATTTTGTCTGCATTATTTTTCATGGAACTATTAAAATCATCCTCATCAATCCCTATGCTTTTCACTATATCCAATATGCTTTCGTCTGAAAATCCTCCTTTGTGACTTAAAGCAGCATAGTGAAAATCGAAATATTTTTCTTTATCAATAAAGTAAACAGCTAAAGCGCTTTTTGCTGCCCTTAAAGAGTCATGACCAAGTATTGGAGAGTCTCTAAAGATATACTTAATTTTACCGTCGTTAATTAACTGTTTTATATCGTCTTTTATAGTCTTGCAATATCCACAAGAATAGTCAAAGAAACCTACAGCTACAACACTACTATTTTCATTTCCGGAGTAAGGATAAGTAAGGTCAAATATTTGATCCTTGTATTGTGAAATTTTACTTTTGGTTACATTATCTCAAGCAGCGTAACTACTTTTAATCGACTCCTCTTTGAGAGTTTTTACGATCTTATCAAAATTTCTACTTATATAATTATCTAATTTCTCACCTATATAATCATCGCTTAGCATTTGGCTGCGATTTGAGAGCCAATTATTTATTATTGGCAAACTTGCTATTACTATTATTAAAATCAATAGAAACGATATTCTAGACATACATTTGTTAAAGGACCTGCAGTATAAAATTTTTAGTACCTGTATATTGAAAAAAGCATCTAATATTAATATATAAAAACATTTATATCAAGTGTATTTTATAACCGGTTTTGCCGCAAGTGCAAACTTTACGCAAGGAAACTCAGGCACAAAACTCATCAGAAGATTTTATAATGCAAGTAGCCAAAGCACGCCAGAATAGCCAATTATGAGATGCTCTATCTTTTACCGCCGCGTATAACAACTGTAAACATGGCGGTAAAAAAAGTTGATCATCTTATAACCGCCGTGTATAATGCTAACAAATGCGGCGGTAAATTATATGAGCGAACCAATAATTGGTAGAGAAAAGGAAATAGCCATTCTAGAAAGTAAGCTTCTCTTTTCCCCATTTGCTGAGTTTATTGCAGTGTATGGTCGGCGTCGTGTGGGTAAGACGTACCTAATAAAACAATTTTTCAGTGAACATGCCGATATTTTATTTGAACAGACAGGCCTTAATAATGGTACTATGCAAGAACAGCTTAAAATCTTTACACAGTCATTATCAAATACTTTTTACAAAGGTGCAAAAATGGCTTTGCCTGAAATGTGGCTGGATGCATTACAACAATTAACACTTGCTATTGACAACACACATGAGAATGAACACATTGTCTTATTTTTTGATGAACTTCCATGGTTAGCTACGAGAAAGTCTCGTTTTCTAGAAACGTTAGAATATTTTTGGAATATACATTGGACAAACCGAAAGAAGCTTATCTTGGTTGTATGTGGTTCAGCAGCTTCTTGGATGTTGGAAAATATAATTTATACCAAAGGGGGGTTGCATAACCGCATTACCGCAAGGATACCTTTGCAGCCTTTTAACTTACGTGAAACTAAAGAGTACCTAAGATATTTAGGAATCAACCTTAATCACCAGCAGATATTACAGATCTATATGGCTATTGGAGGAATACCACATTACCTTAAGGAAGTAAGTAAAGGATTATCAGCAGCACAAAACATTAATATGATCTGTTTTCAGAAGGGTGGTTTGTTATTTGATGAATTTGATATGTTGTTTCACTCCTTGTATGAAGAGCCAGAGACATATCTAAATATCATTCGTGCGATTGCAAAAAAGCCAAAAGGGATAAGCAGAAAAGAACTTATAAAAGCGACTAAAATCACTGAGGGTGGTCGCTTAACTGCTAAATTAAGGAGTTTAGAAGAAGCAGGATTTATTGGTGGTTTTTTACCACTGAATAAGGGAAAGAGAGGAGTATATTACAGAATAATTGACGAATATGTATTATTCTATCTAACATGGATTGAACCGTTTAAAGAAGTAACAAAAAGGGCAATAATAAGTGATGCTCACTACTGGGAGTTAGCAATAAAGAAACCAGCTTGGCAAACATGGACAGGACAAACATTTGAAGCAGTGTGTTTTAAACATGCCGATAAAATTAGAAGAAAATTAGATATAGAACATATAGGAGTAATATGTGGAGATTGGCAATATCAACCAGAGAAGAACAGTAAAGAATCTGGTGCTCAAATAGATCTAGTTTTCGATCGAGAAGATGGATGTGTAATGCTCTGTGAGATAAAATATAGTGATAAACCTTATACAGTAACAAAGGAATTTATCGAACAATTAAAAAGAAAAGAAGCAGTTTATAGAGAAAAAACGAAGTCAAAGAAGCAAATATTCTGGGTGTTAATTGCTGCAAATGGAGTTTCTGAGAACCAATATCTAAAAGATACGATACATCATGTAATTACGCTGGAAGACTTGTTTTGAGCTATGTACAACAACTTACGCGATTTCATCTCTGCTTTAGAAGAAAAAAAAGATCTGATTAGGATTAAAAAGGAAGTTTCAACAGTTCTTGAAATGACAGAAATTCACCGTAGAGTTCTGTCAAGCAAAGGACCAGCAATCATTTTTGACAATGTTGTCACAGAAAACGGCAAAAATTCGATTTCAGTTTTGGTAAATTTATTTGGCACTATCAATAGGATAGCTTTAGGGCTGAACATAAATCCTGGTGAACTAAGAGATCTTGGTAAACTTCTGGCGTTTTTGCAATCTCCTGAGCCACCAAAAAGCCTCAAAGATGCTATGAAGATGTTTCCTCTGCTAAAAGTTGTGTTGTCGATGCGAAGTAAAGTCGTGAGCAAAGCTCCATGTCAAGAAGTGGTGCTAACTGGGGATGAGGTGGATCTCAGTTTACTACCTATTCAAACGTGTTGGCCAAATGAACCTGCACCGCTTATCACCTGGCCGATTGTGGTAACAAAAGGACCTACAAAAGATAAACAAGATAATTTCAATCTTGGAATATATCGTATGCAGGTCGTAGATAAAAAAACGACTCTAATGCGCTGGCTTGCACATCGTGGTGGTGCAGGTCACCACAAACGATGGAAAGAGAAGGAACAAAATATGAAATTTCCTGCTGCTGCTGTGATCGGTAGTGATCCTGCAACAATTATTGCTGCGGTAACTCCAGTGCCAGAAACATTGTCAGAATACCAATTTGCTGGGCTACTGCGCAAAAAACCGCTTGAGCTTGTAAATTGTAAGACTATTCCGCTTCAAGTGCCAGCTCATGCAGAGATTGTTCTGGAAGGCTATGTAAGTTTGGATAGATATCAAGATGAAGGGCCATACGGAGATCACACCGGCTACTATAATTCTGTTGAGCAATTTCCAGAATTTAATATTACCGCAATTACTATGCGCAAAAATCCAATCTATCTCAGCACTTTCACTGGCAAGCCACCAGATGAACCATCAATTCTTGGTGAAGCGCTCAACGAAATCTTTGTGCCCATTCTTATCAATCAATTTCCAGAGATAGTGGATTTTTATCTACCACCAGAAGGTTGTTCATATAGAATAGCGGTGATATCGATAAAAAAGTCTTATCCAGGGCAGGCAAAAAGAATTGTTATGGGCATACTTTCCTTTCTAAAGCAATTTTTATACACGAAGTTTATTATCGTTGTTGATGATGATATAAATATACGTGATTGGAAGGAAGTGATGTGGGCAATATCAACGAGAATGGACCCTGTGCGTGACACAATCATGATAGAGAATGCCCCTATTGATTATTTAGACTTTGCTTCCCCTGAAAGTGGCCTGGGAGGTAAGATGGGATTTGATGCAACAAATAAAATCCCGCCTGAAACCAAACGAGAATGGGGAGAGAAAATTGAAATGAGCGAAGAAATAGTAAGAAAAATCACGGAGAAGTGGGAAGAATATGGATTGACAAGTGATTAAATTATGATGTAGCCTATCGCCGTATATCTGGGGGTGGGTTATTGTGAGGCTTTTTCACTTTTTATTCTTGTTAATGTGTTTTTCTCTGTATTACTATACGGGTTTTATATTTTTGCCCTGCCCAAAAGCTACGGTTTGCTTTTCACCTGGAGAAGATTGTGCTGTACCGATAATCAGCGTAATAGATCAGTCTAAAAAATCTATCTTAGTTCAAGAATATACATTTACTCTTGGAGCAGTTGCAAAATCTTTGATTAATGCTAAAGAACGCGGTGTTGATGTTAAAGTCATCTTAGATAAATCGCAACTCTACTCAAAATATAGTGTTATAAATGAATTATTTTCAGGTGGAGTACCAATTTGGATCGATGATAAGCCAAAGATTGCTCATAATAAGATAATGATTGTTGACAATCAAAAAGTCATCACAGGGTCATTTAACCTTAGTAAGACAGCTAAAAAAGGAAATGCTGAAAATTTATTAATTATTACAGATTATCCTGAATTGATTCAGCAGTATGTGAAAAACTGGGAGGCACGAATGTCACAATCTTATAAATACGCTCCCAACTAATCGAGAGCGCTTGCTCAAAATCGGTTTTAAAAACAGCAAGGGAGAGCTTTTTTGATTGATTGGCATAATGATTATGATATAATGAACTAAAAGTTTAAGGAATAAAGTAATGGATTATATAAATGATGCTGCCGGTAGCTACACTGCCATTCATGATTTTTTTCAAAACAACGGTGTTGGAGATTACAAAGTTCAATGCAGTTATGGTGGGGTGCCGTATGTTACTGATGAGTACGTGCATTCTGGCGATAGATTTTGGAGTAATAATTTCATAGACTCACATTTTGGCAGGGAAATAAAAATGTATCCTCAAAGTAAACTTTTAGCTAAAGAATATGCTGGAAATACGTTGCCAGTTTCAATATCACTAGATAAGGATTTAATAAAAATGAAGGAATGTCAGAAAAAAAACGAAATTTGTGGAATTAGAAAGGGAGTCAGGTGATTTAGTGTATGATAAGGAAAAGTATGTAAAGTGTTACACAACAAAGCTATCATATGATGATGTACATATTTACAATAACGATAAAGTTTCAACATTCAGCATAAAATACGACGTGCCAAATGATTCGAAATACAGTTTAAATATAACATTTACAAAGGTTAATGATAATAAACCAGGATTTTGGCAAAAATTTAAAAACGTGTTTAACGTGACCATTCACTAGACTTCTTTCAAAATTGTTAGAGGGAGTGTAAGATCAAGTATTTGAAAGCATGAAATATAAGGAAATAGAAAAGCCTATTTTGCCTAAACTGAAGCGTCTTTTCCAATTTTTTCTAGCATCAACTCAGCAGCTTTTTGTTCAGCAATCTTTTTACTAGAAGCGCATGCAGAAACTTTACCATAATCTTCTATGCAAACTGATATAGTAAATTCAGGATTGTGCGCTGGTCCAGTTTGTTTTACAAGCTCATACTCTGGTAAAGGCAATTTGTTTTTCTGAGTCCACTCTTGCAGTGAGGTTTTAGGATCTTGAGGGGGGTCGAGCATACCTTTAGCTAGCTTTTCCCAATATTGGGTAATAAATTTTTCAACATTTTCAAGTCCGCCATCAATATAAATTGCACCTATTAGTGCTTCAAGCGAGTTTTCTAAATTTTTTAGATTACATCTCCCTCCATTGCAGCGTTCACTATTATTCATGATGATAAAGCCGCCTAATTTTATTTCTTTAGCAACATTAGCAATGGTGTTGCCACAAACTAAATCCGTCTTTCTTTTTGCCAATGCTCCTTCTTTTTCTTCAGGAAATAGTTTAAACAGTATGGCAGATACGACCATATTCAAAACACTATCGCCCAAAAACTCTAGTCTTTCGTAGCTTACAATCTGGTTTTTGCTATTCCTTTTATTTACGCTTGGGTGAGTTAGTGCCTCTTCTAATATTGCATAATTTGTAAATTTATAATCAATGATCTTAGATATTGCATCATTCAAACTCTTCATACCCATTATTTAAAAGAAAAGCACTTCCTACCACCTTTATACCAGAGAATTAGTTTTATTTTATTAAAATAATACCACCAACTTCCAAAATTAATGTATACAACCCACCACCTCACTAATGTTACTAAATCCATCTCTCCTTATTAGTTCTGCAAGTTCTAGATTAATTTTGTTTACAACTTGAGGTCCGTGGTATATGAGAGCAGTGTACAACTGCACCAAAGAGGCTCCTGCTTTTATTTTTTCATATGCATCAGCACCATTTGAAATTCCTCCGCACCCTATTAACAATATTTTGCCCTTAGTAAATTTGTACATATCGCCCAATAACTCGGTTGAAAGTTTGAACAGTGGTTTGCCACTCAATCCGCCAATCTCGTTATGGTGAGAATGTCGACTGATCGTAGTGTTACTTACTGTCAATCCATCAATTTCATACTCCAATGCAAGCTCAGCAATATTTTCTTTTGTTTGCTGATCTATATCTGGTGAGATTTTTAGTATTATTGGTGTGGATTTGGAATTATCAATCACTTTGTGGGTAGCTTTCAGTAACTCAGATAATTCTTGTTTATTATGCAAATTGCGTAAATTGGGTGTATTTGGAGATGAAATGTTTAGCACTATATAATTGCTTTTTCCATACACCATCTTTATTAAATCAACATAATCACTAATTTGGTCTTTCGATGCACTATTTTTTCCTATATTTATGCCAAAAATACAGTCATCAAGCTTGGTTTCATCTATTTGTTTAAGAAAATAGTCTATTCCTTTATTATTAAACCCCAATCTATTGATTATCGCTTGATCATCAACTAACCGAAAAATTCTTGGTTTTTTATTTCCATATTGTGGATTACGAGTTACAGTACCAGCTTCAATAAACCCGAAACCAAATGAGAGCATAGGTCTTATAACTTCTGCATTTTTGTCAAAACCTGCAGCAAGACCTACGGGGCTTCTGAGCTTATTACCAAAAAAATTCACACTCAAAGATTCTGGCAGCTCTATAGGATTCTTATAAGGCATTTTCTTTAATGCCATAATTGCCAAAGAGTGAGCAACTTCAGGCGGCAGTAAAAACAATAAATTACGTAATATCATTTTGTAAAACACTTTGCTTATTTTTAGTTTATTTTTTACCATGAAACGCTATAAGAGTATAACCATAACTTGAAAAGAAATTGATTTTACTTATGAATAATTTTCTCTATAGGTTACACACTTAAAGCTACTGTTGAATTGAGCAACTTTTACAAGATATAGAAAATGAAAGAGGCCGGGACCGGAATTGAACCGGTATAAAAGGATTTGCAGTCCTCCGCATAAGCCATTCTGCCACCCAGCCATTTTTTATGTGTAGATATCCATTATATCTTTTAGCATAGATAAAGCTTCCTCCCTTTTGCGTTGAAAAGTGTTACGTCCAATGATTGAACCATTACCACCACCCTGCTTAATTTCTTTCGCTTCATTGCATATGTCATCTACTTCCTTCGATTCACCACCAGAAAAAACTACTATTCTTTTCCCTGCAAAACAAGATCTTTTAACATATTCAATTCTTTTAGATAATGATTCAATATTTTCTGTTTCTATTCTCTCCCTTTCCAAATATTTAGTTGGAAGTTTTACTTTGATTATATTAGCGCCAAGTAAAGCTGCTATGTGCGCAGCATAGGCAATAATATCAACTGCTGTTTCACCTTCTTTGGAAATTCCTTCACCACGTGGATAAGACCATAGCACTACTGCAAGCCCATAAGACTTGGCTTCAGCTACGATTTCACGGGCTTCTTCCATCATATCAAAACACTTCGCAGAACCAGGATATATAGTAAATCCAACAGCCAAGCAGCCCAAACGCAGTGCATCTTTCACAGAAGAGGTTATTGCTTGATCAGAAGTCAGATCTTTTGAATGTAAGGAGTTGGAACTATTAAGTTTCAAAATAAGTGGGAGCAGGCCAGCATAAGTCGAAGCACCAGCTTCAATCATACCAAGTGGAGCAGCATATGCACTTACTCCCGAATCAACTGCAAGCTGAAAATGATAATGTGGGTCATAAGCATCAGGGTTAACTTCAAAGCTTTTTATTGGCCCGTGCTCAAATCCTTGATCTACTGGCAGAATCACTAACTTGCCAGTACCGCCAAGCTTTCCATGCATGAGAATACGAGTAAGATTTGCTTTTACCCCGGGGTTTTCACTTTCGTAGTAGCTTAGAACTTGTTTTACTTTATCACTTATCACTATAATTCAAATTAAATTTAAGTTATAAATTGTAACAAAGATGAAGTTCAATACAAGGATTTTAAACTATATCAAAAGCAATTTTATCTTCTACTTTATTCATATAGATTCTTAATTTCCTTCCTTTTGTTAATTTACGATTCAGTATTTCTTCCGCTAAGTAACTTTTTATCTCTTTTTCAATAAGTCTCTCTATCGGACGTGCTCCCATTTCCTTACTATAACCCATTTGTACAAGATAAGATTTCACTTCATCCTCTACCAAGCAGTTTATGCCTTTTTGCGTCAGTTGCTTTTTCAGTTCTAGGACAAATTTATCTACAATATGCAAAATCACATCCGTACTTAAGTCAGAAAAAGAAATAATCGCATCAAGACGATTACGAAATTCAGGGCTAAAAACCTGTTCTATTGCTTTTTCGCTATCACCAATGTTAAAATTTTTATGCCCAAAGCCAACAAAACTTTTGCTGCGTTCAACTGCTCCTGCATTAGTTGTCATAATTAAAATTATATTGGAAAAGTTAACTTTACGTCCGTAAGTGTCTGTAACACAACCATAATCCATAATTTGTAGCAATATATTATAGATATCGCTATGGGCCTTTTCAATTTCATCAAGCAGCACAACACTATATTGATTGTTAGATACAGACTCTGTGAGTAATCCACCCTGATCATAACCTACATATCCAGGAGGAGAACCAATAATCCTTGATATCGTATGAGATTCAATATATTCGGACATATCAAAGCGTATAAGATTCATGCCCATGCTTTCTGCTAATTGTTTTGCTAGCTCGGTTTTACCAACACCGGTTGGCCCTGCAAAAAGATAATTTGCTAAAGGCTTATTGTAATTTCTCAACCCAGATTTAGCAATTTTAATAGAATTAACAAGAGATTCTATTGCCTGCTCTTGGCCAAGAATCACCTTTTCTAGATTATCTTTTAAAGACTTTACTTTCTGCAAATCATCAGATTCAGATCCGCAAGGCACATTTGTAATTCTAGTAATGGTATTTTTAATATCTCTACTATTTACAATTTTACCCCTGTTTCTTAGCAATTTACAATATGCCCCTGCCTCATCAATAACATCAACCGCTTTATCAGGTAATATTCGCCCAGTAATATACTTATGCGAAAGTTCAGCCGCAGACCTAATGGCATTCTTTGTATAATATACTCCATGATACCCTTCATAGTAGTGCTTTATGCCATCTAGTATCTTTATCGTTTCATTAACAGAAGATTCTTTAACATTAATTTTTTGAAACCTTCTCGCTAGTGCTTTATCTTTTTCAAAACTAGTGCTGTATTCTCTATATGTAGTTGCACCTATACAACGTAGTGTACCTCTTGCAAGCGCAGGTTTGAGTAGGTTACCTGCATCAAGAAAGCTACCACTTGTAGAACCTGCTCCAATGATAGTGTGTATTTCGTCAATAAAAAGGATAGCACCTGGTTTTACCTCAATCGCTTTTATTATAGATTTTATTCTCTCTTCAAAATCACCTCTGTAGCGTGTCCCTGCAAGGAGTGATCCTAAATCCAAAGCATAAATTATACTGGACCTGAGCGCACTCGGAACACTGCCTTCAATGATCTTCAATACCAAACCCTCAACTATTGTTGTTTTGCCAACACCTGGGTCTCCAACATATAAAGGGTTGTTTTTTCTACGCCTCAATAATATTTCTATAGTGCGATTTAATTCATAATCACGACCAATAACATAATCTATTTTTTTGCTTCTTGCATAGTCATTTAAATTTTTACAATAACTTTGTAGAATTTCCTCATCTTTTAGTAGCTCACCTTTATTTACTGTAGTAGAAGCGTCATTATTTTTATCAAGTTTTACTTTATGATTGGTGGTGTATTCATCTATATCGTTAGAGTATTTCATATTAGATATATGGTAAATCAAATTGGAATCTTTCGCACTTTGTTTCTGCAATAGATCTTCAACGTATAAACCTTGCTCAGACAAAATTTCTACTAGAACACTTGCTCCATTTATTTCTTTTTTCCCCAAGCTATGAGCCCGTATTATTGCTCTGTGTATTATGCATTGAAACATTGAGCTAGGTTTAACTCCATTGATAATCAATTCAGAACTGCTTTGTAAAAACCCTTTTATATTATTATTATAATCATTAGCCTTAATATTGCATCTTGATAGAATGTTATCCATATTGATGATTTCATCGGCTCTGATATTACATCTTGATAAAACGTAATTTACATCCACGTCTTTAGTTAACGCCAGCAATAAATGTTCTACTTTCGCATATTTTAGATTAAAATTAGAAGCAATGAGTAGCGCTCTATTCAAACTTGCCTCTAAGTTTTTGGAAATCATCGCCTATTCTCTTTAAAAGTGGGAACTCATATATAATGAATAGCACACAATTATTAAAAAAATTGAAATCCAGCAGTTCGCTGTAGCCAATTTGAATCCCCACTCTGGATCTACGTCATAGCACCGCGATATCTCAACATAGATTCTGCTAATGAGTAGCGGAATGACGAGTTTTACACTTATCAAGTTGTAGGTAAATCCTATTTAATATGCTTTTTCTAGTACTCTGCTTTTCTTTTTAAATGCATTGATCTTTTTTCTACCGTATTTAGTCTTTAACGTACTTGGCCTTTTAAAGACCTTTTTGCTATTACGTTTTTTAAATTGCACACTACAATCAAAATTTGGCTCTCCTTCTTTGTCTGCCAATGCAGGCAGTCTTCTCTTATCTTGAGGTGTAACAAAAGATAGCGCATGCCCTTCAGCTCCAGCACGTGCAGTTCTGCCTATACGATGAATATAGTCAGCTTGCGATTGTGGTGCATCATAATTGATAACATGTTGAATGTGGGGAATATCAAGGCCGCGAGAAGCAACATCTGTTGCAACCATGATTTGATTGCGGCCACGACGAAAAGAATTAATGACCCTTTCGCGCTTGTGCTGCCTTAAATCACCATGAATTGCTAAAGCGCTATAGTCATCTTTGTACAATCTGCTAGCTAGCTGATCCGCTCCTTGCTTTGTTTTGACAAAGATAATGATTGATCCTTCGCGCTGACATAGTTGTGTAACAAGCTTTTCATATTTTTCTGATTCTGATGCATAAACAATCTCTTGCTTAATTTTTACAGAAGTTGTAGTCTCACAATCAACAGAAATACGTTCTGGTCGATTAAGGTACTTCTCAGTAAGTTTAACTATATCACTAGGAAGAGTTGCAGAAAACATAAGAGTCTGCCGTATTTTTGGCAGATATTTCATGATCCCTTCAATTTGAATTCCAAAGCCCATATCAAACATACGATCCGTTTCATCAAGCACAAGAACGCTAACATTGCGAGTAATCAAAGTTTTACGCTCAATATGGTCTATAATACGACCAGGAGTACCTATTACAATTTGTGGTTTTTTCTGAAGCTGATTTAGCTGCCTAAAAATAGGCTCACCACCAATCAATAAAGCGACCCTTAGTGCAGAATTTTGAAATAAGAGTTTTCTTATCTCATTTGTTACCTGATGCGCAAGTTCCCTGGTTGGCACGATGACTAAAGCTGAACCAGTGTTAGGCTCATTCAGCAACTTAGCAACCAACGGAATAGCAAATGCCAAAGTTTTTCCAGTTCCCGTTTGAGCAGACCCAAGAATATCTTTACCTTGTAGCGCTAAGGGAATTGCTTGTATTTGAATCGGAGTTGGGACGAAAAGATTATTTTTATCTAGAGCTTGTGTAAGCGAAGCTGGAAGACCCATCTCATGAAAATTATTCACAATACGTTAACCCTATTAAAAGACTTCATAATAGATTAATCTTCCAATCTTAAATTTATTGCAGATTTTTTATCTTCTCCGTTTCTACCGCGCTCCTCTTTAACCTCATAACTCACCCTTTCTCCTTTTATCCCCTTCTCTTTATTCTCTCCTTTAAGTGTCTCAGGCCTTATTCCTGAACGCTCCAACGTGCTAATATGTACAAAAACGTCACCCCCTTTACCTTCTGGCTTGATGAAACCATAGCCTTTTTCGGCATTAAACCATTTTACATTACCAAATTCCATTTAAACAACTCCTAAATTATTAACTAACATTACTAATGTGATGAAAAACTTTGAAATTACGATTGAGAATGCTTTAAGCTTAGCTATTGAAACTAAACCTTTATACTCCATAGTCTATTCTTAACATTACATGACAATAATACACAATTGTTGTACTTAATGCAAATAAATTTTTTAATCGTTAAGCGAACCTGCAACCGTCATTTCGCTAACTTTAATCGTTGGTGAATTAAATTGCCCACAAAAAGTTAGATCATCTGCAACGAATAAATTGCTAAACATATCCTTCAAATTGCTAGCAATGGTAATCTCATGTATTGGATAGGTTATTTTTCCATTTTCTATAAAAAATCCGGAAGCGCCTTGGCTGTAATCGCCATTGATTAAATTAACACCAAAACCAAATAAATCAGTTACATATATTCCCTCTTTCACTTCCTGAATTAATTCTTCAAACGATACATTACCATTCTCAATGTAGAGGTTACTAGCTGCAGGAATAACTGCAGCATTACTTGCACGAGTTGCACTTCCGGTTGTTTCTGAGTCTAATTTTCTAGCCGAGTATAAGTCTAAAATCCAATTTTGTAATATTCCGTTTTTTACAAATATATTTTTCTTGCTAGTTATCCCTTCTCCATCAAATGGTCTCGATGCTATGCCTCTTGGCAACAATGGATCATCAATAATATTAATTCTATCGTTGAAAATCTGAGCGTTTAAACTACCCCTCAAGAAAGAACTGTTGCTTATAATACTGCTCCCATTTATAGCAGAAGCAAAACTTTTTATTAGCCCTTTTGCTGCTCTTTTTTCAAAAATAACTGGAAATTTACCAGTTTTAATTGTACGTGAATTCAATTGATCAACTGCTCTTTTTGCTGCTTCTTTTCCCATTAACTCTGGCAACTTTAAATCACTAAAATTACATGCTATATCATAATCGTAACCAACCTTCATTTCACTTTCTCTTCCAGCAACAACAGAGACCTGATTAGCAAAGGTTGATTTACTAAACGAGCCAATAAAACCAGAAACAGTCGATAATACTGTATTCACTAAAGCGTATGAAGAAGAGGCTCCTTCAGAATTAGTGATACTCTTATGTGCAAGGGCTGAATTTTCTGCAGCTTCAGCAATTTCTTTTAGGTTATCAACGGTTACAACATTATTATCTGAGATACTTAAATCTGCAGAAGAGATATAATTACTACCATTTACAGCAAAATTAATGCAAGGATCTTCTGGCGCATTCTTTGCCATTTCTACCACTTGGCTTACCGTATCACTAAGATTATTCAAATCGTTTGTAGAAATATACGCAGCTTTGTTTTTACCTGCTATAGCTCTGATTCCTACAGTGCAATTTTTAGATTGTGATATTTGCTCAATTTTTGATAGACGCTGAGAAACTGAAGTCTTATTAGTTTCATATATTGTAACTTCCGCATCTTGATTCTGCTTTTTTATTAATTTAGTGATATCTGCTGCAATATTTAATATATTCATTTTCTATTCCTTAGATTTTTATAAAGACTCTGCACCACCTATAACTTCAATTAAATCAGTTGTAATTGCTGCTTGACGAGAACGATTATAAAGCAATGCTAGTTTGTTCAGCATCTCTTTAGTGTTTCTGTTTGCTGATTCCATAGCAACCATCCTAGCACTATTCTCACTTGTTGCACTTTCAAGCAAAGCAGAGTAAAGAGCAATTACAACGTAATCTTGAACCAAAGATTTTAAAATAAATTCAATATTTTGTGGTTCATACTCATAGCCGTAATCTGTTGTTGGATCAGCCAGAGAGTTGTCAATCAAGGATGAGTCTTCACTCCATGGTTTTATTGTTTCCAACATTGGCTTTTGCGTGAAGGTATTATAGAATTTACTATAAAAAACTTTAACTTTATCGTATTTACTTAAATCTATACCATCAAGCAAAGCTTCTACGTACTTTAACGTGATCCCCTTACTATTTTCAATTTTTAAGATACTTTTAGAGTCAAATCTATTTTTACCTACATCAAAAGCTTTTTTACCAAGAAATACAATATCTACTTTTTTGCCATTTGCGATTGACTTATTTACACGCTCTTGACTAAATTTGACAATAGAAGAGTTAAAGTTGCCGCACAAGCCACGATCAGACGCAACAATGAATACTAGGTAAGAACCGTCATTACTGATATTTAGAATTTTTGCCAATAATTTTTGATCAATTGATAGCATTAATGAAGAAATAATGCTATGCAGCTTAGATATATATAATTTTGAATTTGATAATTTCTTTTGGCTTTGTAATAACTTTGCTGCAGAAACCATTTGCATTATTTTCGTGGTTTTCTGTACAGACCTAATATTCTTAATTCTTAAGGATAATTCCTTTAAGCTCTTCATTTTGTATACAACTCTGATTTATTAAAATATATAATTGTTAGTGTCTAAAAGCAAGTTTTTTTGACATTAGAATCAAGTCTAACTAAAAAACTTGCAGGTTTATTATTTTGAAATAAGGGTTATATTAAGAGATCTACTACAAAAATTGTTCAATAGAGGCCTTTGATGGTAATTTCCCATATATTATTATCATCACACTTTGTGGAACCTTATAATATATAACAAACGCAATTAAAACTATTGCAATTTGAACATTTATGATCCCATTGCTTTAGTTCTCTGTTACAATTTTTACACTTCCAGCCCGGATCAGGCAAAGCTTCTGAGCCCATCTTGTTTAGCCAATAAATTACCTTGTCGTGTTCTTGCAATGTAACCTTGAGTTGTATTACAATAAAGTAGATTGACATGTAATTAGCTTTTTTCATAGCAGTGTCTAAATATTGACTTGCAAGATCATATTTACCTGAACTCATTGAGGACAAAGCAAGTAAACAGTAACTAAAATAATAATCAGGGCGTAAGTTGTATAGTCTTTCAGTACCTTTACTATTTAAATTGATGTACATTCTAGCTGACTGAGGAGTAGGATTTACTGCATATTCTGTCTCTAGCACTGCAGAAGCTTTTCTGATTTTTCCAAGTTTAATATATAATTCTGCTTTTAAATAATTGATGGACCGAAAGGTTGCATAATAACTTTGTGCTCTGAATAAAGACTTTATAGCTCCTTTAAAATCCCCTTTACTTTCATATTGTTTTGCCAAAGCACAATAAAAAACTGCAAACATTTCTTTATGGTCAAAGGGAAGAAAAATATTGAACTTAACTGCTTCCTTTAACCTCAAAATTGCATTAATCCAATCTTCTTTCAATATGCAATGCTCTATTTGAAAGGGAATAGATAGCATTTTATCATTAATTGAACTAGAGCAATATTCTATAAATTTTTGAAAGACTACTTTTTCTTGTTTGAGGTGAACAATCAGCTTATTGGCCAGAAGTAGAGCTAAGTTACGATTTTTATTTGCAATATTTGTTAAACCGTTACTGAAGAAGCTGTAATTTCCCATCTTACCTGAGTTAAAGAGCTTTATTAAAGATAACTTATCGCTCTCCTCATTTAGATTTTTAACTAGCTTGTGAGCGTTCTCTGTATTGCCCAAATCCATGCTAAAAAAAGCTTCAAAAAGAAGCAATTCTTCTCTATCCTTTCTTCTATTTCTTATGTTGGCAAATGTTGATGAAATGGAAGAACAAAAGCGTGCAAGTATAATTAATAAAAACAATAAAAATACACAAGCAAAAATAATGAAATATAGATCAACACTTATAGTGTAACTGCCTAACTCTAATCTCATTACTTCACCACTCACTTTGACCCATATGCCAAATAAAAAAGAGAGAGCGAAAACTATGAAGTAAATCATGAGATATATTGTAATAAGTGATGATATATTATTGAAATATTCTTAGAAGCTACAATAAAACCATTTAATTTACTGAGCCATGGTTTAAATTCTGGATGTGTTAAATCTCCTATTGTAGTAGCTATGCTCTGCCAATCATTATCGTTTATTGACTCCTCAATTTCTGCCAACTTTACTCTCAATGGATCGTTTTTATCTTTTACCTTTATCCAGTTGGAAATGATTCTTTTAAAGAATGTACTCTTATTATAGTCAATAACAGCAATAGTCTTTTCAAAAGATAATTTTAACTCATGTAAAGTATCTACTTCTTTTAAACTTTCCAATTCACTCACTGCATTCTCTATCTCTGGATCGTCAAGCTCTGATATCAAAGGCTTTATTGAATTTATATGATTATCAAATTTTGCTTCTCGCAATAACGAATCCTTCATTTTAACTACAAGTAGCAGCAATCTTGCGAGGTTCTTATGCCTTGAGCTACCATCACCTTGCTCACATTGAGTGTGCAGACCTCTCTTTAAGTCAAATATCTTTTTTTCTACCCTGGATTGATTAACTTCAAGTGACATTCTGAATTCATCTATTTTTTCCGTTAAAACATTTATATTGTCTTTGCTTTCTTGCTGAATTATTTTTAAAAAGATTATGTTATTTATTGTGATGTAACCGGCAAATAACAATACAATTAAGAACCAGCCTATGTACTTTTGTTGAGTATCATTCATAACGTAGTATCTCCGCAGGATCTTGTGCAGCTGCCTGTAATGCAGGAGCAATTGTTGCTAAAAATGATAAGAATAATGCAAGTGCAGAAATGTTCACTACATCTTGAGGAACTAATATCACCGGCAAACTTGAGAAAAAGTATATCATAGGATCAAACAGCTTGACGTTGGTAATGCTTTCTAAAAATACTCTAATATTTTCGATATTGAGAGAAAAAACGACACCTATAATACAGCCAAGACAAGTTCCCGCAAAACCGATTAATAGACCACAAGCGCAAAATATGCGCATAATGCTTCCACTTGTTGCACCAAATGTACGCATAATTGCAATCGCGGATTTCTTTTCTTGCACTATCATCATTAAATTTGAGATAATATTAAATGCTGCTACAACTATAATCAAAGTAAGAATTAAAAACATCACATTTCTTTCAGTTCTTAAAGCACTAAAATAATGGCTTTGCTGTGATTGCCAACTTTCAGCTTTCATTCCTATTTCTTTTTCTATAGCATCTGCCAGCTTACCAGCTCTAGTAACGTCGTCTACAAGTACTTCTATATTTTTTATACTATTTTCATAATTAAAAAAGGCTTGTGCTGATTTTAGAGGCATATATATCAAGGTATTATCATACTCAAACATACCCATATCAAATATTGCTATAACTTTATATTTTTTCATTCGCGGCATTTCACCAAGTAATGCATCAAATTCTTCAGATAATATAAACGTAATTTTGTCGCCATAGTCAACGTTCAAAGCTTCTGCCAATCGTGCTCCTATTATTATCCCTTCATCAAATTTTTTTACATCACCTATAATTACATTATTTGTAACAGTAGTATTGTTAAGTAGGCCTTTAGTTGACACACCTCGCACTATAGCGCCAGCAATCTTACCATTTGCTGCAATAATGGCTTGATCATTGGTCATAGAAGTAGCCTTCAATATACCTGGAATTTCCTCGATGGATTTTGAAACTGCACAGTAATCTGAACTTACGTTCCTATCAAAGTAAACATTAATATGGCCATCAATGCCAAGTATCGAGTCAAGCAGCTTTGCTCTGAATCCATTCATTACAGACATCACAACTATTAACGTTGCAACTCCAAGAGCAATGCCGATAATAGAGAACAAGGTCATTATAGAGCAAAATCTGGCATTTTTTGCCCGCAAATAGCAAGCAGCCATAGCAATTTCAAAGGTAATTGACATTACAAAACATTTTGAGGTTAAACATTATATTCTTGAAACTTCGTATAATTGTAGACTTTTCTTTATTTGAAAACTAGATATTTTTACTCCTATGATTGCTGTCCAGTAAAAAATTCAAATTTTGTAAAATCTTTAAAAACCCAGTTGTTTTTAAGAGTATAAAAGATAGTTGTGAGAAACTTCCTAGCAGTTGCAATAATAGCCTTAGCAGAACCACGCTTCTTTTTCACATGCTCGTAAAAACTTTTCAGGTAAGGACTATAACGTATAGCAATCCAAGTACACTGTACTAAAGAAGTACGTCCTATTTTTGATCCACGTTTGGTAATTCTTCCAATTGTGCACTGTTGATTGGATTGAGAAACTCGCAGTACAACTCCAAAATAAGCAGTGAGTTTTTCTGGGTTACTAAAATCATTAATATCACCAATTGTTGCAACAAAGATAGCTGCAGAAATTGCACCAATGCCTTTAATGCTGATGAGATTATTAAACCCAGGAGGCTGCTTAGCAAAAGCTATAATTTCCTTTTCAAGTTTTTTGAGACTTTCTCGAATGACTTCCAGATTACTGCTAATCACTTCAATCTCAACCCTTTCCAAGTAACTCCAATCATGTTTACCAAGAGAACGTTCAAATCCAGATTTGGTTGTGAGTACCTCCTTTTTAATCTTTATTCCATGGTAATTAAAAAGATACCCGCGATTTTACTAACTTATCTCTTGTTTTAAGAACATGTCTTGAAAGGGAATGAAGAAAAGAGTATGATGAGGTAAGCAAAAAATAGGAGGGTAAGTTGTATCCAAGTGATATAAGTGACAAGGAATGGGAAATTTTAGAGCCCTATGTTGCACAAGGAGCGATAGGACGACCAAGAAAACATAACATCAGAACAATTATTAATGCAATAAGGTATATAATGAGGGGTGGTTGCCAGTGGAGAATGCTACCAAAAGATTTTCCTCCATGGAAAACGGTGTATGACTATTTTCTCAGGTGGCGTAATAATGGAAAATTGAAAAAAATACATGACATGCTAGTAAAAGAGGTAAGAAAAATGGTTGGTAAAAATGAAACACCTTCAGTAGGTATAATTGACAGTCAATCAGTGAAAACGACTCAAAAAGGGGATCAAGAGGATATGATGCCGGTAAAAAAATAAAGGGTAGAAAACGCCATATTATTGTAGATACACTAGGTCTTGTAATTACTGCAGAAGTACACAGCGCAAGTATTCAAGATCGCGATAGTGCTCTAAACCTTTTTGCTCAGGCTAAATGCAAAGCCCCAACCTTACGGAAGTTTTTTGCCGATCAAGGGTACACAGCAAAATCGATGTTTATTGGAAACTGGATGTTTGCTAACAATTGCCAAGAAATTGGTTGATACAGGATTTCAGGTTATTCCTAAACGTTGGATCGTAGAACGCTGGCTTTCCAATTTTAGACGTATGAGCAAGGATTATGAGCATTCTCCTCTCACTTCAAAAACTAATATCTTCTTTAATATGATCACTATTATGCTTCACAAATTAGCTCATTTTTTAGTTTGAAGGGAATGTTCAAAAAAGTGTGCCAAACCGCATTTTTAGTTCAACTCAATTTTCAATCTGCTGGGAAAGAAGATATCAAAATCAAACGCATTAACATCCGCACCTTCTGCTAGAGCTTGTTTAAAAGCTTCTAGGTTCTCATCATCAATAGCTTTAAATAACTTTTCTGTCGGCGCATTAAGCTGTTCTGAAACATTGCTTCTAGAAAGCATACTAAATTCCTCTTTTTAATAACTTACTAACATAATTATGTAAAAGAAAAGGAAAATTGCAAGCAATTTATTTAAAAACCTCAGATGACTCTAAAAACTTCTCTGCATCAAGTGCAGCCATGCACCCTGTTCCTGCTGCAACTACTGCCTGGCGATATACCTTATCTTGAACATCACCTGCAGCAAACACTCCTGCTCTACTAGTCAAAGTTGTTCCAGGTTTCGTAATTATATAACCTTGCTGATCCATTTCAACAAAGCCTTTAAAAATACCTGTATTTGGTGCATGCCCAATTGCAATGAACACTCCATCCACTTCTAATTCTTGAGCTTCCGTTGATTTAACTATAATACCAGTAACTTTCTTCGGATTTTCTTCTCCAAGAATCTGCTCTACGGTATGGTTCCACATTACTTTTATTTTATCATTTTTAAAGAGCCTATCTTGCATTACTTTTTCCGCTCTCAATTTATCACGCCTGTGTATTAATATCACTTCTTTGGCAAATCGAGTTAAAAATATTGCTTCTTCAACGGCGGTATTTCCACCACCAACCACAGCTACAACTTTATTCCTAAAAAATGCACCATCACAAGTTGCACATGCTGAAACTCCGTAACCTTGAAATTCCTTTTCACTCTCCAAACCAAGCCATTTTGCTTGCGCACCGGATGCAATTATAATTGCATCCGAATAGTAGTCATTAGTATTACTAAAAGACTTAAATCCATATTCATTAGAGCCTTCAAGTTGTGCAACGCTCTTTATTTCATCATCTATTATTTTTGCTCCAACCTTTTCTGCATGCAACTTCTTTTGGGCCATGAGCTCTGGCCCTTGTATTGAAATAAACCCTGGATAATTTTCAACATCCGTAGTAATCGTAAGCTGACCACCAGGCTGCATTCCTGTTACTACAATTGGCTCTAAGTTTGCACGTGCTGCATATATAGCAGCAGCATAACCCGCTGCTCCAGATCCAATAATAAGAACTTTTGTACTAAATCTATAATTCTTCACTGTATGAGTTTAGATAATCAGCTACTCCTTCATTACTCGCCTGCATTGCCGGCTTGCCCCTCTTCCATCCAGCTGGACATACTTCACTATGCTCTTTGTTATGGTTTATTGCATCTACAATTCTAATAAACTCATCAATATTACGCCCTAAAGGCAAATCATTTATCGATTGATGGCGCACAATAAATTTATCATCAATAACGAAAGTTGCCCTCAGTGCAACTGAATCATCATGCAATACTCCATAGTCTCTTGATATAGACTTTTTGATATCAGACACTAAAGTGTAGCTAACCTCTCCAATACCACCATCATTAACTGGAGTGTTTCGCCATTTATAATGTGAAAATTTTGAATCTACACTTATTCCTATCACTTCAATACCACGCTTTGCAAACTCATTTATTCTATTATTGAGCGATATCAATTCAGTTGGGCAAACAAAAGTAAAATCAAGTGGATAGAAAAAAAGGATAGCATACTTATTCTTTATGTGCTTACTCAGACAGAAATCATCAACAATTTCTCCGTCAGAGAGAACAGCTGAAGCAGTAAAATCGATAGCAGATTTTGTTACAAGATTCATAATTGACCTATTCTTTTAAAACAACTCTAATTTTACACTTGATAAACTTATATGCAAGTTTTCTTTAGTTTTAGCCCTATAAAAACTTCCTAAAATAGCTCTTCTTTTTTACCGATAAGATACAATCTAGTTTCACTTTATGACGGTGTCGTCCCAGCGCCCCTATGATGTCATCCCAGTGCCCAGACTACTTGGATCCAGGAAACTTAACTCTACATCAAGTAAATGTACAAATTGCCTTGCAGCCTACAATTCCGCACTTCTAGCCTGCATCGCTGTTATAACATTAGCAAACTGCCAGATATTGATTAAACCAAAAAAGAAATTTAAGAAATATCCTATAGCATATTGATATTGCAGAAGTCAGAACAGAGGAGGGAAAACTATATCTATTTGTTGCTATAGATCAAATTCACCTATGTTGAGTTACATAAACGTGCTACAAAACCCATAGCTGCTGAGTTTTTACGTAATTTGATTAAAATTCTACCGCACACTGTTTTGACAGACAACGGTATACAATTTACCAACCAGAAACGCCATAAATACGCTTTCCAACACATATTTGATAGAGTTTGTAAAGAACATAATATTGAACATCGTCTAACAAAAATCTTGGGCAAGTTGAACGAAACTTTAAAAAATACTACTGTTAAAAAACACTACTACCAATCACATCAGCAACTCACAAAGCATCTTTATATGGCTTACAATTATGCAAAGAGACTCAAAACTCTTAATGGTCTTACTCCTTTTGAATTTATATGTTCTCAGTGCTCCTGAATTGTTTATACTAAATCCTTACCATCACACTCTGGAACTGTACATCTAAGGAATCCAATTATATATCTAGCCATACTATAAGAGATGAGGAAACTAATGAGCATGACTTACAATGCTTAAGCTTAAAGCATTAGATGCTTTTTACAAGATACAAGGCAGAAACTTATCAATAAGCCCCCATCAAGAATCTTATCTGTTAGCTATATATAAAATTTGATACTCTGACTACAATATACTACTATAGATAAAAGTGTTATCAATGGAGCAAAGTATGGAATTAACAGTAGGAAATAATGTGCCATACTACTATAATACCACAGAAGTGGTATTAATGGAGCAAGGTATGGAATTAGCAGTAGGAAATAATGCACCATATTACTATAATACCGTAAAAGTGTTATTAATGGAGCAAGGTATGGAATTAGCAGTAGGAAATAATGCACCCGATTTTAGCTTACTAACAGATTCTGGTGAAAATTTATCACTGAGTGAATTTTTTGATAAAAAAAATGTAGTTCTTTATTTTTATCCTAAAGACGATACTCCGGGTTGTACAATGGAGGCAAAAGGCTTTAGAGATAAAATAGATGATTTTTCTTTCCTTGACACAGTGATAATTGGTGTATCAAAAGATAGTGTTAAGTGCCACACTAACTTCAAAGCAAAATATTCTTTGCCGTTTTCTTTAGTTTCTGATGAGAATGCTGAAATGTTGGGAAAATATGGTGTTTGGGTAGAGAAAAGTATGTTTGGCAAAAAGTATATGGGAATAGAACGCACTACTTTTTTAATAGATAAAAAAGGTAAAATAGTGAAGATCTGGAAAAATGTAAAAGTTAGTGGACATGTTGATGAGGTTCTGGAAGAAGTAAAGAGAATATAAACTAAAGAATAGGTTAATGGCTACCCATTGCTACATAAAAAAGCTGAAATTACATAATTTTCGTAGCCACTCAAACTTTGAACTGGATTCAGATGATAGCTCAGTTGTAATAACTGGCAAAAACGGTATTGGTAAAACTAATATACTTGAAGCAATCTCGTTGCTTGCTAAAAGCAATGGAATGAAAAAAGCAAAAGCCAGTGAGATACAAAATAGATTCAGTAATGAAGATTGGGTAGTGCACTATGATTTTTTTAATGGAACGGATTTTAATTCAATTGGTATCGCAAAGAGTTTTGATAAGAAACTAATACAAATTGATGGAAAAACGCAATCAAGTTATTCATCTCTGTATAAGATATCCAATGTAACATGGCTGATTCCACAAATGGACTATGTTCTTCTTAATTCTCCAAGTGACAGATTAAAATTTTTAGACCGTATAGTTTCACTGTTTGAAGAAAATTACACTTGCTGCTACATGAAATATAGAAAAGCTAAACATGAGCGAAGTAAACTATTGAGGGAGAACATTTTGAACAAAAACTGGTTCTCTAGTCTTGAAAACATAATGGCCGTTAATGCAGTTAGTATTTTACATATGCGATCGTCTGTTTTAAAAATATTACAAGATACAGTTGATAACCATTCCAGTAAGCTTTTTCCGAAGGCAAGTTTGAAATTCAGCAGCCAGCTAACTTTGGACGATACTGCAGAATATTTTCAGAATCGTCTAAAGGAAAACAGAGAAAAAGATTCATTGACTGGTAGAGTAACCCTTGGTGTGCATAACGATAATTTTCGGGTTTTTTGTCAAAAAAGAAACGTACCAATAAATCTGTGCTCCACTGGAGAACAAAAGTTATTACTGCTTTCTATTATTTTATCCAGTGTAAAAGCAAGGTGTATTCATTACAATAAGGCACCACTTCTTCTACTTGATGATATAATGTCTCATCTAGATAAACATTACAGAAAGGCGTTAATAGAGGAAGTGTTAAGTATTCAATGTCAAACTTGGATAACTGATGTAAATCAAGATAATTTCAATAGCTATCTTTATTCTTTCAAGTTTTTTGAATTGTTAAGTAAATAAGTGACAATATTCTTCTGCAAAAGGAAAGAAATACTTACGTCCTTGGTCTTTTATTATATGACTGTGACCTTACCCATAACTGTACGAACATTGTGCTACCAGAAGGGCAATGCCTCTTATCCAAGTACCCTCTTCTTGTCATTCCAGTCTGGAATCCAGTTTTCCATATAATCTCATCAAAAATGTTTATTTTCTAGCTACTTTTATACTTATCAACTCAGTATGCTTACTTACAATTAAAATTCCTGGATCCCAGACTGGAATGACACCCTCCTGATGGGCCAAAATCACAACGTTCGTACAGTTGTGGACCTTACCCAGATGATATGAATAAGTATTGCTTGGTTGAAAGCAAGAGAAGATAATAGTACATTGATGCATTAGAGGTCTGAGGCGACTTTTGATGGTGTGCCAACAATGCTCTATCGGATTTAAATCAGGTGAATATGTTGGAAGATAAAGCAAATGACAGCCAAAAGACTCTATTAATGACTTTGTTTTGGGAGTTTTATGGAATGCAGCATTATCCATAACTATGCCGCTGCAATTATGGTTCGCTTTAACCATACATTAAATACATCTTTATTACATCCTCCTGTGAAGGTCATTGGTGCAATAAACTTCTTTTCAATCCATCCACCTATTATACTCACTCTTTCCCACTTTTTTCCTGGAACATCAGCATATATTTTTTCTCCTCTTGGAGCTCATGCATATTCTCGGTATAGAATATATTATACCTTTATCATTCGCTTTTGAAAATACTATAAAACAGAAACAAAAGTGCTGTTTATTGCAGCTTTTGGGTAATTTAATGGTAAAAATTTTAGAGAGAAATTTTATACACTATCACTGATATTCTCCCTTAAGTTGACGCCATTGCCTGAACAGATACACTCGGATTTTTTATATAACTATATTTACTATCTTATTTGGTACAGCATATACAGTGCGAACTTTGCTTTGATCGATCTTACTGGACACAGAGTCTATCGCTATTTTCTTCAATTCTTCTTGAGGTAAGTTAATTGCTACCTTTATTGTTGTGCGTAATTTTCCATTGATTTGCACTGCTATAGTTACCGTATCGTCAACTAATAATGATTCATCAGCTTTTGGCCAAGGTTGACCTCCTATTTCTTGCCATAGGCTTTCAGCTAGATGTGGTATGAATGGTTCGATTACTCTGATTAATATACATATACCTTCATCAATAAGAGATTTTCCAGTTTTCACATCTATTTCAGTTATTAAATTTGTCATTTCACGGAATTTTGCCACTACACAGTTTAATCTGCAGTTTTCCAAGTCATCTGTAAGTCCGTGTAAGAGTTTATGAATTTTTTTTCTGTACTCTAGAAGTTGACCCGTAACGTTTTCATTATCATAGTTTGTATTCACAGGTCTTAGCTGCATTACCATGCGCCACAATTTATTTATATAGCGAGAACAACCTTCTACGCCATCATCAGACCATTCCATATCTTTCTCTGGGGGAGTATCAGATAATACGAACAAGCGAGCAGTATCAGCACCATACTTTTCTATGATAAAATTTGGATCAACTGTGTTCTTTTTCGACTTGCTCATTTTTTCAACTTTGCCCACTTGAACCTTAGCTCCTTGTGCAATCAACTCTTTTGCTTCTGCGGGAAATAGCCACTTACCATTTTCGTCTTTATAAGTTGCATGGCAGACCATTCCTTGAGTGATTAAAGTAGAGAAAGGCTCTTTAATATCAAAATAGCCACATTTGGTTAAAGCACGGCAGAAAAATCGTGAGTAAAGCAAATGCAGAATTGCATGTTCTATCCCACCTATATAATAATCAACAGGCATAAAACGATTACATGCATTTTTGTCTATTGATTTATCTTCACTACAGAATGCAGCAAAATACCAGGAAGACTCAAAAAAGGTGTCGAATGTATCAGTTTCACGCTCTGCTTGCTTTCCACATTTTGGGCAATCAACGAACTTCCAAGTTGGGTGCTTATCCAGCGCACTTGTAAATTCTACATCTGCAGGTAGAACCACAGGAAGGTCTTTTTCTGGCACTGGAACAGTTCCGCAATCCTTACAATATATTATAGGTATAGGGCATCCCCAATAACGTTGCCTTGAAATTCCCCAATCATGTAAACGATAGTTTATCGTTTTCTTGCCTATTCCTTTTTCTTCAAGCTTTTTAATGGCTACTTCCTTTGCTTTGCTGACAGTTAATCCGTTTAAGAATTCAGAATTGAACATTACCCCATTGCCGGTGTATACTTTTTTTAAGGTCTCTGTGGCTTGTGCACCCTCTTCACGAACTACAGGAATAATCGGCAAATCATATTTCTGTGCAAATTCAAAATCACGCTGATCATGTGCAGGGCAACCAAAAATCGCGCCTTCCCCATATTCCATCAACACAAAATTCGCTATGTAAAGCGGCAATTCCTTATCAAGAAATGGATGCTTGACGTTTAATCCGGTGTAAACTCCTATTTTTTCGTCATTCTCTCCCTTTGTTTTTATGTTATCGATAAAGTCCTGTATTTCTTCGTTTTTGCAATTCTGCACAATAGGGTGCTCTGCTGCCACTGCACAAAAAGAAGCCCCAAACAAAGTATGAGGATAAGTTGTAAAAACCTTCAATTTCTTATTTAAGCCAACGATTTCAAACTCTATAGTTGCCCCTTCAGATTTCCCCACCCAGCGCTCCTGCATTGTTTTGACTTTTTCTGGCCAATTTTTTAAACTTTGCAAGCACTTGAGTAAATCTTCAGCAAAATCAGTAATCTTTAAAAACCATTGGGATAACTTACGTTTCTCAACAATTGCGCCTGATCGCCACCCTTTTCCATCAACCACCTGTTCATTTGCAAGCACTGTTTGGTCCACTGGATCCCAGTTAACCCATGACTCTTTTCGATAGGCAAGCCCATGCTTTAAAAAATCCAGGAAAAATTTTTGTTCGTGTTTGTAGTAATCAGGCTCACATGTGGAAAGTTCACGCTCCCAATTATAAGAAAGACCTATAGATTTCAACTGTGTACGCATATTATCTATATTCTCTTTTGTCCATGTTTCAGGGCTAATATTATTGTCCCTTGCTGCATTTTCAGCTGGTAATCCAAACGCATCCCAGCCAATTGGATGCAAAACCTCAAATCCACGAGCTCTCTTGTAACGCGCTATCACATCCCCTATTGCATAGTTACGTAAGTGCCCCATATGAATTTTACCTGATGGATATGGAAACATCTCCAATACGTAACATTTCTCTTGTTCACTATTCTTGCTTACAGAAAAATCCCATTTATCTTGATAAAATTTTTCAACACTTTTAAAATCATATTTCATATAAATCCAAATTCAATTACAGTTCACATGCATCAAAGGATCAACCGCTTGGCCATTATGCCGTATTGTGAAACACATCTGTAGATCCTTATCTTGTGTGCTTGATTTACCTGCAGATCCAATCACTTGACCTTGCTTTACTTTATCACCAATTTCAACATGTATGTTTTTTAAATAGGAGTACACAGTCATGTAATTATCTTTGTGTTCTACTATAATTAAATTTCCATACCATCTCAGCCCTTTGCCTACATATACCACTTTGCCGGGTGCAGAAGCAACTACATTCGTTCCATTTTGAGCAGCAATTTTTATGCCATCCTTACACGTTTCATCAGAAGAGGTAGCTGTACCTTTAACTGGCATTACAAATTTGCAATTTACCCCCACGTTTTGTGCATTATTGTTATCTTTGTATATCCTATTTATGATGGCTTTTCTATTTTCTTTTTTTATTGAAGGATCAACGTCTTCCCTAATTAAATGGTACTCTCTTGTATATTCCAGATCTCTTTTTCCGTAAAATTCTTCGCCTTTAAGCAGCACAGGTGCAGGTTTTTGCAGGCCACAGCCTATTAATATTGCTAATAATATAAGAAATGAAGCTATATGCCATATTTTAGATATATCAACTCTCACAAAACTCCAAAATTTTAGCGAGACGTAGTGTTTCACACCTGTTCGTTACTTTCCTCGTTATTTATTTTACTAGTTAAATAATCCCTCAAATCGGTAAGTTCTTGCAACAAATTCTTTGTGACTCTTATATCATTACCAAATTCTTTTTGCACTCCTTTTATTGTATATCCTTTATCATATAGCATGTATTTTACTTTCTTTATGGCCTCTATACACTTAAGATCATATAGCCTTCTTCCTTTACGCTTTGTAGGCTTAATTTGATGAAATTGACCTTCCCAAAATCTTAAAACATGCTGTTCCAAATGTAGCTCTTCAGCTACTTCCCCAATCGTATAAAATAATTTTTCCTTATTCATTAATTATTGATTAATTTTTTTATAATTTTTGAAGGCCTAAAAGAAATTGAACTTCTTGCCTGAATCATCACTTTCTCCGATGTATTTGGTACATTTCCTGGTCTTTCCTTCTTTTTCTTAACCAAGAATGTTCCAAATGACGATATTTTTACTATTCCATCCTTTGCCAAGCTTGTCTTTATTTCGTTCAATATATCATCTATTATCGAAGCAGAGTCTTCCTTTGATAATCCTATTTCTTGGTTTATATTTTCAGCTATCGTTGCCTTAGTCACTGTCGTGTCTTTTGTTGTAACGTGATCCATTATTGATAAATATTACAATACGTAAATATAATATAGCAATCGACTCGAGATTCAGCTACTTTATTTTTTAGAGTATGTCTCTTTTGTTGCATAATTTAAAATACCGGCAGCTATCAATATCGCAAATATTGCAAAAAGTGCCATTTGATAATCTGTAAAAAGTGCTAACATTGACACTATAACTCCACTGCCAATAAACATAAATCCATTGATAATGGATGATGATGTGCTAATGTATTTTCGTTTCACAATCTCGCTGCCGACAGTAAAATTAAGCATATGTCCTCCCGCAAAAAACCCGAACATTAACATACAAAAGTGGACTGTTAAGTGGCTGCATAGTAAAATAATAATTGAGGCGCCTTGCAATAGAGCAAAAGCAGAGATTACATGCCTTCTATTTTTCAATAGGGTTGAGATTCGATCTGCAATTGGAGCACCAACTGCAAGACCAAGCCATAGTATTGCGGTTGCTATACCTGACTCCATTGCATTGAGTTCTGAGTTGCCCAGTAACCTTGGAGCCCACAAGGTATTAAGTGCTAAAAATGTTCCAAAAGTAATAGCACCCACCACTGAAGTTATCCAGATATCTCTTAATTTTAGCACTGTTAATATAGAGCACATTACTGTCTTCATAGAGCCTTTTATTGTGCGCTTTTCTGAGCTGCTTTCTGGAAGTGTGTTTGGACAAAAAAGCGTAAGTACAAATATCAACACACCAAATAGTATTATGCATACAATCAGATTTTTCCAATATGCATCTTCGGCAAGCAAGTTAGAGAACAGTATTTGAATTACCAAAGCAGAAAGGCTTGAAATTGTCTGCACTAGTGAAAACATTAGTCCAAATTGGGCAGCGGAAAAACATATGCTACTTGTATGAGCAGCACCAATAAAACCAAATGATGCTCCAGTTGCAATCAACACTTGAGACAAAATCAAATGGGAAAAATTGTCACTATTAATAAGGACAAAAAACCCCAAGATCATAGTTGATAATGAGAAAAAATAAATTTTTTTACTGGAAAAAACATTAAACGTTGCCCCACTAAAAAATTGTAAGATGGCAAAAGCCCAAGTATATGCTGAATTAGCTAGCGCAACTTGCGTAATTGTAAGTCCAAGTTCTTTTTCAAGATTCACACTTATAAAAGTATAAACTATCTGAATATTGCTGAATATAACAACCAAGTTACTGATCAGCCAAATGAACCAAGCCTTAGCTCTGCTTTCCATAAGATTTATTTTTATAAGTAATCTATTAGAAATTTAACACTAAGTCTCTTTTTAAGCTGTTGTTTCCTGAATAAGTGCTGGACTTGACTTCCTTTAGCTTTATTGTACAATTAAATAATTTTATTCTAAAAGTGGAGGGTAATAATGAACACTAACACAGATCAACCAAAAGAAATAAATAAGAAGTGGTTAGCTATAGGAGCTGGCACGCTGTTATTTGCAATGATGCTGCCGTCGATTCTTCTTTTAGCAAAAATAGCTATAGGGCTAATTATGGTTTCAGTTGCAGCAATAGCGATAAAAGTTGCCTTAAAAACAACATCAAACGTTCTTGAAGAGAAGGAAGCAGAGGTAGCACAAAAAACAACACAAAGTAAAATTATAAACCTAGCTATTGGATTAACATCTATACTTGCAGGAGGATTATCACTATTCATTATAGCACAAACTGGCTTGATTGCAGCATGTGCAGCTATAACTGCTTTAGCTCTACACGAATATGTTAAAAATGAAGAAATAGGAAAAGATATAAACAATAAATTCGATAAGGTAGCTGACGGTATCACTGACTTTATTGCTAGCAGTGTTGAAAAACTTATTTCAACAAAGCCGCCAGGCATAACAACCTAAACTGTCTCCGTTCAGCAGAGTGGTTTAAGAAACAATAGATAGAAGGTTTTGAAAAGGGTTCAGCCTTCTTTTTATGTCCGTCTTGAGGAACTTCTTGTACAATTAGTTTCTTTTGAGAAAATGAATCTAACATTTTAACACTCCCTTTAACTCTTACATAATATATTGAAAAATAATTAACCTAACTTATAACTTGCAGCTTTATCAGCTTGTTAGGCAGAATTATTAAAGAATTAGTTGAATAGGTATTATGATTCAATTTAACTCCATCCACAAGTTCTCCGTTTGTTATTCCAGTTGCAATAAACACTGATTCACCTTTTGCCATATCTTTTATGGTGTAGATTTTTTCTGGGTCATCAATATTTAAATTTTTTGCTCTTTCTCTTAACTGATCTGTGTCAAATATTAATCTTCCCTCCATCTGCCCACCGATTGAACTCAGCGCTGCAGCCGCAAGCACCCCTTCTGGTGCCCCTCCTATTCCGATATACATATCGTGATTGCCATTTACTAGTGAAACTACGGCCGCAACATCACCATCATCTATTAGTTTAACTTTTGCTCCTAACTTCCTGATTTTTAATATTAATTCATCATGCCTTTCACGGTTAAGTATAGTTACTGTAAGATCATTTACTTTACATCCTTTTGCCTTGGCTAAATTGTCTAGATTCTTTTCAATGCTATTTTTTAGTGAGACTACACCCTCTGGGAGATTTTTTCCTACTGCTATTTTTTCCATATAAACATCAGGTGCATGTAAAAAATCACCTTTTTTCGTTGCAGCAAGAACGGACATTGCCCCTTGTTTATGGTGAGCGCAGATTGTAGTGCCTTCAAGTGGGTCAACAGCAATGTCGATTTCAGGACCATTTCCAGTGCCAACCTTCTCGCCAATATATAGCATCGGTGCTTCATCTCTCTCACCTTCACCAATTACGATAGTACCATTTATTTCCATAGAATTCAACACTGTTCGCATTGCATCAACTGCAACCTGATCAGCCCTTTTTTCATCACCAAAGCCTGCCAATTTATACGCAGCAAGTGCTGCAGCTTCGGTCACTTTAACTAATTTATAGGCTAAATCTTCCATCATTTGCTTGAGAATCATAAATAAAGAATCCAATATATATCATGCTATTTGAGACTGCAATATGTCTTGACTGGTTGTGGGAAAGTTGCTATAATAAATTAGATAGTAATAGTGGTAAAATTTGACATGACTTATGAAAAGATAAAGGAAATTGTAACTCAAAATCCTGATATAACTGCTGAGGAGTTTGATAAGGAACTCAAAAAGGAGAAAATAGATAAAGAAATAATAGATCAAAATGGTTGGACTTTGCTTTATTATGCTGTCCGTTCAGAAGGGCCTAGTATTATCGGCGATCGCAGTATATTTCTAAAGATTGTTGAGTTGTTCACAAATTTAAACATTGGAATCGATTTTAAAGATACTGCTTCCAGAACTGTGTTGGGTATAGCTGCAATAAATAAACAAGCTGACGTTGTAAGGATACTTTTGAATAGTGGTAAGTTTGAAGAAGAAGAAAAAATTAGTGCTTTAAATAGTGCTATTATTCAAGGCAATGTTCAAGAGTTTGAGCCGTTTTTAGATTACATAGATCATGCGAAAATACTGGAGGCTCTCAACACAGCTTCTTGTAATGAGAACACTGACATTATGAAGGTGCTTTTAGATAATAAGAGATTTACTGGAGAAGAAAAAGTTCAGGTTCTGATTGGTGCCGCTATAGATGATGATCTACCAAAAGTTAGGTTACTTTTAAAGCATATGACAGGTATACCAGAAGATGGTATAAGAAATCTTCTAAAAATAATTGAAGAGAGGAAATTATCACTTGGAGAAGAACTTAAAATAGATTCTGAGTTTAAATTAGACTTCAACAACCCTAATCACCATACGTACCTCTCAAACTGTGTAATAATTGCACTGCTTAGATCAGCAATAAACAAGAAACAAAACACACTTAATGTGGAAGAGAATGGAGCGGGACTCAGTGGCAGTAATATAACCACGCTAAATGATGGTGACATTAGGAATCTGTGTCTGGATATAGAGAGAATTACAAAATGGGATAACACAGTTACTAGTCTTGAAGATTTGCAAAAAAGGTTAAAAAGGAACAAAACTAATTTTCAAGGTAAACGTGAACAAAATGCTGTACTGGAGTACGCAATTAAAGATCAAAATTTGAACGTTATAAAATTTCTCTTACAAAATGGAATGACCATCATCAATGCAATCGGTCAAGAAGGAAGGCATTACATTAGCAAAATTGAAGAAGACAAATCTATATTATGCTCTGTTGTTCATTATACTGATAACAGTAATGCTGAGATTCTAGGCACGCTACTGCGAAATATTAATGCAGAGCAATCAAAGTTAAATCCTGAAGATGAATTGTACATATTATACCAACAATCAAAAGATGATGCATTCTGCACTGCTGTTGCAGAAAGTAATTCTGTAGCAGCAACAGTGCTAATACAGAACGATCAAGAAACACGCGCATCAGCAGTAAACAAGGATGAAACACCTGTAGTAACAGGGACTGGCCAGGTTATTACTACGCCAAGCGTAGAAGAAAATAGAACAGAACCTAACAAAAATGTTAGTAATAAACCTACGGCAACAGTGCCTCCTATATTAACAAAGAAGACAAATCCAACTACTGTACCAAATAGTGGTAACGGTAGGAGTGTTAGTAATAAACCAGTATCTCCTGTAGTATCAACAAACGCCGGCACACCCGCTATGTCAAGCGGTAATGATAAGTCTAGCAACCTCACAAATGCTCAATTTTCTGTGCCAAATGAAAAAGAAGCTAAATATAAAGAAAGCAAGGAAAATTTTTACACCTCATTAACAAAAGATGTTGTTGGAGTTGTTATTACAGGATTATTTATTGCTGCTGCTGTGATGGTTCCATCTGTGACTGGTGCAGTAATTTGTGGTATTGTAGCTGCTTTAGCTCTAGTAGCTACTGTGTTACACGTAAAAGATTCTACATTACCAAGCTATAGAGAAATGGAAGAAAATAAAATTAAACACGTAAGTTCAGATATACCAAAGAAGGTGATTTAAGAGAAATCTTTGCCAAGCAGGATGTCATCGGATAGCTGACACTGTGGTCTATAGCTAGCACAGCCCCCGCGATTCATTCGCGGTATAGATCCCGCTAACAAGTAGCGGGATGACAGCAATCCTACGTCATACCGTCACGGCGCTAACACATAGCGGAATGACGAAGTTATCGTCATTCCACCGCGAACTGTCATACCGCAGCGGCGCTAACAAGAGATCCCGCTAACACGTAGCGGGATGACGGTTGTCGTTTAGCTACAAATATTAAGAAATTCACCAAATAAAAAAAAGGCAAAAGAAACCCCGTGGTGCGAGTTTTGACTCTATATTACTGTAAGTGGCGCTGTAATAATGTGCTAACGCTTAAAATAAGCGCGATTTGGCTGAATGTAGAAAAAATAAAAAAGACATGCAGCCGCTATAATTTTATGTAATCCGCCAATAAATACTCTGAGTTTTTTACTGAATTTTGTCATTGAGCCTGCAGGTCAAAAACAAGTTTTGAGTCATAAATACCCTTAATACTACAATAAGGGGGCTGGCGGGGTTTGTCAAGTAGGTTTTTTCGTCTCTATTCCCAATAAAAGTTCGTTATTGGTTATGCAGGAAGTCTAATACTGTCGTAAAAGGAAGTTTTCTTGTGCGTGTGAAACTTTTTTTTCCAACACAATGGATCTTCTGAAAAGTTTTCGAGTATATTGTATTTTTAATTTGTAAAATAAGATTTTTCCCTTTTTGCATGTTTCACCTAAAAAGGACACATTTTAGACTTCTTTGTTGAAATAAAACAGAAACAAAAGTGCTGTTTATTGCAGCTTTTGGGTAATTTAATGCGAAAAATTTTAGAGAGAAATTTTACACACAACCGCAGACATTTTTCCTTAAGTTGACGCCATTGAGTGAACGGTTACCTTAATTAGAAGTCTAGCTTTAACTTTAAATGGACTACTCAACCGTGACAGACTTAGCTAAATTTCTTGGACAATCGGCATCTAACCCTTTTTTTGCTGCAGTAAAGTAAGCAAGGAATTGCATAGCAACACTGTAGATGACTGGAGAGATAAAATTATCAGTGTCTGGAAGTTGCACCACATCTGCGCAAACTCCCCTTAGGAATGGCGCTCCTTGCTTATCACTGAAGGCAATTACTTTGCCTTTTCTTGCAATAATCTCTTGTATATTAGATAGCGTTTTAAAGAATAAACTCTCATAAGGGATAATTGCTATAACAAGCACAGTAGAGTCTATTAAAGCAATAGAACCATGCTTCATTTCCCCTGCTGCAATACCAATGGTATTAATGTATGAAAGCTCTTTTATCTTCAATGCGCCTTCCATTGCAACTCCGTATGAGCTTCCTCTGCCGATTAAAATAACGTTATTGTGTTCTAATATACTGCCTGATATATGTTGTATTTTCATCACATTTAAAACATGCTCAACATACTCGGGAATAGAATTGATAGCACTGCTTAGCTGTTTTATTCTCTCTCCACCCAGTATACCTTTTATTTTTCCAAGCTCCACGGCAAAGCATGCTAAAGTTGCAAGTTGCGCAGAAAAGGTTTTTGTTGAAGCAACACCAATTTCTGGCCCAGCAAGAGTATGTAACACAATATCTGAGATCTTTTCAATGCTGCTGTTAAATGTGTTAGTTATACTAATGATTGTTTGCTTCTGTGATTTCGCATAACGCAGCGCTTCTATGGTATCTGCAGTTTCGCCAGATTGAGAGATGAATAACCCAATGCTGCCTTCTTCTAGCTTGACGTTGCTATACCTAAATTCTGATGAGATTTCTAGATATACTCGAACTTGAGCGACACTTTCCAGCCAATATTTTGCTATTAGCCCGGCAAAATAAGATGACCCGCATCCAACTATAGTAATGTAACTCAGCTCAGAAAACAATTTTTTGTTGACCTCTTTATATTGCTCGTAAAATTGATTTATTGTTTTGTTTAATGCACGCGGTTGCTCAAAAATCTCTTTTAACATGAAGCTAGGATACCCATTTTTGCTAATTAGAAAATTACTTGGACTACTATTTTCTATATTGCGTTTAACTTGTGTACCATTGTTGTATATACTAACTCCACTAGATTTTATCACTGCAATGTCACCATCTTCCAAATATGATATTCTTTCCACAAATGCACTTAAAGCATTAGAGTCAGATGCAGCAAACACTGTGTTACAGTTATAGCCTATTGCTAAAGGCAAATTTCTCTTCGCAACAAATAAGGCATCTGGATATTCTGCAAATAATAAGACCAAGGCAAATGAGCCATTTAAGTTGTTTAAACACTTAAATAGAGAATCAACTGGCGACAATCCTTCATCAAGATATAAGGTTAGCATATTTGGTATGATCTCTGTGTCAGTATCAGTATGGAATAACATTCCCCTTTCTTCTAGACCCTTTTTTAGCAGATTGTAATTCTCAATTATGCCGTTATGAGCAACAACAACATTATTTGTATGAATGGGATGAGCATTTTTAAGGCCTGGAACTCCATGTGTAGCCCAGCGAGTATGTGCTATACCAACTGTACTGTGAGACATCTTGCTTTCATCAACAACTTCATACAACCTTTTAACTTTACCTTCTGATTTTTTGACTTCTATCTCGCCTTCGTTATTTATGATTGCTATACCTGAGGAATCATATCCCCTATATTCCAATTTTTGCAACCCAGTTAGTAAAGTTGGTATTACTGAATCACCGCTACTTACTACACCAAATATTCCGCACACAAATGGATCACCAAATGAACTTTCTTTTAAAGTTATGCAGCATTTTTGCCTTTATCATCTTTTCCCTTTTTACTTTCCTCTGGTGGTTGATTTTTATTCTTTTTATCACTCTTTTCGATTTTGCCTCTTTCAATTGGTTTAGCTGCCACTTTTTGAGTTTCTTTGTTTAAAACTTCAGATATAGCGGACCTTAGGACTTTTATCTCAACTTTTGGTGCTATTTCTATTATAAATTGTGCATTTGCCTCATCAACTTTATTAACTTCACCTATTATTCCACCAGAAGTAATGACTGTATCACCACGCTTTATTTGATCTATCATCTTTCTATGTTCTTTTAGTTTTTTGTGTTGTGGGCGAATAATGAGAAAATAAAATACCACAAATATTAAAATCAATGGAATAAAACTAGCAAAAGATGCGCCGATACTTGATGCATTGCTAGTTGCATCTGCTGCAAAAACTTCAGAAATGAGCATATTTAATCCTAATTGTTAATGATAAAAATAAACCTATTTAAGTATTAATTACAATACCATGCCATGTCAAGTCTGGTGAAAACGTTTCTAAATACCGGTTGCGGATTTTAGATTATGCTAAAACCAGTATGGCGGGAGTGATGAGACTTGAACTCACGACCTCATGCGTGACAGGCATGCGCTCTAACCAACTGAGCTACACCCCCCTAATTTCTTTTTAGCGTTTTCGGGCTTCGACTTTAAAGCTAATAAACATGTTGCCCTTTGTCAATATTTTTTGTTTGCGCTTTGCTGTCTTTTCTATTACTATGTAAATAATTTAATTTCACACATGGCTTGTACAAGTAGTCCCATTAGGGTTATGCCATGGAAGATAAACTATTTGGAGGAATAAATATGGCAAGTTTGCCTGAAGTCACTGTGCGTGATTTAGCCGAATCTGGTGTACATTTTGGTCACAAAATTAGTCGCTGGAACGCAAAAATGGCTCCATACATATATGGAGTGCATCAAGAAAATCGTATACATATAATTGACTTGCGAAAAACATTACCATTGCTACAGGTGGCCATGAAGGCTTTATATGACGTTGCATCTCAAGGTGGTCGCATTCTATTTGTTGGTACAAAGTTTCAAGCTTTTGATATTATTGCAAGTGAAGCGATTCGTTGTGGTCAATATTATGTGAATCATCGATGGCTTGGTGGTATGCTTACTAATTGGGGCACTGTTTCTTCTTCGATAAAAACCTTGATGCAATATGAGAAAATATTAAATGACGAGGATAGCATTTTAACAAAGAAAGAATTGGGGAACATTGAAAAGAAAAAGCAAAAGCTTGATAAGGCGCTTGGTGGTATTAGAGAAATGGGAGCAATTCCTGATATCTTATTCATCATTGATACTAATAAAGAGCATATTGCGGTTAAGGAGGCTAAAAAGTTAGGAATTCCAATAGTTGCAATACTTGATACTAATTCTGATCCAGATGATATTACTTATCTAATACCTGGAAATGATGACTCAAGAAAATCAATAGAGCTCTATTGTAAATTAGCCACCGACTCTATATTAGCTGGAATAGAGTCTAGTCTAGCAAGATCTGGAGTTAAGATTGATAATATAAAAGGTGATGAGTTTATTCAAGAAAAAGAAGATAGTATTGTGCAAACTAAAAGGAAACGTAGTAAAGTTTACAAAGAAGAAGAAAGGGAGGTAGTAACAAATGAAGATGAATCCAGATAATATAAGGGAATTACGTGATAGGACAGGGCTTGGCTTAAGTGACTGTAAAAAAGCATTAGAAGAATGTGATGGTGACATCAAGAAAGCCGTTGATAAGTTGCGTACAATAGGTCTTGCTAAAGCTGACAAAAAATCTGATAGAGTAGCTTCAGATGGGCTCGTTGCTATGTGTTTGACTGAAAATTATGGTGCATTGGTTGAACTCAATTGCGAAACCGATTTTGTTGCAAGGAATGAGAAATTTATAGAGTTAGTTTCAAATTTAGCATCAATTGCTCATCAAGAACGCTGTATCAGCGTTGATGAGTTAAAAAATGCCAAGTATGAAAGCATTGGCACAGTGCAGGAAGCTATTATGAATGGTACGTCAGTTCTTGGTGAAAAGTTAGAGTTAAGCAAGCTTTGTTACCTAGAGACTAAGGATGGAGTTGTTGCTGGTTATGTACACGGTGATGTACGTGGTTTAGGTAAAACTGGCGCTTTAGTTGCATTGCAATCACCCGGTGATAAGGCAAAGTTACAGGAAATTGGAAAACAAATAGCGATGCACATAGTTGCTATGAAGCCTGAAGCTTTGTCTATAGATGATTTAGATCAAATGAAGTTGAAAAATGAACGTTCTATAATTGAAGAGCAAGTAAGGAGCTTAAATAAACCTGAAGAAGTAGCAAAAAAAATAGTAGATGGACGAATGGCTAAGTACTATGAAGAAGTTGTTTTACTAGAACAAAAGTTCATAAAAGATGATAAAATGAAGGTTTCTGATTTTATAAAATCAAGCGAGGTGAGTGCTATTAAATTATCTGATTACAAGTTACTTGTTTTGGGCAGTGCAAACTAAATGGCAAGAAATGTCTTCCTTAGCAGATAAAGTAAAATACTCTAGAGTGTTATTGAAGATCTCTGGTGAAGCTTTGATGGGGTCGCAGTCTTTTGGCCATGATATGGGAATAATAAGCCAATTATGCAAAGATATAGCTGATGTTAACAGGCTTGGAGTTCAGGTATGTATTGTTGGTGGTGGTGGTAATATCTTTCGTGGCGCATCTGCGTCTTTAAGTGGCTGTGAAAGAGCAAGCAGTGATTATATTGGAATGCTTGCAACTATAATCAATGCTTTAATTTTACAAAACTTTTTAGAAAAAAATTTAGTAGCTTCTAGGGTATTATCTGCAATACCCATGGCCACTGTATGTGAACCTTACATAAGAAGGAAAGCTATTCGTCATTTAGAAAAAGGTAGAGTGGTAATTTTTGCAGCAGGCACAGGCAACCCATTTTTTACTACAGATACAGCTGCAGCCTTACGTGCTGTTGAAATGAATTGTGATGTTATTCTAAAGGGTACACAAGTAAATGGTGTATACTCCGCTGATCCGAAAAAAAATGAGGATGCTGTAATGTATGATAGGCTTTCTTACATGGATTTATTGACTCGTGATTTAAAAGTTATGGATGCATCAGCAATTTCACTTGCTCGTGAGAATTCTATTCCAATTATAGTTTTTTCTTTGAAGGGAGAAAAAATAGTCAATATTATTAAGGGTCAAGGTACTTATACTATAGTTTCAGATTGTAAACAGTAGGTAATTTATGTTAAATGAAATAAAAGCTAAAACAAAAGAAAGAATGCTAAAAACTATTCAGTCCTTTCATGATGATATTAAAGGCGTACGCACTGGTAGAGCTAGCGCATCGTTGCTTGATGGTATAGTTGTAAATATCTATGGTGGACATCAAAAGTTAAATCAGGTTGCAGGCGTTTCAGTTATAGATAACAAAACCCTATCAATTAAAGTTTGGGATATTAATGTTGTAGGTGAAGTGAAAAATGCTATATTAAATGCCAACTTGAATTTAAATCCTGTTGTTGAGGGCAATACCATACGTATAGCTCTTCCGGATTTAACACAAGAAACCCGTGAAAAATTAGTAAAACTATTGCATCAGTTTTCTGAAAATGCGCGGATTGCCATCAGAAATATACGCAGAGATGTTATGGAAGAAATAGAGAAAATGAAGGGAAATAAGGAGATCTCAGAAGATGATTTTCATGGTGCTAAGAAGGAAATACAAAATATTACTGATGATAATATAAAAAAGATTGATGGTGAATTGTCCATCAAAGAAAAGGATATATTGCATCACTAAGGTAATATGAAAGAAACCTTCAGTAGTGAATATGAATGTTGTGATTTGAGAGCAAATTCCACCAAGAAGGGCGTCATCCCAGTGTCAGCTACTCGGATGACAGAAGAGAGTACTGGGGTTACAGAAGAGAGTGTTGGCGGGTGGTTTAGGTGAACTTTAAATGTTGAATCAAGAATCTTTACCGAAACATTTAGCAATTATTATGGATGGTAATGGTAGATGGGCGAACAATCAAGGAAAGGTAAAAATTGATGGTTATAAAAAGGGCAGTGAAGTTGCATACGATATTGCCAAGTATTGTACGGACCTAACCATACCCTACTTAACTTTGTATGCATTCTCTATGGAGAATTGGCTTAGACCTAAAAACGAAACTGACTGTCTATTTGATTTATTTTACTCTGTCTTAATTAATGAAGATAAAATCAATTTCATTTGCAGCTGTAATATTAAGTTAAATTTTATTGGCAATTTAAGTCTATTACCCAGTAAAATATTGGATAAAATTAAAAAAGCAGAAGAAATGACGCGTAAGAACGATGGTTTATTACTCACTATTGCAGTTAGTTACGGAGCAAAACAAGAAATTACACAAGCTATAAGCAATATTATAAAAGAAAATATTGATTGTGTATCAGAAGACAAATTTGAAAAATTTCTATATACTAAAGATTTGCCAAAATTGGATTTATTAATTCGCACTGGTGGCGAAAAAAGATTAAGCAATTTTTTATTATGGCAAGCGGCTTATGCTGAATTGTATTTTTGTGATACTTTATGGCCTGACTTTTCTTGTCAAGATCTGAGCAAAGCATTAGAAGATTATACAAAAAGAGAGAAAAAATATGGTAGATAATAATTTTATAGTCAGAATATTGTCCTCAATAATAATATTATTTATATTTTCTTTTGCTACATATTTCAGTGATTTATCGTTTTACCTATTAATTTTTTCGATAGCAGTTTTATCTTCTTTTGAATGGTATAATCTAACCCAAGGAAACAAAATTTTATACGTTTTTGCATTATTATTAATTGCGCTACCAAGCGCCTCATTAATATATTTATATAATCTACCACAGGGAAAATATGCATTAGTATGGTTCGTCTTAACCATTTGGGGAATTGATGTTACTGCCTACCTGTTTGGCAAGAATTTTGGTGGAGCTAAAATTTGCCCAATTCTTAGCCCTGGAAAAACTTGGACAGGACTTCTTGGTGCAATCTTAGCTGGAGTAGTATGCACAATTTTTGGATCAATATTTTTTGGTCTATTTTCAATTCTTTATTCTCCAATCATTGGCCTTGCAATCGCTATTCTAGCGCAACTTGGCGATTTCACTGAGTCGCTTGTTAAAAGAGCTTACGGTGTTAAAGATAGTGGAAGTATGATACCTGGCCATGGAGGAGTGCTCGATCGTATGGATAGTTTCATTTTTACTGCCCCTCTTATTGCTATTTACATAAGCTAAGTCTGCAGAAGAAATAAAGTGCCATTAGAGTTCATCCCTGGTCAGCTCCCCAACCGCTTCTACAGTACAGTCATGGACAAACGTCTTTTCACAATAAGGGCAGGCTATTTCCTCTTCTTCTCCCATATCTAAATATATTAATGGATGGCCGGAACCCTCATCATTCTCATCACCATGACAACAAACTTTTCTATTATTAACCCTCACTTTTGACATGCTACTCCTTTAGCTTATAACATTTTATATATTGAATATACCCATCCAGAAATAAAAAACAACAAGCACTATTCTCCATTTTTTATCCTATTCAGGTTAATCAATTCGTTTTGAACGCCTTTTGATACAAATTTGCTAACATCTTCTCCTAATCTTGCTATTTCCTTTACAAAACTTGATGAGATAAATTGAGTATCTTCAGAAGCAGGAAGAAATATGGTTTCGATTTTAGGAAGAAGTTTATAATTTACCCAACTCATTTGAAACTCGTAATCAAAATCCGATACTGCTCTGAGTCCCCTTATAATAACAGAAGCATTCTGCTCTTTGGCAAACTTCACTAGCAACCCATTAAAAGATATAACATCTGCATCAATTCCTAGCCCTTTGATTTCACTTTCAGCCATGCTTGTGCGTAGCTTTGTGTCAAAGGCAATATGCTTATTAACGTTTTCTGCAACTCCTATTATTAATTTATCGACTAGTTTACACGCTCTTTTGATTATGTCAATATGCCCAAAAGTTATAGGGTCAAATGTGCCAGGGTAGATTCCTATTCTGTTATTAATGTTCATCCTTTATTTTTATATAAACTACTTTAAAAACTTTTGATAGACATAATAACATTTTTTATCTAAAAATGAAAGTATACAGTTGGCCTGATAGCTCAGTTGGTAGAGCAAAGGACTGAAAATCCTTGTGTCGCTGGTTCGATTCCTGCTCAGGCCACTTTCTCTTTCGTGGCAAACTTGCCTTTTTGTTATAAAATACTCTATATCATAATATAAATATTAGGGAGATGGTATATAAATATTATAATAAAATATTTAAGATCTTGTTAATTATAGTTCTATTATTAAGCAATATTACTTATGCTGGCGTTAGTGAAAAACCGGCATCTCAACATGTAACCAAAAAAGAAGAACCAGCGTCAACTGTCTTGACGGCAGAAAATACAGTAAATAATGACATAGTTGTTGGTTTATTGAAAACGGAAGAAGCACATGAGCTTGGGCTATCTCAAAATATTTACGAGATGTTCAATAATTTTGGAGTTAAAACCGTACTCATTGACTACAATAAAATAATTAACCTAAAAGCAATCCAAGAAGAGTCGCTTATCTTTGCAAAACAAGATGAAACATTGGCAAAGAAGCTGACATTAGACCGAATAAAAATTGAAGTTGCAAAGTTTATTGAAGAGCACAAAATAAATAGAATATTTATTCCGGATAATTTACACTCAGCACCCACCCCTTATCGCCAGCTTGTTACTGAAGCAATTGCAAAAATAGTGGATGATAACCCTGCAATTCATTTATTTGGCATATGTGAAGGCATAATGAATGCAAAGGGAATTGAAGTAGTGAGTGTTGTGAGTGATGAAGAGAAGCAAATAAAATCAGCACCTAATCCACAGAAAGAGGATGTACCTCTCCAGCAGATAAAGATCGTTCCAAACAGTCGTTTAGCGGAATTAGTAGCTAAATTCTTAATACCTAATGAAAATGGCTGGCTTTCAACATATTTCCCAGATGCTCATTCAGGGGCAGTAAGTAATACACCAGAAAATAGAAGAAAATTGGAGTTACTTGGATATAAAGTTGCAGCATTTTCCAGTGATGGAGTAATAGAGGCTATTGAAGATAAGCACGGTAATATTTACTTTCAATGTCATCCAGAAGCCCTTGTTGTGAAGTCAGATAAAAACCTCTATTTATCAAATCACAAGGAACGTCAAGTGTCTACACTAGTTGCTATAGCGATTATAAATGATTTTCTTTACCGTGCTTAATAGATAAAATAGTGGTTTATATAAACCCCATAGCATGCCGAATGAAGCTTTTTTTGAGAAAATTTGAATTTTCAACTGCAATCAAGCCAAGATTTCTTAGTGCTTTAGCGCAGAAGATTCTGTTGGAGAACATCCTATTTAATCCATCAGTTGCAAGCGCCATTGTAAAATTATCAAAGTATCTGTTACGTGAAATTTTCTTTAATAAATAACTACTGCCAACATCAATACCAGATGCTTTTGCAGCAACTATGTGCTTTATAACACTTTCTACATCTCTAATTCCAAGATTAAGCCCTTGACCTGCAACTGGATGAATTGAATGTGCTGCATCGCCGATAAGCAAAACTCTACCCTTATATAACTTTTTTGCGAAAACAAAACTTAAAGGATAAAGCTTTCTTTCACCCTCTAATTTTATCTTTCCTAAATAAGAACCAAATCTTTTTTTGAGTTCCACAATAAATTCCTCTTCAGATAGGTTCATTAGCATTTTTGAAATTCCAGATTTTTCTGTCCAAACTATCGAAGAAGTATAGCCATCCTTCATCGGTAGAATTGCAAATGGACCGCCAGGAAAAAAACGCTCTACAGCTAAGTTTTGGTGATGCAGTTCATGCTTTACATTAAATACTATGCTACTTTGTTTATAATCAAATTTCACTGTCGGTATAGAAAATAACTCTGGTAGTTTAGAGTGCTTGCCTTCAGCGCAGATAAGTAGCGATGATATTAATTCCTGGTTATTATCAAGAATAACTTCCACATATCCTGAATCACAAGCAATTGTTTTATAGGAATGTGGAGAGTATATATTTAGTTTATTCAGAAAATTATTGTTGATTGCATTCCATATAGTAGCATTGTTAATAACATAACCCATTGGTTCTTCACCAACCATTTTATGATTGTAATGCACAGTAACCGCATCTAATATGCATATATCAAGTATTGGCTCAGCTTCGCTTTCTATAAACTGCCAAATCCCTAATTTTTCCAATATTTTTTTCGAGCCTTGAGAAATAGCAAATGCTCGGTTGTCATCTACTACACGTGGTAGACTATTTTTTTCAATCACAGCTACAGACACAGAGTCACAACTGAGGCCAATTGCAGTAATAAGACCAAGTAACCCACCACCTGAAATGATTACATCGTAATTCATTTTATTCACGCTAATTGTAAAATTATATTTTATCTATTTTGAAAATAGTTTAAACAAACTTTGTATACTATGAGTAAAAGACTTTAAGGTTTTCCTATATACAAATTAAGTCTCTTAGAACCTGTCTTGAAAATGGCTAAGCATAGAAGTAATCATATTAGATTTCTTGCATAACCCAAACTAAGTAGAAAAAAGGCAATTCCCCTGTCATCCCAGTAGCCCTTTCTTGTCATCCCAGTGCGTGACACTGGGATCTCATTTTACTTTATAATGATGTCATGAAAGTAGCTGACACTGGTTCACCTTATGACGGTGTCATCTAAATAGCCCTCTTCTTGTCATCCCAGTACTGGGATCCAGAAAACTTAACTTTAAATAAGTGGCTGCATAATAAAGACTAGATCCCAGACTGGGATGACACCCTTCTGGTAGACAATGTTCGTACAGCTATGCGCGGTATAAATTCCACTAACTAGTAGCGGAATGACGGTTTTTCAAATTGTAGGTAAACCTAAGCCACTTTAGCTATAACATCTTTAGCAATGTCTTCATAAATCTCTGCCAAATCTTCACTTAGCATTAAAGGATTTCCACAATCAGAAGCATGACATATTTGTGGATCCAGAGGAATCCTGCCTAGGAGTTTGATGCCCAGCTCCTCAGACATTCTTTTTGCGCCGTCTTTTCCAAATATGTATATTTCTGAGTCATTTTGAATGAAATAACTCATATTTTCCACAATTCCAATAACCGGTACGCTGAGCTTTTTAAGCATATCATAAATTTTGCGAGCATCGATTAAAGAGAGCTCCTGTGGAGTTGAAACTATTATCGCCCCGGTTAAGTTAAAATTTTCCATAAGACTTAAATGCACATCACCAGTTCCAGGTGGTGTATCAACTATCAAATACTCTATATCGGACCATTTTGTTCCCATGAGCAGATTATAAAGTGCTTTTGTGATCATAGGGCCACGCCATATCGCTGCACGATCTTTATCAACAAAATAGCCGATTGAAATAGTATGCAGGCCATACTTTTCTATAGGCATTGCTTTCCCATCCCGTATCTCTGGCTTTAATTTTTCAGCACCAAGCATTTTAGGAATTGAAGGCCCATATATATCTGCATCAACTAATGCAACTTTATGTTTCAACTTTGCTAATGAGAGAGCAAGATTTAGCGCAACTGTGGACTTGCCCACACCGCCTTTACCAGAGGCCACAACGATTGTATTTTTCACTCCTTCGATATGTAATTTGGCTTTTTGTTGCCCAGTTTGTTTTTGACAAGTAGCAACCACGATCACTTTTGTCACCCCTGGTATAGCTTTAACAGCTTGCTCACAATTTCTTCTTAATTCTTCGTTTGCTTGCGTGTTACCGGCAACTTCAAGCGCAAAACCAATGTCCCCACCTTTAATAATGATTGAGGATATTATGCCAAGAGCGATCACATCTTTACCGCTTTTTTGCTCTATGACTTTTTTTAAGTTCTCTCTTACAATTTCTTCGTTGATCATTAGACCTCTTACATAGCAGATCCCAGTGCGGAACATTTGTTTCGGAAACAGTATGTAAATGTTATAGCAGGTTTTGCCTAGAACACAAACCAAGTACTGGTTCACTTTATGACAGTGTCATCCGAGTAGCCCCTTCGGTTTCATCCCAGTGCCTATTTCTTTGTCATCCGAGTAGCTTGACTACTTGGATCCAGGAAACTTAACTCTACACCAAGTAAATGTACAATAAGAACTAGATTCCAGACTGGAATGACACCCTACTTAACCGTCATACCGCGATTCATTCGCGGTATCTCATCCGCTAACAAAGCAGAATGACAGCGGTCCTACGTCATACCGCCACGAACCGTCATACCGCGATTCATTCGCGGTATCTCTTAACATAGATCCCGCTAACACGTAGTGGGATGACGGTTGTCGGTGAACCTAAGTTACTTTAGCTACAAACATTAAGAAATTTACCAAATAAAAAAAAGGCAAAAGAAGCCCCGTGGTTATTATCCGCTTTAAAATATTGGCGTTTTTTATGTTTTAAACGCTTGACAAGCGAGATAGTACGCTGTTACGAAAATTACCTGCAAAAAGAAACCTCTACTCCTTATTCTTTGCCCTTCCTGCACGCTTACGTTCATTTGGATCAAGGAATTTCTTGCGTAAACGTATAGATTTTGGAGTTACTTCCACCAATTCATCATCATCTATATACGCTATCATATCCTCCAGTGTCATTATCTTTGGAGGAGTGAGTTTTATGGCTTCATCACTACCTGAAGCTCTTACGTTTGTTAATTGCTTACCTTTTAGCACGTTTATCTCCAAATCATTGTCACGGCTATGCTGGCCGACAACCATGCCACAATATACCTTATCCTGTGGCTTGATAAACATAATTCCCCTGTCTTGCAAATTGAAAATTGCATACGCCACAGCCTCACCCTTATCTGTAGAAATTAAAACTCCATTGCGCCTTCCAGAAATTGAACCTTTATGTGGAGCATAACTATGAAATAAACGGTTAATTATGCCTGTGCCCCGAGAATCAGTTAAAAACTCTCCTTGATAACCAATTAATCCTCTTGATGGCACTAAAAACGTTAATCTTGTCCTGCCATTGCCAGAAGGTCTCATGTCAGTCACTTCACCTTTTCGGAAGCTGAGTTTTTCCATGATAATTCCACTATATTCATCATCTACATCAATTACTACTTCCTCTATAGGTTCAAGTTTTTTGCCATCTTCTTCCTTAAATAGCACGCGAGGGCGTGATACTGAAAGCTCAAAACCTTCTCTCCTCATATTTTCAATTAACACTCCAAGCTGTAGCTCACCACGTCCACCTACTTCAAACGCTTCACCACTTGGCGCCAAAGTTACGGTAATTGCAACATTTGTTTCTGCTTCCGCATATAAACGATCCTTTATAACGGTTGAGGTAAGCTTTGTTCCCTCTTGTCCGGCAAAAGGTGAATCATTAACACTCAGAGTAATCGCCATCGTCGGCGGATCAACTGGAGTTGAGCTCACTGCAGTTGTAACCTCTGGTGCTGCTATAGTGTCAGAAACTGAAGCTTTCTCAAGTCCTGCAATTGCAATTATGTCTCCCGCCACAGCTTGTTCTACTGGAATACGTTTCAAGCCAGAAAATGAGAGCAACTTAGTTAATCTCCCTCGTTCAATTACTTTACCGTCCAGATCAAGTACCTTAAGATCTGAATTGACTTTTGCAACGCCCTGATAAACCTTTCCTGTCAATATTCTGCCAAGAAACTTATCAGACTCAAGTAGAGTGACCAACATAGCAAAAGGGGCATTTTGATCATAAACAGAAGGTTTTATATAATCTATAACCGTTGAAAATAATGGGCTTAAATCTTTTCTTTCATCAGAAAGCTCCTTAGCACACCAGCCATTTCTACCTGAAGCATACAACACTGGAAAATCTAGCTGCTCGTTGGTTGCATCAAGGTTAAAAAATAACTCATATATTTCATTTAATACTTCATCAATTCTGCTGTCTGGTCGGTCGACCTTATTGATTATCACAATTGGCTTCAAATTTGCTTTTAGTGCTTTTGACAACACAAATTTAGTTTGTGGCATTGGCCCTTCTGCAGCGTCAACCAGCAACAACACACCATCTGCCATGCACAATACCCTTTCTACTTCTCCACCAAAGTCCGCGTGCCCTGGCGTATCAATAATATTGATCTTTTCATCGCCCCACATTATTGATGTGCATTTTGCAAGTATTGTAATTCCGCGTTCACGCTCTTGGTCACCACTATCCATCACTCGTTCTTGAACTTCTTGATTCTCGCGGAACGTGCCACTTTGTTTTAACATGTTATCGAGTAAAGTAGTTTTACCGTGGTCAACGTGTGCGATTATTGCTATATTTCGGATCGATTTAAATTCGTTCATTTTCTATCATTTCAAAATTAATTTAGTAATAAGTATACATAAAATACACTTGGAGTAAATAACTAAAGCTGTGTATAAATGCTGTGTTTCCAAGATATTATAGGATTACTTTGTTAAATATTCTCTACTCCCAGGTTTTGTTATGGGTAGTTGTTTTAATTCACTTGGAAGTTCTTCCTCGCTGTAGTTTTGGATGTTCAGTTCAATCAAAGATATGACAGGAAAAGGCAGTTTCGTTTCACTATTCCTCTTTATTAGAGAAGCTTCAACAATGACTTTACCTCCCTCCCCTTCTGCACATTCCACTGCTTCAAGCGAAGATTTACCTGTGGTTATCACATCCTCAATAAGTAATATTTTTTCACCTTTTTTAATTTCAAATCCACGGCGTAATTCAAACTTGCCATTAACGCGCTCGCAAAACATTGTCTTTATTCCAAGCTGCCTGCCAATCTCATAACCTACAACTATTCCGCCAATTGCAGGAGATAATATTAAATCTATGGAGCTATTTAATTCTTTTTTTATTTTATCTGCTAATAATGCGCAAACTTTCATGGCTCTGCTTGGATTTTCAAAAATCTTCGCACACTGTATGTATGTGTCACTATGCAGCCTGGATGATAAAACAAAATGCCCATGCAAAATTGCTTCTGCTTCTTTAAATTCTTTTATTATTAGGTTATTTTCGTCTAATATCATTTTTTAAGTTTCACTATTACATTCTTTATTAATTATCTGAGTGATACAAATATCAGACCACACATTTATTGCAGTTTCAAACATATCGATGATTGTGTAAATAGGCAAAATCAGTCCCATAATATGCAAAGGAACATTCATCGATACGAGATAACTAGTTGCCATAAAATAGCACCCCATCGGCACTCCAGCGTTACCAATTGCTGCACTAGTTGCTAAAAAAATCCATATCAACATTTCGCTTAAGGAAAATGCGCATCCATTCATCTCTGCAACAAACATTACAGTGATTAGTATAAATGCAGCACATGCATTCATGTTAATTGTTGTGCATATTGGTAAAATAAAGGACGACAATTTCTTTGGCACCTTTAGCTTGTTTTGCACACAGTCTATGGTTGTAGGCAGCGTTGCACTGGATGATTTAGAAAAAAACGCAAGTGTGAGTGCCGGCATAACCCCTTTCAGCGTTTGAATTGGTGATATGCCTTTATACCACATAAGTAGCGGTAAAATCAGAAATGCCTGCACAAAATTTGCAGACATTATGCAAACAAAATACCATAAAAGACTGTAGAACTCGCTACCACCTTTTAATTCGTGCAAAAAACATGTAATAAAAGACCACACAGCAAGTGGAACAAGCTTTAGTAACCCCTGAGCAATTTTAAGTAACGTATCGAAAAGTGCAGAGAATATTTGATGTAATATATCCTGCTTTTCTTTTGAAAGTGAAACAATAGCTCCACCCATCAAAAAAGCGATCAATATGCTACCAATAACGTTATTTTCAAGAAAAACTTGCACAAAATTCGAAGGAATGAGTGATTTTAAGTATGAAAAGTAACTGTAATTGCTATTATCCAAACTTCCTATCGTGTTACATATGAAATTTTTTTTCACTGGGTCTATTAGCAGGTAAAACAATAATGCAACAAACGCAGCTATAATAGTTGTAAGCAGCGTATAAAATAGTGTTTTCTTAACTAAGGTTTTAATTTCGATTGAGTCTTTGAGCCCGGAAATTGTGGAAACTATTGATAGAAAAACCAGAGGTAAACTTATCAATTTGAGCAAGCTGATAAATATGTCACTAAACAGCTTTGCTATTTCAAATATAATCTCACTGTTTAAATAGTAAGCACCTATTGCAAGCAGTATAGAAAAGAGTATTGCAAACTTGTGCATTGAAAATAAAACTTCAAAGTAACATTATACAACAATTTTGCTATTTGGGAATCAGATTGATAGACAAAATAACTTTACAAATTAGGAAAAGATAAGAGGATGCGTTTATTCGGAGACAGTGTAAGATTTCTTAATTTAAATTTAGGTGCACTTAGCCCATTCTGGTGATAATAAATTGGAATAGATAAGGTATGATAACTAACTTTTCTGTGAGTATATAGTTTTGCCAGACACAACAGTACGTACCACGTGCCCTTTTACTTTGCGCCCATCAAAAGGGGAATTCTTTGATTTACTAGCAAAGTTGTCAGTTTTAATTTCCCATTCATGATTGAGGTCAACTAAAATTAAATCTGCAGCAAGGTTTTTTTGTATACGACCACGTGGTATGTGTATTATACCTGCAGGCTTATATGTCAATTTTGCAAGCACATCAAGTAGACCCATTTGCCCACTGTGGTAAAGTTCAAGTGAAAGGGACAGCATTGTTTCAAGGCCAACAATACCAAATGCAGCATTTTCAAGTGAAAGATCTTTAGAATTACGATCATGCGGAGCGTGATCGGTTGCAATGCAATCAATCACACCTGTCTTTAAACCTTCAATCATAGCTAAACGATCTTCTTCAGTGCGAAGCGGCGGGTTCATTTTTGCAATTGCTCCATGTTGTTTTACTATATTTTCAGTCAAAGTGAAGTGATGAGGGGTTACTTCACATGTAACATTTAATCCCAAATCTTTCGCACGTTTAATAGCATCAAGTGAATCTTTTGAAGAGACATGTAAAATATGGTAGTGCACATTTTCCATATCTTTCATGAGCAGTATATCGCGACTTACTATAACCGATTCTGACGCACTCAAGATTCCCTTTACTCCCAATTCTTCAGAAATTTTACCTTCGTTGATTGCACCACCTGCTGATAAATTTAAATCTTCTGCATGTTGAGCAATAGGAACACCCAGCATACTTGAATAAAGCAGCGCCTGTCTCATAATCATTGGGTTCATAACTGGCATGCCATCATCAGTGAATCCAACCGCACCTGCTTCCTTTAAAAGTGCCATTTCAGTCAACTTTTCTTCTGAAGTGGTGATTTTAGCGTAAAATTCAACGTTTACATGTGAAGTTTCAAGTGCTCTATATTTCAAATATTTAGCCAAAACAACGCTATCAATTGCTGGAATAGTGTTCGGCTGACAAACTACAGTTGTAACGCCTCCCGCAGCTGCAGATTTGCTGCCTGTATATATAGTTTCTTTATGTTCTTGGCCTGGTTCACGAAAATGTACGTGAATGTCAATAAGGCCTGGCATTAGAACAAGCCCTTTACAGTCTATTGTTTCATCGACCCCACTTGTTGAAAATAATGATTCACCAAAGTCAATAATTTTATCCCCTTCAGTCAATAATGAACCTTTTATATCAAGTTTAGTTTCCGGGTCGATAATACGAGCATTAGTATACGCAATTTTATAGCCTTCCTTTTGCCCTGTTTGCAGCAAATTCCAAGTTTGAGTCATTATATTTGAGTACCGATTATAAAATAAATCTAAAGTTTTTTTAACAAAACACAACCAGATAAAAACGCAGACTAAAGTTGCGAGAGCTGTCTTGAATTAAAATTGTCCCAAAAATTTGGCTCTTATAACCGAGTTACTTCAGTTTTAACGTTAATATGAAAAACTCTTAGCTCTGTTGAAGGATTTTCCAGTTGAATATCTAGCTCATTCTGTATGTTCGATAAACAAATCAAAGCTGAGTCAAAATTTTCATCACACTGCTTCGCTTCATGCATACCATCGATTATTTCCTCTAATTCTTCCACATCATCCATTTCTTGCGGCGCACTTTTTAATATCGCTTTTATTTGGCTTAAGTTTTGACAAATTTTCTCCTGATATCCAGCAATTCTCTCTTGATATATATCAATCATTTTTTGACATGCGTTGCCTCTAAATGGATGTTCTTTTTTCTCTTTTATGTAAGAACTTTGAAAATCTTTACAGTTAAGGATTGCTTCTCTATGTTTTTTTATGTCATTAATTGCACTGACTATCGACTTATCTATTTTCTTCAAATTTTCTTCCCGTTCTTCTCTTTTAATTATACTTTTGGATTCATTTTTCATTTGGTTCATTTTGTCATACAGATTTCTGCATTCTTTGTAAGATACCATTGGTTGTAATATTCCTTCTTCTACACCTTTATTGTAAAAATTTTTCAACTCATTACCTGATAGTATTGTTATAGCATCTTCCCTTTTACCTTGTGATTTAGGATACTTTTTATTCAATGAACTAACATGATTTAACAAGAAATCTTTAACTAGCCCTTCTCTTTTTACTTCGGATAATTTTTCTAGTGTTTCTATATATTTCAGAACTTCCGCAAAGAGCTGTCCACCAGATGGAGCAAATCCTTGAAGTGGTTTACTCTGAGCTTTATAAAAATCGGTTTGTAAAAAATCTTCAGCTTGTTTTTTTATTACTGAAAGTTCATTGAAGGCTTTTTCTGGATTGATTTTTCTCAAAATACTAATAGTTTTTCTAATCGCTTTTTCTCTCTTTTTATTATCTTGCTTTTCATTTAATATGAGATGTTCAGTTTTGGTAAAAGCATCACCACGATCACTCTTTGCAATGTTACAAACAACATTTTTTACAACTTTTTCGGTTGCTGCACAATCTATTTCCTTTGCAAAACAACCAACAAATAATTGCCAAATTTCTTTGTTAACAAACTTACTTGTCCTATTCTCAAAATCTTTTATATCTTTGAATCCTAAAATAGTATAGAGATTTTTTTCGATTATTGGTTCGGCATGTTGTTTTGCCACTTTACCTTTTATATTAAATGGAAATATACTAATCTTAGTTGTACCCACAATGTTACCTCAATATTAACGCTATCTATAAAAGTATAAAGATTTAATATTTAATTTTTAATTAATACTAGCACAGCTAACTACGGGGCATTATGCTAGCATCAATAGCAAGCGTCAATTAACACTTTAACTTCTAACTTGTCATCAGTAATATTGTTTATATAAAAACTATAATTTTTTATGCCTGAACTTGGGAATATATTGCTACTCATAGCCTGCTTATTGTCTTTGACATATTTGTTTTTACCTCTTAGTTCTTGTCGGTTTATTACCACTGCCATATTTTTTTGTGTATCAACATCAATGGCTATTTTGATCTACTGCCACATTACAAATGATTTCTCACTCGAAAACGTATTTTACCACTCACACACAACAAAACCTTTGATCTATAAGATTTGTGGTGTTTGGGGAAATAAAGAAGGGTCTATGTTGCTTTGGACATTAGTGCTTACCTTTTACCTATTTCTGATGGGTATTTTTACTGATAACGACAGTAAATTGAAGAAAGTATCCTTGATCACCCAAGGCTTGATTTGCTTTTGTTTTTTACTGTTCACTTTACTTGAATCAAACCCCTTCACTAAAATGCCAGGCATTGAAACAGATGGATTGGGTTTTAATCCGATATTGCAAGATATAGGCCTTGCTATTCATCCACCAATATTATATTTGGGGTACCTTGGATTTAGCGTTCCTTTTTCGCTCTCTATAGCTGGATTAATTGCAAATACTGAAGGAAATGTTTGGGCTAAAATTGTCAGGCCTTGGGTACTTATTTCTTGGTCGCTGCTCACTTTGGGCATCAGCTTGGGTAGCTGGTGGGCATATCGCGAACTTGGGTGGGGTGGATTTTGGTTTTGGGATCCAGTGGAAAACGTTTCTTTGATGCCGTGGCTAATTGCAGTAGTGCTGACACATTTGTTGCTCGTTGTACGAAATTTCAATATTTTAAGGAATTTCGCTATTTTACTTACGCTTACAACTTTTATATTGAGTGTAACTGGAACATTTCTAGTCCGCTCAGGAATACTCACCTCAGTGCACACGTTTGCAGATGACTCAAGGTATGGACTATATATATTAGCTCTACTTGGTGTAATTACAGTCAGTAGCTTAGTAATATTTGTAGTGTTTACGAGAAAGAATCACACATCTTTCCAGTACTCGACATTGGAATCTGAAAAGAAATCTGCTACTCAAGTGACAGAGGGTAGAAGATTCTTTTCACGCCTTACGATGATGCTGATGAACAATTTATTATTCATCACTGCCTTTTTCATCGTGTTCGTTGGCACTTTATACCCTACAATGCTTGAGTATTTAACCGGTGAATTAATTTCAGTTGGAGCACCATATTACAATTCTTTACTTAATCCTATTGCACTCACTATTCTAGTGCTCACCATAATCGGGCAATACTGCCGTTGGCAGGGAAATAGTCTATTGCCAATATTCCACGAATATAGATTTTCATTCTGCAGTGCTGCAGCTATTTTGCCGTTTATCTTTCACATGGAGCTAATAATTGTGCTATCAATTACTATCTCCATAGCATTATTAATCTTTGTTTTAGAAGCATACAGTAAAAGAATTCGTTTATTTAAGGTAGCATTTGGTGAATCAATTTTATTAGCAAGAAGAGTTTCTAAGTCCTACTATGCAATGATGCTTGCTCATGCTGGAGTGGCAATTCTAGTGCTTGGTATAGCATATTCGGTTGGTTGGCAGGAGAAAAAAGAAAATTACTTAAAAATAGGGGATAGCATAACAGTCAATAAATTTAAAGTTACTTTGCAAAATATTGAGCTAATAAAAGAAAAAAATTTCCATGCAGTGAGGGGTACAATGGATATCAGGAATTTGCTGAATAATAAGATATTAGGTGAAGTAACTCCTGAATATAGATTTTACCTTGCGGAAGGTCAGAAAAATGTTGAAAGCAGTATCTACCACAATTTGCTTTCTGATATTTATGTTGTAATTGGAGAGATTGATAAGAGTAAGAGCAAAATTGCAGCTAAAGTGCACTATAAACCTGGAATGTCTATAATCTGGCTTGGATCCTTTCTCATCGCTTTTGGTTCGCTCCTTGCCGCTTTTCCTTTATTGAGAAGATTTTCATAGGACTCCTTTATACTATAACGAAAAAGCTGCTTGACACATTTCACCAGCCCCCTTATCATGGAAGTGAAGCTATTTATTTATCTTCTCTGTACAGATTAAATGACAAAAAAACTCACGTATCTGGCGTCTCATGTTTAATTTTTTGCACTATGTGCACCTTATGTCTTTATAAAACTTCTACCTACATAAGCTGAAACGCGCTTATAAAGCGTTTAAAACATAGAAAAACGCCAACTTAAAAAATGGATAGTGAATAACTAGCTACCCTAGGGTTTCTTTTGCCTTTTTTTCTGTTTAGTAAATTTCTTAATGTTTATAATTTAGGTTAGTTGCGGCTTAAAAGCAGCTGAATCGCGGTTATTAAACGTTTAGAATAAAAAAACGCCATACTTGAAAGTATAATGTAAGTAATTAGCCAACCATGGGGCTTCTTTTGCCTTTTTTTCCGTTTGGTAAATTTCTTAATGTTTATAGCTAAAGCAATTTAAGAGACCGAAAATGGTGTCATTCCAGCGCGTGACGCTGGAATCCCAAAAAAAGGATGATGTCATCCCAGTGCTTGACACTGGGATCCATTTTTCCATCATCAGAAACGTTGTACTTTAATATAAAACGGCTACTTTTATGCTCATCAACTTAACTAGATCCCAGTGTCTGGGCACTGTAGACAATGTGGCAAAAAATATTATAGAATTCAATAGGACAATTCCTAGAGAATTACTCACCTACAAAAGGCCAAGTCGTGTTACTGCTGTTTAGATGTAAAAGATAAGCTAAATTTTACAAAGAAAAAACAGCAAGACACCTTTGATCAAAAGAGAGCACCAAATTTATGGGGTGAGTAACTGCAACTACTACAACTAAATCAATAAATCTTAATAGGGGAAAAACATTATGAAAACGCCAAAACTGACATTAGTATGTGATATATATGAATTAACAAATAAAGATGAAAAGAATATTCAAAAGCTAGCAAGCAAAATAGAGGAAGGGAAAGGTATTGCTAGAAAGTTTAGAAATGGAATATTCAAAAAGTCCAGCTACAATGCAAGCACAATTCTTTTGACGAAAATAATTTACAAGTATCAGGGTAGAGAGGAGACGTTGTCACTACTACATTATGCTATAAGTCATAAAAACAATCAAGCTGTAAAAGATCTTTTAGAAGAAGCCAAAAAACAAAAACTATTAAAGGAAGTTCTGAATGAAGAAATGACTACAAAACATTCAGATGGTCGGGAAGAAACTCATACAATACTTACAGATGCTATATCACGTAGAGACAATGACATTATGAGAGTAGTGTTAAAAATCTCTGAGGAAAATGGTATTTTGAAAGATATTCTAAGAAAGAGAATAATTATAAAACATTCAAATGGCAAGGAAACAACTTACACCCCATTCACCTATGCTGAAGCGTGTGAAAATAGTGAAGCTGTAAGAGAACTGGGAAATCTTCTTAATAAGAGAGCAACCCAGCAGTCCACTGTTGTAACAGCCAAAACTACTACAGCTAGAAGTGAAAAAGTGCTTCAAGATAATATCGTGGTACCAGTTGATGCATATGAAAATAGTAATGAAAGTAGTCTTGAAGAATCTATAGAACATAAACCATGCGAAAACAGTAATGCAATAGCTATAAAAGATATCGCTGCTTCAATAGAAAAGCTTGATAATACTGGAATATGTGAAAACAGTGCCACCAATATTTTAACAGAAATTGCCGCACAACCAACTCTAAGTACTGCTGATAGTACAGATAAAGCCAATACCTTATCTTCTACTGAAATGAAATCATGTTTTGATAATGGATCTAGCAAAGAAAATACTGCAGACAAAAAAGAAAAACCATCAATGCAACAAAGACGAGTAATCTTGGCTGGTAGTGTTGGTGCGGCATTACTAGTCAGTAGTGTTGTAGCTTATATATTGAAAATGTATGCCATAGCGGTGATTGTGGGAATTGTTGGATTAGCGTGTATAAGTTTTGCGTTGTATGATGCACTAAAGCCCAGCACACAGCTCGAGAAAGTGGAAAATGTAGAGCAACTAGATGTTAAATCTCTTCCTAGTTTGTGAAGCTCAATATATTTACCATTATTAATAACAAATAAATATTTAAAAAATTTCTTGACTTCCGCCAAAATAGATGGCTTTATGCCAATACTACTAAGAAAACAGTAGTAAACATTAAAAAAAATTGAAGCGTTAATTAGTGAGGATTTTTACATGAGTAATAATAACAATAGCAGTAGAGAATTAAGCAACAATACGCTAGCACGACTACTATCAAAGACCCCTGAGCAGCTAAAACTATACTGCAAACTGCTCGATAATGAAAAAAGGCAAGATTTTTATGAAAAGGTGCTGAAGGAAATGCGTAAAAACCCAGAAGTGAATCAGTTGAAGAAGCTGGACGAAATAGCTGCTGTTATAGAAGAGGCCATTGAAGAGGGAAGAAAGTGAGGTTATTAATTAATATATATAAGATATTAGCATAATTATGAATGCTCTCATGAGAGAGAATGAGCAGTGCATATAGGAATTTATACGGGTTTTGCAGTTAATAAAAAAATAATGTTTGTGTCTGTAGAATGGAATAGTTTTTAGTGAGGTCGTTATGACAAAAAAATATGTTGAAAAAAAGGATAATGTTAAAGAAACGTCTATCAAGACAAAAGGCTATACGCCATGGCAAGGCATCTGTATGGTAAGTTAAATCCACCTGATACTTTGCATTCAGCCGCTGAAAAAGGTGATTTTTATCTAACTGTATATATTCTAAGTAAAGGAGCTGATTTAAACGCTCAGGATGAATGTAGTTGGACTCCGTTGCATTACGCTGTCTATTCAGGAAATATTGATGTAGTAAGATTTTTAATAGATCAGGGTGCCAATTACAATATTACTGACAATGAAGGTACTCCCGTATATTATGCATTTCAATATGGCCATGTTAGAATAGTCAAATATTTTATAGAAGAAAAGGGCTATGGCACCAATTAATGAATATGGCAGTACTTTATTTGATGAAGCTATTGTAGGTGGTGGCTTGGATACTATAGATCTGATGAGCCGAAAAGATGTCACTTATGACTGCAATAATCTATTGGAAATAGCAATATTAAATGGCCACTTGGACGTTGTTGAACATTTGGTAGAGGAGAAAGGAGTTGATGTAAATTTTGTGGGAGAAAACGGTTGGACACCTTTACTCTATGCTGTTGAGCGAGATTACATTGAAATAGTAAAATATCTAATAGAGATGGGAGCCCACGTAAATACTACAGATGAAGATGGCACTACTGCACTACACATAGCTGCTGAAGATTGTAACTTTGACATGGTCAAATGTCTTGTAGAGAAAGGGGTAAATATAAATGTCAGAGACAAAAATGGTAATACACCACTGCGCTTGGCTGTACAAGATAGTGAATATCAAGATAAAAGATATAAAGAGGACGTGAAGGAGTACCTTCTCAGCCGTGGTGCACATATTTAGAGAAAGCAGAAACCTCTTTTCTCCTATTTCTAGTGTAAGGTAGGAGAGTTAATAGAATCTTAGATTAAAGAGTATATATGTGTCTCAAGGTATATTAAAGAGACATGACTACTGACACAAAGTTAACAGACTACGAAGTAGGGAAAAAATTAAAACATGAGAGGGAAAAGCAAATCAGGCAGGTCTAGGAAGTAAAGTCGGAGTATTAGAGAAGCAAATGTCCAGATATGAGCGAGGGGAAAATCCGATTTCAATCGTTATATTCTGTATGATAGTAGTGGAACTAATGATTGATATGGCAAAACTACTGCCTGAATCGACGGCATCAGAGAAAGGTGAGGTAGAAAAAACATTAAATCTAGTTAGAGAATGTAAAAAATTTAGGAATCAGGAATTATGTAAGATGGCCTCTGCATTAAATAAATCTATCCAGATGGGGGAAGAAGAAGGCAGAGAAGCAGAAGTGGCAAAGAATTTACTTAAAGCGGGTATTTCTGTTGATGTCATCTTCCAAACAACAGGCTTGTCTAAAGATGAACTTAAGAAACATGATAAAACAGAGATAGTTAACTTTATAGCCTATAAAACAGGGGAAAATATGAAAGACTGGAGGCTAGCAAGAGGACGTAGTCAGGAAGATTTAGGAAATGAAGTCGGTTTAACAGGTGCGACGCTATGAGCAAGGAACCCATATCGTGACAATAGGAAAACTACGTAACATAGCAGACGAATTATCAACGCACGCTAAAACTCTACTGCCGAAAATTAGTGAACTAATAGAAAAAGGCAATGTTGAAATTGAAAGAAGTAATGAGGATAGAGAAGGAGAAAATGGAGTACTAGATTTAGTGAGAGAGTATAATAAAATTGAGGATGAAGAAATACGTGATAAATTTTATTCGTTAATTATGTCAGTATCTAAAAGAATACAGATTGATAAAGAAAAGGGTAAAAAAATAGGAGAAATAGAAGTGGCAAATTGAGGTAGGTGTTCCTATTAATATAGGCGACTGACCTAAAAAATCTTAAAGCTAGTGGCATGCTTGAAAGACTATAAACATCAAGATAATTTCCTTAGAAAATCTCTTAAGCCATTAACCTAATAGCACCATCCATTTTATCTCATAGCACGGCTTGTTGTTTGTTCTGAGTTTGAGGCTCTGCTTATTCTTTCACACCAACTCCCTTTTTTCTGTCCATTAGATTGACTCATAGCCTCAGAACGCATCAATTTTCCAGAACTTTTAAAATATCCCTGTTCAATAGCGTCGTATATTGAATACCCACCAAGCGAGCAATTCTTACCTAATTCCTCTTTACAATCTTTGAACTTTTCCAGTATTTCCTTTTTATTACTCACTTTTACTATTATTTTATCTTGCTTATCAGGGTACAAATTAACTTCTAACTCTCCTAAACTAGTAGAGAAAGTTAATACTATATCGCTACCATCTGCAAGATCAGTATAATACCTTATGCCTTTTTGCATTATAATCTCTACCTCACTTTTACCGATCTTTATTATATCTCTTCCGTATTCTATTTCTCCTTGAGTTAGTCCTAAATCCCTTGCTCCATCTGTAATCTTCGCAACATCTATTATACTATCCTCTGAGTATTCTACGTAAAAAGTAGAGTTATCCATTTTTGCATTTTTCACTCTACCAGTAGCTGCATTTTTAACGATTTCCATAAACTTTAAATTATCATTGACATATTCTTCATGAGCTTTTTTCATATTAGTTTTGTGATCTTTAAATTCTGACTCCAGCGTATCGATTACATCTATACTACTTAAGTTATGCAACACCGCTCCTTTTGATACCAATTTACATACTATACCACTAGCAACTTCTATATCATTTTCAACTTTAGAACTCTTTTTTAATGTACTAATTTTTTTCATTACATAATCTGTAAAATTATATGTATCTTGGTACATCATTTCACCTGGATGAATAAGAAAATTAAATCTTACTCCAGACTCTATAGCTTTGGTTACTACTTGTTCTAGCTGGTTCATGTCTTGAGCTCCATCTACTTCATGTAAAAACCATTTCAATTTCTTTTGCTGGTTTAATATTAAATTATCCCATAGAGTTCCAGATTCAGGCAAATATTCTTTTCTATCTAATCTTTCATAGTTAATCGCTCCCGCTTCTAACAGCAGTCTTTTTGCTTCTTCATAAGGAGTTTCACAATCACGAAAATGTCTTGAGTAAAAAATGATACTGAGATTTAGAAGAATTTCTGATTTTCCTTCACGATCACGAAGGTTCAAAATCCTTTTAAGATCTTGAGTATTCTTGTATTTACTCAAAAACCCTTTTAGTTCAGTAAAGTCTGTGAAAAAGTCACTTGCGTTAGCAACACGACCAAATTCTTGGCACAATCTTTTTTGATTGTCAGTTAAAAAGTACCTTTCAACATGGTAGTTATGATTATCAATTGCAACTTGTAGCGGAGTTTTTTCCTGTTTATCCCTTTTACTGGAGTCAGCTCCGTGCTCTAAAAGAACATTTATACTTTTCTCATCACCAATACTAGCAGCGTAATGCAAAGGTGTTCTCTCTTTACTATCCTGCACATTAAGATCAGCCCCTGCTTCTATGAGAGACCCTATATTATTATACGAGGCATAATGTAATGGTGTTTTTCCTCTATTGTCCTTTATATTAGGGTTAGCTCCAGCATCCAAGAGTAAATTCACATATTTTTCTGCTAAGTTACCATCCATATTTGATACTACATGCAATATTGTCAACCCAGATTCTCCTCTTGTAAGATTAAGGATGTCTTTTAGATCGTCATCATCTTTATTCTCTCGTAAAAAATTACGTAAAATATTTTCATCACGATCACTCAAATATGAAAGATCTTTAAGAATACTTAACAATTTTTTATTCAACTCCTTTTGTTCTTGTGTTAAACCAGATACGTCAGCAAACCACGTACATAATAAATTATCAAATGTATCTCTTCTAACATTATCAATTAACGGGCAACCATTATGAAACAGCAATGAATATTTAAGCAATTCATATTCATCACCCACTTGCTCCCCTGTTGTTGTTTTCTCTGCTTTTTTCGGAAGATGATTATTTTTGATTAATTCAGTTAAACGCTTGAGAGTTCTATAACTTTTATTTTCCAATAAAGGATTTGCCCCTTTTTTCATTAAAGCCTTAACTGTTTCTGCATGACCATTTTGAACAGCAAAGTATAATGGAGTCACCTTATCAGATTCACTCAACACGTTAACATTTGCCCCGTTTTCTATGAGTACATTTACTATCTCTGTATGACCCATTTGAGCAGCAAAGTGTAATGGAGTATATCTATGTCCATTTATATCCACTACTTCAACATTTGCCCCGTTTTCTATGAGGGTCTTTACTACCTCTGTGTGACCATTTTTAGCAGCAAAATGTAATGAAGTATATCCCATAATGTCCACTGCATTAACATTTACCCCTTTTTCTATAAGGACCTTTACCTCCTCTGTATAGCCATTCTTAGCAGCAAAGTATAACAGAGTACACTCATTAACAATTGCCCCTCCTCTTATGAGGACATCTTCTATCTCTGTGTAGCCATTCTCAATAGCAAGGCGTAATGGAGTATAGTTATCTTCCCCCACTATATTAACAATTGCCCCTTTTTCTATGAGAGCCTTTACTATCTCTGTATGACCCATTTGAGCAGCAAAGTGTAATGGAGTCCAACCGTTTTGATTTACTGCATTAACATCTGCCCCCTTTTCTATGAGAGCATTTACTATCTCTGTATGGTCTCCTACAGCAGCAAAGTGTAACGGAGTAGACCCGTTTTGATTCACTGCATTAACATCTGCCCCTTTTGCTATAAGGGCATTTACTATCTCTGTATGGCCTTCTACAGCAGCATAATGTAATGGAGTCCACTCATCTTCTCCCACTGCATTAACATCTGCCCCGTTTTCTATGAGGGCATTTACTATCTCTTTATGGCCATTTTCAGCAGCATAATGTAATGGAATACATCTGTATTGATTTGCTTTATCAACTTCAGCACCTTTTTTTATTAGAAGCTCTGTTACCTTTGCAAGGCCATTTGCAGCAGCTATATGCAACAACGTAAATTGACTATCTAGTAATGTATAATTTACGCCAAATTGATTATCCTGCCACTCTTGATATGTACCTGGATCTTCTTTTTCTAACTTCTCTTTTATTTTTTCAATTACATTACTCTCACTTAAATCATTGTCAGCATTTATTGAAGTTAATATGCCTAACCACTGCTCATATTCCATAATTCACACCTCAAACTATTTATTTTATACAACTAGAAAAACGTTCGATCTCCATAATGAAATAACTAAAGACATTACATATAACACATAAAAAACTAATGCAAGCATAATTTTTCTAACTTTAGTATTTTTTAGAGAATTTATATTTTTTGCCTTCTATTTTCTTTAACTTGACACATGATTTCTCCTATAAATTCGTTAGCACTGATACACACTTTCTTTTGAACTTGCTGCATGAATTTTTTCTACTTATCTCTAAATGACTATACAATAAGGCTGAATTACATAAACAAAATTTTTGATTTACTTTTATTATAGAAATAGTTAATTTAAAGGACGGTTCGTAAAGAACTTGTAAAGGCATGCAAAGACCTGATTTAGCAAAAACTTTAGAGGCATTATATAGGGTTAAAATGCAAGCTTGGAACTTACTAATCTCATCGTTCTTGGTACTAAACAGTAGTGTTGTGCACGCTAATAAAGTAGTTATATCTTCATGTGATAAAATACCTTCAGGTTATAATGGTAAGATTTTTAGAATTAAGACTGATTATCCGACTGGAATTAGTGATAAAGAAAGACCATGGAAACACATATCATTCAAAGAGGAACCACAAAAATACGCTTATACAATTTTAAAATATATATATAACGGAAATATCAATTGCGACTTTGATTTGCGTTGCAATAAAGTTGCTAATTGGTATCATGTACCATGGATGCATTATGGGATAACTGGTAGAGAATTTGTTAATGGTTTAACAAGAGAAAGATCCTTTAAGTCTGGTGAATTACACAGCAATCAAAAATCTATGCTACAGAATTGGGCAATTTCTATTGTTAATGAGCGAGGAGCTTATACATATGGACGGGTATGGCAAGATATAAACAATCCTGATATTACTAAAGGTAAATTCTTAGATGGTACAGTAAGTGCAAAATTAGTATTTACAGAAGCAACACAGAACGATATTCCAGCTCTTAAAAACAGTATCTCTTGGACTAGAATCAATCTGAAAAAGGAACTCCAAAGGTATTTAAGCAACTGAGATTATTTCAAATTGATTTTTTAGTCAAAGATAAGAGATCAGAAGAAACAGGATGGGTTGCAGGTACGTTTATTTATGATTGTACCATAAATAATAAAAATCCATGGTTGAATATGAAGTTAATGGGTATTGCTTGGGGTAACGACACTAATTATTTTACGGCAGATTATATAATCGGAAAAAGGTTATTAGAATGTTGCCGATGTTGTGAAGAATTCTTTAGGGTATTTAGGTAGACTTAATGGTCCAATAGATAATAAAAAATCTTCGTGTTTGTCATGCCATAGCACAGCACAACATCCTGAGAAACCTTCATCAGTACCACCAGAGCATGCAAAGGAACAAGAAATAAAACACTGGTTTAGGAATCTAAAGGAAGAATCATTTGATGATGGAGCATTTAATTTTGATTATTCGAAGCAGTTAAGCCATGGTGTTAGAAACTACTATAGTGCTAAAAAAGAAAATGATCCTATTGGATGTAAAGCTTTTAATTATAAAGATATCGCTCAAGCTCTGATCAACTAAATGAGTCTTGTGGCTATAGTCTTTAAAGCTTGTGAGGTGAAACTGTCATATGGAAAACACAACAGTTCTGTGGAAAAAATACTTTTGAAAGAAGTACCTAACTTTAGCATCACAACAAATTTCATTATTAACTCTTTATTCTTCAAAACCGCAAAAAAGTACCTACCTTTGCGAGAACGCGTTGCGTGAAAATATAATTGTGAAAACAAAAGTGTAAAATTTTTGCAACAAAGCTAAGCAAATTAGTTCATACATAAATTTAGTTAAAGTAGGCTAAAATGGCTGATTTTATAGTATAGTAAAGTTACTATAAAGAAAAGTTCGAACGTGTCATTTGGTAGACCAATTGATTCCAAGAAAAATTGTTCTCACGCTTGCTTGTTAATTAGGCAAAAGTAAAACCATATCATTAATTTAATGATAAAAAGTATGAAAATATATATCTATTGAAAAGTAGTGTTATTGGTCATAAAAAAATAACTTTGCTTTGTTGATTTTTTCGACTATCATGTGAATAGTTTAGTATAGTGAGTCGATATGTTAGCAGGGAATAAAGAGTCCGGTAAATCACCTAGTAGTGAGAGCACTCTAAAAAAGTCAGATTTCGTTACTAGAGATCCTATTTCCATTTTTAGTAGGATAAAAAATGCAAGTGATGAAGAGGAAAAAAAGAAGCTTAATCAACTTTTAGAGACACTAAGGAAGAAATTGCCTGAGGGCTTTAAGATAGGAGCTGCTGTAGGTGAAGGGGATTGTTTCTTTGATTCCATAGCTCAAGGATTGAACGAGCTAAAAGATAAAGGTCTGATTACAGATAGTAAAGGATTTAGTGTAAAGTCTTTGCGGGAAAATTGTAAGCAATATGCACAACAAGCTAATCAATCAAGAAAAGATTCATGGTTAGGTAATGCTTTAAAAGGAGAAGGTGAAAAATTTTGTGAATATATTCCGCTTGTTGAATTTACTGCAGAAGACATTGAAAATGCAAGTTCTGGTTCAGAAATAAAAATTCTAAAGTTGGAAAATGCTATATGGGGCAGACCTGAAATTGAAGGAAAAATGATATGCGAAAAGTATGGCGTGAAAGTTAGGACTATAGAATTGAGAGATAAAGAGATAGATGGATTACATGTTACTAAAGGTAAGGTAGGTACAGGTAATAATATTATTTACATAGTGAATTACAGGAACCATTTTGTACCACTTCTTAGTAATATTGAAAAAGATATAAAGAGAAGCATAAAAGTTTCTAGAGAGGAAGCTTACGGTAATGTGGTAGGTTCAAATTCAAACAATATTTCTCAATCTTACATTTCTACACCATTACAAGATATTGAAAACCCCACATACAAACAAAGTGGTTGCTCAAGAAGTCCAGGTAAGGAAAATCGTAAAACGGGTAGAAAACGTGGGCGTTCTGTCACAGACAAAGATAATAAGGCACCAAAAAGGGCACGCATGGATGTAAATGTTACTAGTTAATGAAGATTCAGAATTCCCTAGTGATTTACAAGATGAACCTAGACAGAATGAATTAGATAATACTTGTCAAACTAAGCAATACATTCCTCATCATTTGATAGGGCTTATGTATCGATTAGACTTGTCAGTGCTTTGCTCACTTAGAAAGTCTACGTATGAACATAAATATCCTTCATTGTCATTAGCGTTTGAAGATTCTGAAATTGATATGTTTAGTAATATTGTTCTTCGTTACGAAAAGAAGTCTATTCATATACGAATTGAAAATGTAGACGAATATTATATAGATAATGATATTAGCTATGCTAAATTATTTACTAAAGAAAGACGAAGTTCTTCTATTAATAGTTACTTTGGTAGTTTTGTTAAACATCTAATCTCTAAATCAGATAGTTTATCAAATAATGTAGAATATCTTATTGTCTATACTAATTCAGGCTTGGATCTTACAGAAAAAAAGGAATTAAAAAAAGGACGGTTGAGAAATTTTTATCCTTTTAAATTTGATAGCATAAATACAGAGGAATGTGACATTTTAAAAGACTTTTTGTTTACAAATGATAATACGCAAGGGAGTGGTTTTTATCAGTTTTTGCAGGATGAGGCAACAAGAGAAGAACTTTTAGGACAATTAGAATTTTCTCCTGCTATGCGAAAAGCAATAAAAGGGAGAAAACTTTCTCAAGAGTTTGAAAAAGAAACAAAAGAAGCATTTTTAGATAAATTAGTACTTGCAGTTAATCAGCCTAATAGAGAAGAACTGAATAACATCGTTAAAAACGAAATAAAAAAAAATAGTAAAGTTCAAGACGATTATATAGCATTACAAGAAAGAATATTGTGTGATTTAACAGCTCCAGAAAAGGATAAAAAACTTAAGAATTATATATCTGGAGTTATATATGAATTCAATTTATTAATACTCTTCTTGCATGAAATGTTCTTGAATAAAAACATGCTTTCCATAAGTTTTGAGGAAAAAAGCCGTGATACATCTAATAATATTACTATTAATTATAAAGATAGAGTTACTTACGTAAAAGCTCATAATGCAGATAGTAATATTGGTTATGATCAGTTATTTCCTTCCAGACAACATACGTTTTCTATTAATAAGCATCTTACTCTTTTTGTTGAAGAATTAAAGGAGGATACCAAATATTTTATTATCTATACTAATGCAGGTCTAGACCTTACAGAAGAAAAGAAGTTAAAAGAAGGGCGATCTAAAGATTTTTATTCTTTTAAATTTGATAGTATAGATATTCAAAAGAAAAGATATAAAGTTTTAAGAGATTGTTCGTGTATAAATGAGAATGGTCTTTATCGATTTGTGCAAGAAGAAACAACAAGAGAAAAGCTTTTAAGTCTATTGAAACTTCCGCCTTCTTTGCAAAAAGAGAAAGAAGAGGGAGGACTTTCTAATGAGAGTGAAAGAGAAATAAAAGAGAAATTTTTAGATAAACTAATATTTGCGGTTAACCAACCTAATAGGGAAATTTTGAATAGTGTTATTAAAAGTGAGATAGATAAGTCTAATGTTCCGTATAATTACGAAAAATTACATGAAGTAGTGTTACGTTGGTCAGAATCTCATGAATTTAGCCTTATTACAGAAGGAATAATAAAAAAGCTTTTAGAAGATATCAAAAATAATAGATCTAGTTATCAGGAAATTCAAAATAAAGACATTGATGAAGAAATTAAATTTGCTAAAAGTGTGGTTGGTAAAAAAGGAACACCTGCATTTAATAAGTTCTTAAATTTTTTAATTAAAGAAAAAAGACTAGAAATTTTGAAAAGAAAAGGAATAAATCTAACTAACATGTCCAGTATTTTAAGTGGAGCAGGAGCTAATGCTCCCAAAGCTTTTAAAGACTTATATGACCTTTGGTTTGATGCAGAAGGAAATAAAACACAATATTTAAAAACTCTAGAAGAAAACGGAATAAATCTAACTAACATGTCCAGTATTTTAAATAGAGCAAGAGCTGATGCTGCAAAAGCTTTTAAAGACTTATATGACTTTTGGTTTGATGAGCAAGGAAATAAAACACAATATTTAAAAACTCTAGAAGAAAACGGAATAAATCTAACTAACATGTCCAGTATTTTAGGTGGAGTAGGGGCTAATGCTGCAAAAGCTTTTAAAGACTTATATAATCTTTGGTTTGATGCAGAAGGAAATAAAACACAATATTTAAAAACTCTAGAAGAAAATGGAATAAATCTAGCTACTATGTCCAGTATTTTAAACAGAGTAGGAGCTAATGCTGCAAAAGCTTTTAAAGATTTATATAATCTTTGGTTTGATGAAGATGGGAATAAAACTCAATATCTGAAAACTCTAGAAGAAGAAGGAATAAGTCTAACTAATATGTCCAATATCTTGCATGGAGTAGGAACTAATGCTGCAACAGCTTTTAAAAACTTATATAATCTATGGTTTGACGTGAAAGGAAATAAAACTCAACATCTGAAAATTCTGGAAGAAAAAGGAATAGATCTAACTAATATGTCCAGTATTTTAGGTGGATCAGGAACTAATATTGCAACAGCTTTCAAAGACTTATATGACCTTTGGCTTGATGAAGAAGGAAATAAAACTCAATGTTTAAAAACTCTAGACAAAGAAGGAGTAAGTCTAACTAATATGTCCAATATTTTAGGCGGAGCAGGAGCTAATGCTGCAACAGCTTTTAAAAATCTATATTACCTATGGTTTGGTGAAGAAGGAAATAAAACTCAATATTTAAAAACCCTAGAAAAAGAGGGAATAAATCTAGCTAATATATCCAGTATTTTGCATGGAGTAGAGACTAATGCTGTAACAGCTTTCAAAGACTTATATGGTCTGTGGTTTGATGAAGAAGGAAATAAAACTCAATACTTAAAAACTCTAGAAGAAAAAGGAATAAACCTAACTAATATGTCTAGTATTTTGAATGGAGCAGGAGTTAATGCTGCAGCAGCTTTCAAAAGCTTGTATGATCTGTGGTTTGATGAAGAAGGAAATAAAACTCAATATTTAAAAATTTTAGAAAAAGACGGAATGAGTCTAACTAATATATCCAGTATTTTGCATGGAGCAGGAGCTAATGCTTCTAAAGCTTTTAAAGAACTACTTGATACTTTTTTTGATGAGCAAGGAAATAGAAAACAGCATTTAAAGCACTTTTCTATTGAGGAAAAAGGTGGAAAAAAAAGCTTTAAGCCAAGTAACTTATCCGGTATTTTAAGTAAAGCAGGAACTAGAGCTAGATATGCTTTTGAAAAATTGCATAATGTCTGTTTTAATGATGAAGGAAAAAGAACAAAACTTTTAGATGATTTCTATAAAGCAGGCTTTAGGCCAAGTAACTTATCCTCTGCATTATGTGGAACAGCAGCTCGTGCTTCTTCTATCTTAAAAAGATTGCATATTGTTTGCTTTAATGAGAAAAGAGAAATAACAAAACTTTTAGATGATTTCTTTAAGGTAGGTTTTAGGCCGGGTAATTTATGTAGTATGTTGAGTGGAGCAAAGAATAATCTAGAAAAGAGTCTGAAGAGGTTTCATGATTTTTGTTTTATAGGAGACACAAAAAGATACTTAAATCGTTTCTTAAGCGAGGAAGAAAGTTTTACGCTGAGTAACTTATCTAAGATATTGCATGGAGCAGGAGCTAATATTTGCCCTGCTTTAAAAAATTTTCATGATGTTTGTTTTGATGAGAAAGGAAACGAAACACAGCTTTTAGGTGACTTTCGTAAGGCAGGTTTTACGCCAAGTGATTTATCTAATATATTATCCATGTCGGGAAATAATGCCACTTTTATTTTAAGAAACTTTCATAAAGTTTGTTTTAATGAAGAAAATTATTTAAATCACTTCTTGGCCGAGAAAAAGCTTTTTACGCCGAAAGATTTATCTAGAATACTACATGGAGTAGGAATTGATGTTTGTTCTATTTTTGAAAGATTGCATGACCTTTGTTTTGATAAAGAGGGAAACAAAACAAAATATTTAAACAATCTCATCAAAAATGGTCGTTATAAGATATCTGATATATTACATGAACAAGTTAAAAAAGCTTCTCCTATTTTTTTAGATAAACAGAATATTAGTAAAGGAGACAAAGTAACTAATGCATCGAGTAATTCATCCGGTAAAACGGAGCAAGAACAAAACTTGGGTAGTTTACAACAAGGTGATTCTAAAATTAAGAGAAAAACCCGGAAGAGTACCGTAAACTGGAGCGAAAACGGGCAAGAAACTGCTGACGTAATAGATGATAACCCTGAAACTTATTTAAGTGATACAACAATAGATAATCAATTAACAAGATCACCAAGTTTTTAAGCTATTTCTTTCTTGAGTTGTAAAATTTCAGCTTTAGAAAGTCCAGTAGATTGGGCTATCGTATCCGTTCAGCGGAGCGGTAAAATAAAAAGTAGACAAGGAGTGCTAAAAACATAATATCACAAGTAGTATGTGTGGTAAATATGTCTGATCTACTAGCTAGTCTTCTCAAGCTCTGCGAAAGCTTTAAAATAGAGATAGAGCAACTAAAAGCAGAGATAAAGAGGTTAGAGATAGAAAACGAAAATTGTTAGATCTGAGAATAAGGCGCTAAGAATCGAAAATGCTGAATTGAAAGAGAGACTAGGTCTGAATTCACAAAATTCATCGATAACGAGCTCAAAAGAGCTATACAAGCTAAAGAAGAAAAAGAAAAAAAGTGACAGGAAAATAGGGGCACAGATTGGGCATGAAGGAAAGTATCGCCCTAAAATGGAAGCAGATGAAGTGGTGAAAATAGAGTTCTTGCGAGTGCGGAGGAGAAATTGCGATATCGAAAGAGCCATACATTGATCAAAAAGTTGATTTGCCAGAAATCAAGCCTTATGTTAAGGAATACCAATGGCCGCTGTTGCAAGTGTGGAAAAAGAAAAAGTAGCAGGCTACCAGAAGGTGTTACTGCGGATACATTTGGTCCAAAAGTTAAGTCAACAATCGCGGCGCTGAGCGGATTTTACAAGAACTCGAAAAGAGAAATAGCAAATATTATAAAAAATATTTTCAACCTGGACATCAGTGTTGGTAGCGTGTCAAATAGCGAGGCTAGAGTTGCAGAAAAATGCCAAGAAGCATATGAGCAGATTGAACAAGAGATAAGTAGGAGTAAAGTTCTACATATTGATGAAACGAGCCATTATAACAAAGGTAAACTCGCTTGGTGCTGGATGTTTGCCAGTAATACAGCAAGTTTTATAAAATTGACAGAGTCAAGAGGAATGAAGGTTTTACAAAATAGTAAGTTCTGCAATCGCAATAGCTTAGTAGTAACCGACAGGTACGCAGCATACAACTACTTTGCCGATAAGAACAGTGTTGGATCAAGAGATTTTGAAAGGTTAGCGGATAGTTGGAACATTGAAGTTAAAGTTCTTGGCTGTTACTTAAGAAACGTAGCCACTGAATTATTTGCACTAAAAAAAGCTTTATTAAAAAATGAGATAGATGTTTTTAGATTTACCAGACGTGCCAGAAAGTTGCAAAAACGTACAAGGTATTACTTGAAGCCGTTTACCTGAAGCAATTGGAGCTTCTCGAGTTGCAAAAAATATTTTGAAATCTGAAAGAATGATGTGGAATTTTTTGAATGATTCAGAAAACATTCCGCTGACAAACAACCATGCTGAACGGCAAATTCGGCATTATGTCGTTTACCGCAAAAATTCGTATTTTACACAATCAGAACGAGGAAACACATTCCTCGAACGGACAATTTCATTATACTTAACTTGGAAACAAAAGGGGCTTTCCAAAACCTCTTATCTATTGTCTCTTAAACCACTCTGCTGAACGGATACCTTGGTGTTACATCACCTACAGCTATAAGTGTTGCAGCTCTAATAGCAAGCGCAATTGTTGTGCAACTTTTAAGTGCAATAACTGAACGCTTTTCTTCTCCACCAGGTAGCTCAGCTGACAGCGGTGTGAAAGTTGATGGTGGCTAGTGCAGGTTATGTTCCTATCCTTAGTCATTAGTCAGTTCTTTCCATCCAAGAATCATTTTATTGGCTTGCCTTAATATCTCAACAGAAGGCAAGTCTTCTGTGCTAAGTGGTAGGCGGACAGTTTGATGTTCTATAAGACCAATATCATGCAAAAGTGCTTTAGTGGGTATTGGGTTGCTGGCAATAAATAGAGCTTTGCAAGCTTGTTGCCAGATATCTGTTGAGCTTTTCATGTCATTTCCTGTCATTTGAGGAGTTGTTTTTTTTCTAGTTACGTGCTGGAATGACAGTAGGCATTGCTTAACATATTCATGTGCTGCATGTGGCCAAACATTGGAAGCAACGGAAACCAGACCAGCTACGCCATAAGCGGCCATATCGGATATCATATTATCATCTCCGCAAAAGACCTCAATATTTGGAGCAACTTTCTTATACTGAGCTAAAGTATCAACGGTGCCACTGGAATCTTTGATAGCCCAAAATTTTTCGTGGCTGGATAAGTTGTGTACAGTTTCAGCATGAAGACTCACTCCTGCTCTCGATGGAATATTGTAAAACATAGCCGGCACATGTGCTTTCTCAAGCAGCTTTTCAAACCATAAAGTCTGCCCCATGATTCCAGGCTTTGCATAAATGGGAGTTGTCATTAGATAGCCATGAATAGGCATACCCTTGCAAAAATCAAGCCATTCAAGAGTCTGATATAGATTCACTCCTGGTACACCAATTACAATTTTTGTATTTAATTTTAGCTCACATACAAATTCAACTAATGTACGCTTTTCAGAATCAATAAGCGATAGGCTTTCACCTGTGCTACCTAGCAACACTACACCATTTTCAGCTTCAGCTTGTATTGTAAGTAAACGCTGCAAACTACTATAATCTATGCTATCCCCATTGTAATTAAAGGGAGTAACACAAGCAGTCCATAAAAATGTAGATTTCAATTTAAATTGTTAAAATGGTATTTCATCGTCGATTAGTTCATCTTTTATATCGTTGTCAAAACTTTCGTGCTTATTTTTTTGTTCTGTTTCATTTTGCTTGTATTCACTTGGCTTGTAATCGGAATTTGGTCGTGAATCGAGGAGAGTAAGAGCGCTATTAAAATTATATAGAACCACCTCTGTTGTGTATCTTTCACTACCGTTTTGGTCAGTCCATTTTCTAGTTCTCAAAGAACCTTCAACATAAACTTTACTGCCTTTGCGTGCAAAATCTTTGACGATTTTCACTAATCCTTCACTAAAAATTACAATATTATGCCATTCTGTCTTTTCAGAGCGCATACCGGAAAGTTTGTCAGTCCAACTTTCAGACGTGGCTATTGAAAAACTTGCCATCTCTTTTCCATTTTGTGTAGTCCTAATTTCAGGATCTTTTCCTAAATTACCAACTAATATGACTTTGTTTATGGTACCACCAGACATAATTATGCTCTAAATAAATCCCTTTATTATCTTATGTGAAAGTACTATTGTCAAATTTAATTAAAAGTGCGCTTGGAGGGATTCGAACCCACGGCCTTTGCCTCCGGAGGGCAACGCTCTATCCAACTGAGCTACAAGCGCATATATAGTTACCCACCCGCGGTATCTATGTTGAGATCCCGCTAACGAGCAGCGGGATGACGGTTTTTCAAATTGTCGGTAAACCTAAGTCACTTTGGCTATGTACTAAATTATTTAATAGATAAGCTATCCAAGTCAAATTTTTGTTTTGGATAAAGCGTAAACATAACACTCCCCTGTCCAAGATATACATTTTGAGAATCATTCGCATGCTTTTTTATTGCTTTTTGGTCTATGGCCCATACAAAAGTCACACAATTTTCAGTGACTGAGTGCACCTTTAAGTCCTTAGTATTTATAAACAGCTTTCCATTTACCCATATTTTCCATGTATCGGGAGAAAAATATAAAATTGAGTCTAAACTCACTACCTTACAGTTGAAATTATCTGATACCTCCTCTTTTGCAGCTCTTGAAGACCGTAAATTGAACTTTTCCATTTCATTGACCATTCTATTAACTGGCTCTTCATCAAAAAAAATGCTTTTTACGTTACTATATTGTGACAAAACGTCAAAGTCACTTTCCACTGCTTCTCTTATTATATCGTCCCGATCTGTATAGCTTAGTTTTTGATTGTTAATAAAGAAACACTCTTTTGCACGCAAATTTGCTATATCAATAAAATCATCGATTTCTTGATTGCCAACTTTAAGAATACTTTCAAAATATCTTTTTTCTATCATCATTCCATACTGAGAATGATGACAAACCATTTCATCATCACCTTGTTTTTCTATATATACGCATAAATTTCCACTATTTAATCCTAATATTTTATGCTCAATAAAATCTTCATTGCCAATATATTGTCGGCAAGAATACTCCTTACAAATTTCTATGCTTTCTATGATATCTTCACAACTGCAATATGCATTAACATTGGAAATGAGCAGCGTAAAAATAAAAAACAGCTTTATGTTCATCACCTTATCTACTTAATATAGTATACCAATCAAAGACTATATTAACTCTCACTATCTCTATCATATTACCATTCAAAATTTGATTCATAGTTGCAGCATCAATATTTCTCTGCTTGTTTAAAATAAGAGATTTGATCATAACATAACCGGGCAGATTTGGAATAGACTGTAGAAATAAAAAAATATGCTTATCGCTGATTGAACTTAAATTTAGGACCACTTCACTTTTTATTACTTTTGTGCGTTCACTTTTGTTGTGAAACTCAACTTCTTCGGGTATAGAAATTGATATTTCAGGTTCTAATATATAGTACTTTTTATATAACCTGCTAAGCTCGAAATTTAAATTTGTAATGTATCTGCTACTGTGTAAATTTGAAGAGGAAATTTTTTTCCATAAATCTAGGTTTTTATTTAGAACAACTTCCTTTTTTTGAATTCCAGTAATCTGTAAATTAATAGAACGTATTTTATCAATCGCAATTTGGTTTTTATTATAAACCTTTTCGTTATAGATAACAACATATGTTAATAACCCTATTAATCCAACAGATAATAACAAATACGATATAAACTGAATTGTAGCTTTTCTTTTTAATTGAGAGATAGTCATTAATCTACATTGCCTCTCCTATTTCAACATCAATAGATAGATTTTGCCCTTTAGCAGCAGGTAAGTTCGAAATATTAATGTCATAGGTACGAAAATTATCGTTTAAATTTTTTCGTAGTTTCTCGTATTGATAGGAAATATTTTTACCGGATTGAAAATTAAACCTTAAAGTTGTGGTAATATAACCTTTTGCCTCATTATAATTCCATTCAAATGATCGAAGCTCTATACCTGGTACTTTTAACTTTTCTACATACTTAACTTGTGTAAGAGGAGAGTATTCTATTTTTGATAAAATATTATTGATATTAATAAAATCATAAATTTCATCTATTTTTTTTACATTATAGCTTTGGCTAAGTTTTGTTAATTGGTTATTTAAGGTGCTCTGCTTTGCGGATAAATTATTAGCGACACTGAAGTTTGAATACAAATTTAGCAAACAAAGGGCGTTAATTACAACTAAAACCAAAGCGAAGTATAGAAAAATTTGAGGAGAGTTTAAATAAAGATAATTGAATAGATAAAATTCTTTAGTTTCCTTTGTATTAAAAATAGCTGCTAATTTATTCTTAAAGCTGTGAAACAAAATTATGGTATCGCAAAAGTTATCTTTTTCACTTATAGCTAGTTCTGCTCCTAATAGTTTGCCTAACTCATATGGAGTTAATATGTTCACACTGTTCTCTGAAAAATTTATGACTGATAAACTAGCTTTAATATCTTCTGACACTATGATGCAAAGGTCGATAGGGTTATTTTTTTCAAACCCAAACTTAGTTAAGGATCGAATAGTATCTTGCACTTCCTGATATATTCCACCAGCAATAATTCCTGGTAAATTATCATTAGTAAATGGTACTAAACGCGTAAATATCATTTTATTCTCTTTAAGAACCACTTGTCTATAGCCTCCCGTTTTAGTTGCAGCAACTATAATTTTCCAATTATTAGGATCTTTATGTAGAATCTTTTTTGTTATATTACTTATTTCTATAGGAAACATTAATATTCCCTTAAAGTTGGAGCCTATCTCAACAAACACATTCAACCAATATTCTACTAAATGCTTTGCTTTTGATGAAACAAGAAGATAGCACCAGTTTTGATTGAATTTGTTTGGCTTCTCAACCAAAAAAACTGAACTTATGTCATTATTACGAGAAAAATGCTCCATCTTTGTTTTTGCTGATAGATAGGCACTAATCTTGTTTGCCCTTGTAATAAACTGTAGCGAGTAATTTTGATCTGCATGATTAAGTACTAGGTATAAAGGTGCTTTTTTATCTGACGAAAGACATGAAATTAAATCGGAAACTGCTTTATCGTTTTTGCCCTTAACAAAATACCTTTTATTTAAAGTGTTATTTTTAAAATATAGTAACATTATGCCTTCTTCTCCAATAGAAAGCATAAACTTACTTTTGGATTTTGAACCAAACATATTAACAAAACGTATACTTATCTAGAATTAAAAAGGCAATTTATTGAAATTCATTAAACGTTAGAGGGAAATATTGTTATAAATTTTCGCAGCAACATTATTTATATTATAATTTTTTCACAAAATCACTACTAATATTAAGCTATTTAGGTAATAGATTAAATTAATTAGAAATATACACTATCTGCCGATTAACTTTAATTAATAGGAGTTATTAGTCTATTTACTATTCTTGTAATATCATTTCTAATGGTAAACATTTCTAGTAATACTGGAACAGTTGTTATTTTAGATACAGAATTTAGTGTAAGTAAACTAACCATTTGCTGAAGAACGCTCATCTTTTGTGGTACTTGATGATGGAGCAACTAATTTGCTCAAAATCTCATCTTTTGGGCCCATAGCGTAAATGACACCATCTGACATGAGAATCACTTTATCAACTACGGACAGCAGCGGTAGCTTATGAGTGATGATGACAGTGGTAGTATTTTGCTTTCTTGCAACATTGATTGCATTAATTAAGCACGCTTCCCCATTACTATCTAGGTTGGCATTTGGCTCATCAAGCACCAAAAGCTTTGTATTTCCATAAAAAGCTCTTGCAAGGCCGAGAAGTTGTTTTTGCCCACCAGAGAGCGTTACTCCTCCAGGCCCTCCTATTGTTGTATCATATCCATTTGGTAAGCTTAGTATTAGTTCATGTATTCCTGCAATTTTTGCTGCTTTGATTATTTCTTCGGGATTTGGGTCTAGTCTCATGCGAGCAATATTAGCTTTGACACTAGTGTTAAATAACTCAATATCTTGAGGTAAGTAGCCAACATAATTACCAAAATTTTCTCGATTCCAAGTATATACATCAGCGCCATCTAGTCTTACTACACCAGATATTGGCTTCCATACACCAACAGTTAATTTTGCGATAGTGGATTTACCAGAAGCACTTGCACCAATCACACCTACTACGTCCCCTGGTTCTATAATAAATGATATTCCTTTTACTGTTGGCTTATTGCTTCCATAAGGAGTAAAAAATACTCTATCAAATTCCAATTTTCCTTCAGGTTCTGGTAGAGCCATCGTTTGCTCTCTTTTTGGCGATGTTAATATAAGTCTTTGTAGCCTTCCATATGACATTCTAGCCTGATTTAAAAACTTCCAAGTATGAACCGCAGCGTCAAATGGTGCTAATACTCTACCCATTAAAATTGAAGCAGCGATGATGCTACCAGCAGTTTTATGAGCTGTAATTGCAAGTAATGCACCTGTTCCAATTACTGATATTTGCAGAGTTGAGCGCAAAAACTTAGTGATTCCAGTAATTACATTAGAACGATTTTGTGCTTTAATTTGCATTGCTCGATTCTGATCATTTCGTTTACACCAATCAGAGACTATGAATTCTGACATGCCCATAGCTTCAACTACTTCTGCATTTCTTGTTGCAACATCTATAGCATTGATATTCCGTATAGTTTCTTCGTTGGTTTCTTGTAATATTCGTTTAGTGGCAAGTTCATTCCATATTGCCATAGAGACTAATATAATAATTCCAGCAATAGCTATAAACCCCGTGGAGGTGTGTATCATGAAAATCACAACAAGGTAAATTAACGACCATGGAGTATCAAACAGTGAGAATATGCCATTTCCTGTAATGAAATTTTTTATTACCCCGAGATCTCGTATTGCCTCACCACTTGAAGTTGAGCTCTGCACTGATGTTAGCCTGATTGACCTTACTATCAGATCTGGTGTTGCAGTTTTATCGATCCAATCACCTATTTTTGCCATGGCTAAATATCGACAAGTTTCAAGCATTGCAGAACATGCAAATGCAGATAAAGTGATAATTGTCAGCATAGTTAGTGTTGACACACTTTCGCTTGATATCACCCGATCAAGCACTTGAGAGGTATAAAGTGGTAGGAATAACATTAATAAATTGATTCCCGCACTAAACCAAAAGATAAACCAAAATGCATTTTTGCATTTTTCTAGGCAAATATATAGAGTACTTTGCTTCAATTCTTTTTTTATTGATGGCGTAATTTCCACAATCTTCCTCTTAATTTGATTACATGCACCATATACAATTTTTATTACAAAAATATTAATAACGGCAGTTAGCTTACTTTAAGCTAGTATAATAATGAAGCATATAAAAAATATGAACAAGGATAAAAAATGACTTACATTTCCTCATCCAAATCAGGATTTTTAGTAACTCTCCAATTCCCACTTTGGCCTTGGTGCAAAATTAAGTGGATCTATATAATTCTTCTGTAACCTTTCAATTCCTGCCCATCCAACCATTACTGCATTATCTGTACATAGGTTATTAGGGGGAAAAAATATATTTAAGTTTGTGTGTTTTTTCAATTTTTCTCTCAAGAAATTATTTGCTGCAACTCCGCCGGTAATCACAAAGTCATTGATTTTGATATTTAAAGATTCGGCCATAATGATCGCATTACTAACCCTGTCCAGCAGTATGTCACTAATACACTCTTGAAACGAAGCACACACATCACACACATCTTGCTCGCTCATTTTAAGTTCTTGCACCAAGTTTTTTACTGCTGTTTTGATTCCAGAAAACGAAAAATTACATCCAGAACGTTTTATCATTGCCCTTGGGAGCTTAAATCTTATACTATCTCCTTTTTTAGCCAATTTTTCAATTAATGGCCCTCCGGGATAGCTTAAACCCAGCATCTTAGCAACTTTATCAAATGCTTCCCCTAACGAATCATCAAGTGTTTCTCCAAGTTTAATATATTTACCTACATCTTGTGCAATTAAAAATTGACAGTGACCACCTGATATTAGTAGGACTGAAAATGGAAATGTTACCTCATGCAGCAACCTAATAACCAATGCATGCGCTTCTAAGTGATTCACTGCAATGAACGGTTTTTGTGCTACATGCGCAATTGCTTTAGCCATCATTGTACCAACTATTAGTCCACCTATGAGTCCTGGTCCTGATGTTGCTGCAATTGCATTGAGGTCACAAAAGTTAAGGTTAGATTTTTCCACGGCGCTTTTTATTAGACCACTTAAATGCTCCATATGAGCACGTGACGCTATTTCAGGGATCACCCCACCGCGTTTTTTGTGTTCTGTTTGAGAAAGAATCTCGTGAGCAAGGACCTGCTTTTCACTATTTACAATCGCTACTGCAGTTTCGTCGCAGCTTGTTTCAACAGCTAAAATGGTTTTCATGTATACTCGAACACTTTATTATAAAAACTATACCTTGAAACGCTATAGAAGTTAACTGCAAAGTTAACTTCTATAGCTAAAAGATTTACCGACAACCGTCATTCCGCTACGTGTTAGCGCCGCGGCGGTATGACGGTTAAGTATCCCAGTGCTTGACACTTGGATTTAGTGCAGCTACCCTAAATTGGAATTACTATTCTTGGCTGAAAGGAACACATTTTTAGAATAATGAAAACAATCAGCACTTTAATTCAAGAAAGATCGGAGTTATTATCGTCACATAAAGTTGAATCACCACATTTAGATTGTGAAATCATCATGCAGCACGTACTTGGAGTGGAAAGATCATTCATAATTATGAATCACACTAATCAGGTACCAAGAGACAAAGAACTTTTATTTTGGAAATTAACAAAAAAAAGAGCGGAAAGATATCCAATATCGCAAATAATAGGTAATCGTGAATTCTGGAGTAAAAATTTTATAGTTAACCAGCATGTTTTGGATCCAAGACCAGATAGTGAAACACTAATCTCAACGGTGTTAAAATATTACCCAAATAAAAAGCAGAGACTAAAAATTGCAGATTTTGGTACAGGCACAGGTTGTTTATTGATATCCGTACTTAGTGAGTATGAAAATGCCGTTGGGATCGGTTTTGAAAAAAGCTTGGAAGCATACAAAGTTGCCTATCAGAACACAAAGAAACATAATCTTCTCAGCAGAGCCAAAATATTTCCAAGCTCATGGACGGAGTGCAGAGGTTCATTCGACCTTATAATCAGTAATCCTCCATATATTAAAAGAAGCAAATTGAAAGACTTGCAAGCCGAAGTGCAAAAAGAGCCAAGAATTGCCCTTGATGGTGGAATTGATGGTTTAAACTGTTACTTGAGCATTTTTCTAATATTGAAAAAGTGCCTTAAAAAAAATGGGTTTGCAATATTGGAGATAGGTGAAGATCAAAATGATATTGACAAAATAATCCCCTCATATGAATTAGCTTTTCAAGAGTACGTACATGATTTGGCGGGAATGAAGAGATGCATTGTTATGCAAAAAACATAGCTAATGTTTTCTTCCTTCATCCCATATTATCCTATGTCATCCCAGTACCCTCTACCTCGTCATCCCAGTGCGTGACACTGGGATCTATATTTAACTAGATCCTATGGTCAAGCCATAGGATGACAGGAACGGTTTTATGCATTTTTTAAAAGGGCAATATATTTAGGCTTTGCTGGCAAAGTGGAAAGTAAGGCCAGCCTCTATGCCGTGTGTATGAAAAAAGCTGTTCTGTATGGTAGTAGATACTGGATTACTACCTTTTTGTTCAACCATTTTACCTTCTGGCTTATCTGCACCATTATCAAAAGTGGGATCCCACTTTAAGGTTTCTAGTTTGCACTCACTGCTACCAATAGCACCAAAACCTCTATATCCAATATGCATATTTACATCTTCGTTTATGCGATAATCAAAGCCAGCTTTTAATTGACCTGCGGGTCTTATTGACGATTTTTCAAACATTGTCATTCTTGTTGCACCGACTCCAACCCCAACATAAGGAGAAAAAGAGAAGCGGTCACTTTTCCAATGATGATAAATATTTGCCATTATAGATGCGTTTTCAACTTGATCATGATTAATAATTGATCCATATTTATCGTTGTCTTTTGTGTACGATATTGTCATCTGGCCGTTTGTTAAACCAACATTATCCACTTTTACAGAAGAATACATCCCTTCCAATTCAGCCCTATAGCTGTTGTTACCCAATTCTCCTGTGTAACCCAATGCTACATTTGCAGCAAAAGGCGGGTTATAATCTCCTTTATACTTACTTAGTAATTGACCTTCTGTATTCTGAGCATCCCTGTCATTTATAGATACCTTATTAGTATCTGCAGCATCCTTATCTCCAATTTTTGCTTTCAACTCACCCATGTAATTTAAATATTGACCGTAATAACCACTGCCAAAGTAAAACCCTTCTGTTTCACTTGCAAAAGATTGTTGTGACAACAGCAAAGCAAGTGCTGTAACTGCTAACGTTTTTTTACTAATCATTACTACTCCCCTAGTTAAAATAGCTAATCTAATACTAATTAATTAAAAATGGCTTAATATGAAAAACCTAATTATTTTGCACTTTTCTAAGCTAAAAAATAGGCGAAGTCAACCTTTATCATCATTTTTTAATTTATCGTCAATATCCTCATCTTCAAATTCATCCTCCTCGTCTTCGTCATCAAATTCATCCTCTTCTTTTTCGTCATCAAACCCATCATCGCTCCTCTCGTCATCGAACCCATCATCATCATCTTCAAGCTTATCGTCAATATCTTCATCATCAATATCTTCGTCTGCAAATTCATCTGATTCATTATATACTGCATCTTCTGCTTTAGTTTCAGCAGGATAATCAACTGAATTAGGTCCCTCAAGAGCATTATTCCCCTCGTTATTAACCTTATCTTTGCTCGCAGCAGCAGAAACTTTGTTTGGGTCATATGGTTCTTGTGTAGGCACACGAGTTTGTTTAAGCAGCCTTCTTGTGAAGGTGGTATCACTGTAGTACAAAATTTTCTTTGATTTAATTGGGTAAGTCGACTCTATTAAAATTATCTGATCGTCGCGTGGCAACATAATAACTTCTTGAGGCAATAGCAATGCCCTCTGTGTTTCAGAGATATGCAACGACCTTGAAGCAGGATTTAAATCTAAAAATTTAGGCTTATTCAACGATTCTTGTTGTACAGTTTTGTTTCCTATAAGTTGCGATATTAAATTAGCTGTTTCAATATTATTGGCTGCAAAAGTTATTCTGTAAGTCGAGTTTGACAAAAAGGAGTTCATTCCTGCTTCTTCGTATATTCCTTTGAGCTGCTCAGTATCTTGAACAATTAAGAATAACCTAACTCGATAACCACGAAAATATGCAATACCTGTTTGAAATTGCTCCATTTTTCCAAGTGTAGGAAACTCATCCATTAAAAACAATACGCCATAAGGCTCGTCATCCGATGGCAATTTTCTACATAAAAACTCAGTTGCCTGTTGGTAAAAAACCTGCATTAAAGGCCTGAGCCTAGTCAAGTTGTCAGGAGTTAAACCAACATAAACTGTAGTTTTCTTCTTTTTAAAATCTAAAATATTAAAATCACTTGACGCAGTTGCAGTATCAATCAATGGGTTTGCCCACAATTCAAGCGATGAGTTCATAGTTGATACAACACCCGACCTTTCTTTATCAGCTTTTTGTAAAAAAGCTGCAATATTCATATATGCTACAGGGTGTATTATTTTACCCATTGTATCAAGAGCAACAGCAAGATTATAAACTACGTCATCACTACGCATCGTACGCACAACTTCACCAAAAGATTTAACTTTCTCTGGTGCAGCAAGTAAGTATAACACCACTCCAACAAATAAGCTTCTTGCTTCATTTTGCCAAAAGTCTTGTTCAGGCATGATGAGGTTAGCTATTTTTTGCACATCGTCAACCATCTGCCCAGGTTTTTTACTAATCCATTGTAATGGATTGTAACAGTGACTTATTCCATCTGGCTGCGCTGGATTCCATACGTATACTTTTTGTCCTTGTCGTTCTCGCCAACCACTTGTTATTTCATAGTTTTCTAATTTTATGTCGTGTACAATTACCGAGTCAGTCCAAAATAATAAATTAGGAATTACAAAGCCAACACCCTTACCAGAACCTGTAGGTGCAAATAACAATGCATGCTGAAACCCATCAGCAATAAAGTATCCTCTTTTATCTTTACCAAGCAATAATCCCTTTTTGCTTCTTAATCCTGCTTTTCGTATGTCTTTCTCTGATGCCCATTGCGAGTCTCCATGAAGTGATTCTTTCTTTTTAAATGGTCGCCACTCAATTATCCTTTCTCTTAAATTCCATAAGATAATCATTAAAACAACAATAGGCAGTGCAGAAGATATAATTAATGTGATTTTGAGCTCAAGGCTATATAACTCTGGGTGGTGCCAACAATATTGTATATGATCAAAAATCGTTGGCCAAAGAGCTTGAGGGAAAGGCGTCAAACTAGGATTAATTGCCTTAAAATCCACACCATCTGGACCATCAACCAGTAGAAAGAACAATATACCCGATAAAAAGAAGCAAAACTCAAGTATGCTAAAAGCTACTACACCTCCTATGAGAATATTACGTAGGTGATTTCCATTACTCATAAACTACTCTTCCTTAACTTATGTATAAATTTAAGCATTTTCGCTTGCAGATCTAGTAAATAATATCTCAGAAATGCTTCTTTTGCCCCCACCGGTTCTTTTTAGCTGAATAACAATATCAATCACATTTCTAATGTATGGTATAATTTGGTCTGGAGGAATGCCAAGATTTGCCTGCATAACCATCAATTTTATTTGCTCAAGGGCCATTTTTGGACTATCCGCATGAAGGGTTGATATTGATCCAGGGTGACCAGTATTTATCGCCCTAAGAAAACTAAAAGCTTCCGCTCCACGGAGCTCACCAACTATTATTCTGTCTGGCCTTAAACGTAAGCACGCCTCTATCAAATCTTGAGAGGTTACTTTTGCTCTGCCCTGCCCTCCTTTGGAGGCAATCAGATGCACTCTATTTGGATGATCGTTTAAAACGATTTCCCTTGCATCCTCAACAGTAATAATTCTTTCCTCAGTTGGAATAGCACGCAAAGTAGCATTAGTAAAAGTAGTCTTACCAGTGGAAGTTCCACCGCTAATTATAATATTTTTCTTACTTATTACAGCGTATTCTAAAAACTCTTTTATTTTTTTTTGCCTTAACAGTAAATCCAAATGACGGTCAACTGGATTATCAGTTGCTTCTGCAACAGTTTCAGAAAAAGCCCCCATTTTTTCGTAATCATCGAGTGCTAATTGCATGCTAGAAGGCTTACGAATCGACATGACTACTTTATCAGGTTCACATGCTGGTGGAAATACTATCTGTATACGATAACCATTTGGTAATGTTGCCGAAAGTAACGGTGCTTCTTCGCTAAGTTTTTGTTCTGTAGCTTGAGCAATCAGTCTGCCAAGAGATTTCAAATGGTTAAGATCGAATACTTCTAATTTTTCACACCTTATTTCACCGCGATTTTCAATCCATACTTCCTTTGGCTTATTTATTGATATTTCATTTACGCCTTCTTCTTGAAATATGCCTTGTAATGGCTCCAAATATGTATCAAGTGCAGCATAGTTCATTTCATTGATTTAATATTGCCTGTGGAGGAAATACTATATCTTGGTTAACAAATACTTTCAATGCAGTGCCTTGATCAACATAAATAGTTGGTTTTTTATCTGTGTATCTGCCTACTATATCCCGCATATCTTTAGAAAAATCCTCGATTGACTTCCCAATTGCTTCATCATAGACAGACTTGCTTCTTTTCTGAGTTTGCCTCAACAGTTGACGTACATCGCCTAAAGTTATACCGATATTGTCACTAGTAATTGCATCAACTCCACTAGCTCCAGAACTTTTTATCACACTTACTATTTCTTCCTTTATTATTTTCAGTAAATCCTGATCACTTTTAGCATTCCGAATTTTTTCAATAGCCCTAAGACCCAATTTCCATTTTTCGTCTCCTACCTTCCCAACTTCAGTTTTTATAGCATCCTCCAATCTCTCAACAATAGCCCCTTTGAGAGAAGAGATATCTATTTCAGTTGCAGTGATGGATCTCACCGCATCCATAGCAGTTAGCGTATCAATAAGATTAGAAGCCTTTTGACCTACAACAGCTGAACCAATTGAAACACCAGCAAGTGCCACTGAAGAGAATAACGCACTTACTATTTTGTTATCAACTATTCCAGCTATTCCTGCTCTGCCAAGTTCATCTGTACCAAGTGATGAAATAGCAATATCTATTCCATGAGGAAGAATGACCCTACTCCAGTTTATATTTACACGAGCTCTTGCAACATTCGAGTCAAATGAATAACTACCTATCAATCTTGAGCCTTTAGGTATTAAAACTGTATCACCAGTTTCTGCATAAACATCTCTACTCACCATAGCACGCAGCATTCCTTGCAGATCAGAGTTTATTGCAGTTTCAAGAACAGCATCAATAATTTTACCTTGAGTAATCATTAAACCAAGCTTTCCTACTCTGGTAGCTTTGCTCGATTGTGCTGAAGTGTCAGATAAAATAGCATCAGCAGCCTTATTCTCTCCACCATCACTTGAAATTGTTAACATTTGTGCACTACGTCTGTCTCTAGGATAACCGCCACCCCCTATTGTAGGAAACGAGGTAGGTAAATTGCCCATAACATTACTAGAAGGAAAATTTTGCTTTGGCAAAATAGGTATATTTGACACAGGAGTTTCTTTTGGTTTCTCTTCTTCTTTTCTAATTTGTTTTATTTCTGGTATGATTGGTGGTGTAGGAAGAGGAGGTAAGGGTGGTAAGGGATCAGTTATTATTCTTTCAGGAACCATTACATTATCTGGAACTTGTTCTAACTTTCCCTTCAATTCTTGAACATTTTGCTTTGTTTCCTCTTTTTTAATAACTTCTGAACCCTCTTTATGAGAAGGACTAAAATAGAGATAATACACTCCACCAACCAGAAGCACTAAAATAATGACCATCAATGCCCTATGACCTTGATTAGAGCCAACTGTTACTACCTTGTTCTCTATTTCTGATTCATCTTCTGAATTGTTACGCCTTTCTTTATTCATATTGCATATACCACAGCTAAAGTGACCTATTTATAATTTCAACTTCACCATCTTCATAACGCATAAATAGCTTTTTATGTACTCCTTTTATTATAACATAATCATCAAATAACAGCCTTTTACAAGGTTTATCCTCCTCTTCTACAAAAATCTGAGGTATTTTATTATTATTTCTAAATTTTAAATAGGTTAAATAACCATCATCAAATAGCTCAATCGGAACTATATCCGCATTACCACCTTCATCAATATATGTATAATTGTACTTCGTATCATTTTCTTGTATTATTTTTTCTGGCTTGTCTGTAGTATATTGCATTTGAGTAGGTAAAGAAACCTCATCTAAATCAACATCAAATTCACCTTCTTCTTGAGGATAATAAAAACGTACTACATAAGATATATCCTTTTCAGCAGAATAATCGTGACCCACTTTCTTAGCATCAGTATCTGGGTATTTATCGTAGTTTGGCCTTGAGATTAAATCAAAAATGTAATTTCTTTTTTTAGTTGTTGTAATAATCATGTTAGTGCGACTACTAACTTCAAATGGCATGATAAGCAATTTATTGTCATAAGGATTAATTTTCCAACTTGATGCATCACCAACAGCGATATTTTTAACTTTTTCTCCTTCTGCAAATTCAATATAAGAATAGTAACCTTGACTAAAAACCACCGTAAATACTTCGTTAGGGCTATACACAAAAGTCTTTATCCTACTATCTACAGAAATAGGCTCATTATAATTAATGGATGCGTTTAAATTGCCACTTACAAGTAAAGCTAAAACTAATAATATCCTATACATATTCATCATCTACTCTATATGAAATAACTTGAAATCCTAATGGGTTAATATATCTTTGCTGATCATCCATTTCAAGCGATGCATATCTATATGACATAATAACTATCTTATTTTTTCTTGTGGAACTTCCATCTTTCCGTATAAATTCCACAAAAAACCTCACCTGAAGAGCATCGTTACCCAATTTTTGAATTGAGCGAATTTTAAATTCACTTTTGGTATCTGAGTATAAATTAAAAAGATCATCCATATTCTGTGATCCTACATAATTTCTAAATTCATTATACACATTAGGTGAGGAAAACAACCTCACCTTTGTATAATAGTTATAATTATAATGATGTGGATCAAAAACCTCCCTTGCTTTTATATACTCTGAAATAAAATAATCGTTTAGCGCTTCATCTGCAGAATACTGCTTTACTGTGACAGGATCAACTAATTGCACTATTCCCGATTTCTTGTCAATTTCTATAACAAATGGCTCAATAGTGCTACTTGTGCTAATTTTAAATATGACTAATATGCTGATAGAGATCGTTGCTAATAATATTAATGCAAATAAAAGTAGAATATTCCTTTGAGCAACAACTGTGCTGTAGCGGTTTGAATTCCAATCTATATCCTTATCTAAAGATTCAGTATTTTTTTCTCGCTTAAAAAATCTTAGCATTTTAGTATTCCTAAAAATCTTAACTTATGTTAATAAACATAGCAAATTAACAAAGTAGTTACAACAAAAAAGCTAAAAAACTCTTAATCTATGGCCTAACTTACCAAACTTTGTCTCCATATATGAATCGTTATATTTATTACGTTCCACAATAAGTGGTAGACACTTTGTAACCTCTATACCACTACTTTCCAATTCTGATAATTTCCTATCATTGTTTGTAAGTAATTGGATCTTGTTAATGTTCAATTTCTTAAGCATTTTAGCTGCAACAACAAAACTCCTTTCATCATCTTCAAAACCCAATATTCTATTTGCATCAACAGTATCAAGATTATGTCCTCTTTGCACACTGTACGCTCTTAACTTATTAGTTAAACCAATGCCTCTTCCATCTTGCATCAAATACAATATAATACCACTTCCAAAGTCAGCTATCATTTGAATTGCTTGATGTAACTGACTTCTGCAATCGCATGATAAGCTATCTAACAAGTCACCCGTATAGCACGAAGAATGAATTCTTACTAATGGTTCGTCATCTTTATCTGGATTGCCAATGATAATTGCATGATGTTCTCTTCCACCACTTTTTGTTCTATAAGATATGATATTTACTTCTTGAGTCTGTTTTAAAAATAATGATGTTTTGCACACTTCATATACATCCTGATTTTCTTGAAAATTATTTACGAGTAACGTATCTAGTACAATAATGTCATTTTCTTCACACCAATTTCGCATTTCATGCTTATTCTCAAAAGTCATATCAGCCACTAACGCGTATGGCAATAATTCTGAGAATTTAAGCAAGGCAACAGCATACTCATCTATTGTCTTTGAGCATTGCAACTCTTTTATGCTATCTTCCTTTGAACAGTTTATTAAATGGAGCAGTTCATCAAAATTGCTTATCAACAGACGTTTGCTGCTACGTTCTTTATTCTGAGATATGTATTTTACCTTACTTGAAGTTAAAGTAACATATACATTACTTGATATAAGCTTGTATTGATTAAACAAATCTCTTTCTAAAACCTCAGCAGCAGCAAGCAATAGGTAATTACTTTCATCATATATTACAATTGGCCGGCCGCGCCTGATTTCGCTGATAGCTCTTTCTACCTTATTGCTACTCTGATTTCCTATAAACATTTTTACCCATATTAAGCAGCTATGAAAAAACTGGTGCGGCCGAGAAGACTTGAACTTCCAAGGCCTTATGAGCCACAGCGACCTCAACGCTGCGTGTCTACCAATTCCACCACGGCCGCACTATATTCTAGTTCTTATATAATTGTTTTAAATTATTTAATCATTTTAGAATTTTTCATCTAGAGTGTCAATCTGATACTAGAATAATTTAGAAATTACTTGTATAATTTGATTATGAATTTTGTGATTATAAATTTTAATCATTTAAGACAACCTTACTACTAATTTTTAACTTAGGTTTTTATACAAATGAATGTAGCTAATATCTTTATTTTTTTAGCTCTATCTCTTATAACCAGCTTTCATTCTGTCCATGCACAAATATTATACACATGGTCTCAAGTTATTCCAGAAAATAAATTAAGCATACGTGCAATTACAGACAATGACATGTGTCCCATTGTTTATGTCGATGGCGAGGAAATAGAAATGCTGAATCGCAGCTCAATTAACAATGGTGATCATAACGAAACAGTTTGTGAACTGACAGTACAAACAAGTGCCAAAAACATTAGTATTGAGGATCTACGAGTTCCTATATTACCAGAAAAGGTCAATAAAATTGCTTTTATTGGTGACACGGGTTGTAGAATAAATATGTTATTTCAGCAGGAATGTAATTCGGTAGATAGCTGGCCTTTGAAAAAAAATTTAGATTCAATCGCCCTTCATAAACCAGATTTAATTATCCATGTTGGTGATTATCATTATAGACAAAAAAAATGTAGAAATACAAAAAAGTGTGGCGATATTTATGGATATAATAAAAAAGCTTGGTACGCTGATTGGTTTGAGCCTGCAAAGGATATTTCATTACAATCCCCTTTCCTTTTTGTTCGTGGAAACCATGAGAGTTGTAATAGAGCTTATGAAGGATGGTTCAGGTATCTAGATTCATACCCCTTTTTGTCTGAAAAATGTGGAAACTTCGTTTCTAGTTGGTCCTTAGATGCTGGACCGATGAAATTTTTTATCTTCGACTCTTCATCCGGTGAGGATATTTTTACAACCCAAAGCACAATTGATGCTTTTGAGAGGCAATTTGATAAATTGATACAAAATAGTTCTGACAAGCCCACGTGGTTTTTAACTCATAAACCGCTTTGGAGATCTCCAAAAAAAGAATTTTTGACATTAAAAAGCCATGGTAATCTTACACAAATCGAAGCTTTTGGAGATAAGTTTCCAAGCAATGTTACTACCATAGTTTCTGGCCACATTCATATAGCCCAGATTTTATTAATGGATAATGTTCCAGACCAGATTATAGTTGGAAACGGTGGTGCATCATTACACGCTCAAGATCAAGAGCCTGTTTATCAAAATGTAGAATTTGACTATTCAAATGATAGAAACTACTTAGCACACGAGGTTAGAAACTTTTTTGGCTTTGGCTTTGCAATACTAAACTTAGATGATTATAAATTTACCTTCTATAGCCAAGATAATAAGGAAATACATTCTGCGAAGCTAACAGAAGATTTTAAACTTAAAGCGGATAAAACTATAGCCGACTCATTTTAGGATTTGTTATTAGCTATTTTAAAAACGCTACTTAAACATCTTTTTTAATCGATTGATTTCATCAGCAAATTTTGAGTCGGTCTTTATAAAATTTTCTACTTGTTTTACTGCATGTATAACAGTAGCATGGTCTCTGCCACCAAAGTTTCTCCCAATATCTGGTAGGCTTTTTTGCGTAAATTTTTTGGCAAAATACATAGCTATTTGTCTTGGCCTTGCAAGACTGCGAAGTCTTCTATTGGATTGCATATCTGCAACCTTTATATTGAAAAATTCAGCTACTTTTTTTTGTATTTCTTCTATTGTGATTGACCTATGATTTGATCTAAGAAGATCGATTAGGGTTTCACTAGCTGATTCTACCGTCATACTTCTTCCAATTAATGAGGTATGGGTAACCTTATTTAATGCTCCTTCTAATTCTCTTATATTAGATTTTATGTTCCTTGCTAAAAACTCTAGGACATCTTTCGGAACATACATATTCATCTGCTCCACTTTTGCCTGCAATATACCAAGCCTTAATTCAAAAGTTGTTTCATTAATATCTGCCACCAACCCCCAACCGAGTCGTGATCTTATTCTTTCTTCCACTCCATCAAGATCACTAGGAGACCTATCAGCTGATATAACCAATTGCTTATTTTGGTCTATCAATGCATTGAAAGTGTGAAAAAATTCTTCTTGTGTACTATCTTTACCACTGATAAATTGCACATCATCTACCATCAATACATCTACTGATCTAAATTGCTCTTTAAATAACATAATATCTTTGCTTCGCAGCGCTGTAATATATTGGTACATGAATTTCTCTGCTGATAAATATACTACTTTTCTTTTTTCTGATGGGGAATTGACTATGTGCCAAGCTATAGCATGCATTAGATGTGTTTTACCAAGTCCCACTCCACCATATAGAAACAAAGGATTGCTGCCTAATATTGGATCTATAGATTCTGCCACACGCTTTGCCGCCGTAAATGCTAATTCATTTGGCTTTCCCACTACAAAATTATCAAAGGTGAACCTTGGATCCAGCGGCGAACCAAGATTATGATTACTTTCCTCTCTGTTTTTTAATATAACATTAAAATTTGAATTCCTTTCCTCAATTACTTGAATATCAATAGAACGTATGCTTTTATCTTCGCTTTGCCATAATGATAATATTTTTTTCATGTAATGAACTGTAATCCACTCTTTTATAAACCTTGTTGACACGGATAAAAGAACTTCCCCATTTCTGCTACTGACAAATTTTAGCGAACTCAGCCAGCTGTTATATGTTGCTTCTCCATAAAGATTATAAAGACAATTTTGGATTTTTTCCCAAGTAACATTGTGATCCGTTACTGTAATAATCTGATCAAAAAACATAGTAGAAACCTTAGGGCTAGTTAAGTTCATATACCACACCAAGAAAAAAGCAATAATTAGAAAAATATAAGCTAATCAATAGCTTACTGCAAAATGAAAAGCTAATACTACTTAATACATACTAAAAATTATGGTGATTTTTTGATGGGTTGTAAAGGGTATAAAAACACTAAAATTGATCATTTTTATTTCAAAAAAATGAAAAATTTGTAAATGTCGCTTGTATCGAGGATTAGAAGCATGCTATTAAAAATAGTAATACATTATGTATAAATAAGATGTTAAACTTACTGGCAAATAAGTAAAGTATTCATATAAATATAGCTAACCTAATATAGATTTACTGAAGCAAATTTATGATTATATTAAGTAATTTTAGTTGTCATGCTGTATTCGGTATTGAACTAGAGTTTTACATTGAAGGAATAGAAAAAGAATATTTATTTCTGAGTAGCATCAAAAATAAAATAGCATCTCTTGAATTTTCTTGCGAGAAGGAGAATTCTACACATCAATATGAGATAAAAAGTGGTTGTTATACGAACTCCGACAATTTAATTAAGCATTTTGAGTTAGCGAAACAATTACTTACTGAAACAGTCCAGAAACTAGGCGGGAATGTTTCTTTTAAAGCAAAGCCCTATTTGGATAGAGCAGGCAGTGCATTAAATGTGCATGTTAATTTAGTGAATTCAAATAACGATAACTTATTTTATATCAATGAGCAAAAGTATAGTGATTATTTGATTCATAGTATTGGTGGATTATGCGCAATGATGAAAAAACATATGTTGTTTTTTGCTCCAAATGATGATTCATATTTAAGATTTCAGTACCCGGATATTCATACTCCAACTACGATTAGTTGGGGGATAAATAACAGAACTGCTGCGATAAGAGTTCCCTATTTTGGCAACGATTCCAAAAGATGCCGCCTAGAGCACCGTGTTCCTGGAGCAGACTGTAACCTTGAAAAAGTACTCACAGCAATAATTGAAGGTATAGTTTTTGGTATAGAGAACAAAATTGCTCCGCCAAATAGAGTGTATGGCATTGCATCTGATTCTCAATATAAGATGGAGAGTTTGATATAGCAACTACCCCTCAAACCCTAACCCGTTAAACGGCCGTTGAATAATTGGCTGTTTTAGCACTTTCGTCACATTATCATTTACATTCCCGTACTGTAATAGCAAGTCTGCAGCAGATAGTTTTTGCGTACTTTTAGACTTAGGCCCTATATTGGGAAGGTTGCTTGGTGGCTGCTCAGGAAGTGGATTACCAGATACATCCATGTGTTCAGGAAGAGATTTCATCTGATTCTTTATAGAGCTAGAGCTATTTTGTGTAAGAGTTTTATCATCTGGCATGCCAAGAATAATTTCCTCAGGCACTACCATAGTTTTTGTATAATCAACAGGATTACTATTTTCAGCATCTATAGTCACATGAATTGGTTCGCCAAACGCATTTATAGGGCCACCAAGTGATCCTTTCTCCATGCGTTCTTGTGCTCTTTTCCTTATTATTTCTTCTTCTAACTCAGTTTCAGTTCTTTCTGGTTCTTTTGCGGATATTTCTGTATCTTTTTCTTCACCTTCATCAACACTGCTATACCCTTCATCTTCTGAAACTTTATCTCCTGAAACACCAGTAATTTCAGCAGGCTGTTCTTTTTTAGTTCTTATTTTATGAATCAGCAAAAGTAATAAGTAAGTAACTGCAGCAGCAGAAACGATAATGGCTATCTTTGCAGCAATGTGAATTGCTGTTAAAAATATTAAAGCTGATAAAGCCCCAGCTAGTCCAGACACAATAACTTTATTTTTGCCTTTTGTTATATTTAGAATTGCCACCATAATAACCTCTCAAATACTGTTCCAGAATTATTATACAGAAATTTTCTTATACTTGCAACTTTGCGAAAATTTTAATTATTCGCGTAAAGTTTTAAAGCTATACAAGGATTAATTAATATGCAACGTATCTCGACTATAATATTGTACAAACGCACATATTTAGTTAACATTCAACATGCAGAGCTTACTCATAGAGCGAAACAGGGCGGTGGTATTATTACTTATAGTAATTTTTATCTTCGGTTCATACGTTTATGTAAAAATGCCAAGGGAAAGTAACCCTGATATACAGATTCCTATAATTAGCGTGTTCGTTGGACTTCCTGGGATTTCTGCTCAAGATAGTGAAAAGCTATTAGTGCTTCCTATAGAAAATGAACTAAGATCCATTGAAGGTGTAAGAGAATTGAGAGCTTTTGCAACTAATGATGGTGCTCACATGATACTCGAATTTGGAACAGAGTATGATAATAAAGAAGTGCTCGATAATGTCCGTTCAAAGCTTTCAAATATAAAAGCGAAGTTACCTGTTGAAGCGGAATCTGCGATAATCAATGAAATAAACTTGAGCTTATTTCCGATACTCAATGTCGGCTTAATTGGTAATTTGCCAGAAAGAGCCTTAACTGAAATAGCACGCAAGCTAAAGAAAGAAATAGAATCTCTGCCAAATGTTCTCAAAGTTGAAGTGGCGGGTATGCGTAAAGAAACAGTGGAAGTTATAATTGAGCCCACAGTTCTAACAAAATATAACATTCAATCAAACGAAATATTCCAAGCTATATCAAGCAATAATAGACTAGTGGGAGCTGGGTCACTGGAAAATGACACCGGTAAATATTCGATTAAAATATCAGGGTTATTAAAAGATATAGAAGATATTATGAATATTCCTATTAGATCTCAAGGCAATGCAGTTTTGAGAATCAAAGATATAGCAAAAGTATACCCTAGGTTTGAGGATCATCAAGGGTTTGCTCGCATTAATGGATTACCTAGTGTCGTGCTAGAAATTTCAAAACGTAACGGAAAAAACATAATAGACACAGTAAATCAAGTAAAATACTTAATGGATAAGGCAAAAGATCAATTACCTGAAAATTTAAAAGTGGTGTACTTAAATGACCAGTCAAAAAACGTCCGCGATGTGCTTGATGACTTGGAAAACGGCATAATATTCGCTGTGTTGTTAATATTGATCATAATGATGCTTTCTATGGGAACAAGGATTGCTATTCTTGTGGCACTCTCGATACCCGGTTCCTTTCTCATTGGGATAATAGCTCTTTACTTTATGGGCATAACCTTAAATATTGTTGTGCTCTTCAGTTTAATTATGGCTGTTGGCATGCTGGTTGATGATGCAATTGTGATTAGCGAATATGCTGATAGAAAGATGATCTGCGGAATGGACAAAATAGAAGCCTTTCACACTTCAGTTCGTGATATGTTTTATCCGGTTCTATCATCGACGTTAACTAAATTAGCAGTGTTTTTTCCTCTATTATTCTGGCCTGATACTGTTGGTAAATTCATGCAGTACATACCAATTACAATAATTCTAACTTTGACTGGATCGCTCATTATGGCTTTGGTTTTTATACCAACACTTGGTGCAATATTTGGCAAGCCTTCGATAACTTCAAAAAAAGAAATAAAAAAAATGAGTGCTATAGAAAGTGGTGAGATAAAAAATGCTGGGCCTATAATAAGAGCTTACACATGCATGCTAGAGAAGGTTTTAGATCATCCTAAAAAATTCATATGTGCTACTGTATTCGTCCTGTTTTCATTTAGTGTGCTGTACTTGACCTTTGGTCCTGGAGTGAAGTTTTTTCCGAAAGTGGATTCAGATAATATTTTAATCAGTGTTAAAGCAAAAGAAAGCTTATCAGCTAAAGAACGAGATCTGATACTCAAAGAAGTGGAAGAACGCATTTTGAGCGTTGAAAAAGAAATTCATGTTTCTTATGCTAGATCAGGAGCATTTTCAGACAACGTTATCGCCAGAATTCAACTAGAACTTATGGATTGGCGCTTCAGGCGCAAAGCTAAGCACATATTAAACGATATAAGAAGTAGTGTGCAAGACATGAAAGGAATAATAATTAATGTTCAAGAGGAAAAGTTAGGACCGTCGGCTGACAAGCCAATACAAATTAACCTCAGCGGAAGTGCATACAATCTGAATCTAGCAGCAGAAAAAATTCTAAAAATTATGGACCAACCTTCATCCGGGTTTATAAATATTCAAGATAGCAGATCAGCACCTGAAATAGAGTGGAATATGAGTGTTGATAAGAGTAAGGCTACGAGTTCTGAAGTAAGTGTTGCAACCATTGGCGATTTTATAAAGATGGTTACAAATGGAGTGTTGATTGGAAAATATAGACCAAATAATACGGATGAAGAAATCGATATTATACTCCGTTTCCCTAGAAAGGATCGCAACATGAAGACTATAGACAATCTTTTTATCAATACAGTTAATGGCCCGTATCCTATGAGCAATATAGTAAAATATGCTCCCGAAAAAAAGGTAAACAAACTAAACAGAATTGATGGATTACGTACAGTGACAATTTCCGCTGATGTGGATACAGGTTATCTTGTTAATGAAAGAGTAAAGTTCATTCAGAATTCTATTGCCCAGGATTGGGACAAGGAAGTAGAAATTGATTTTAAAGGTGACAAAGAAGATCAACAAAAATCAGGAGCATTTTTGTTAAAGGCTTTTATATTAGCGATTACACTAATGATATTGGTATTAGTGACACAGTTTAATAATGTATACCATACATTTATCGTAATGACAGCAGTGTTTTTATCCACAACATGTGTGTTTTTTGTTTTCTTTCTTATCCAACAAGTTTTCGTAGTTGTTATGTGTGGAGTGGGGATAATTGCTTTGGCAGGAATTATAGTAAATAATAACATACTATTGCTTGATGCCTTTCATCACCAAATTAAGGTACACAAAAATGACATCAAGCGATGTGTAATAAACGCTGCAATTTCTCGCGTGAGGCCAATATTGCTTACCGTTGCAACCACAGTTCTTGGTTTAATACCGATGATTACCAGGTTAAATATCAATTTTTTTACGCTACAAATCACATATGATGCTCCATCAAGCCAGTGGTGGGTTGACATTTCAACAACCATAGCAAGTGGAATATTGGCTGCAACGGTCTTAACTTTATTCTTTACTCCGGCGTTGCTTGTCATACAAAGACATGAAAAAACTTGACTTAAATTAGCAATCATTTAACATTTAAGGTAGCGTTCTTTGCCCGTTGAAGCTATAATTATAACTAATTACATTGGATTTATTTATTATGATTGCTAATCGTAAAAGCAGTGTTAAGCAGAAAAGTAACAAGAATAACATAGTTGGAAGCCTTGATGTAATAAAAACAGCAGGAGAACTTTCACTTCAAAAAGGTTTAGATTTTAATGTTGTAATAAAGGCACTAGAAAGTGCTATAGAAGCAGTGGCTTATCAAAAATATGGTAGCAAAAGTAAAATTGTAGTTAATATAGATAGAAATACAGGCAAAGTTACTTCATACAGAAAACTAAAAGTTATTGATGACGAATCAGATGGAGAAAAGAATACTGAGTATGAATCAATTACGCTGACACAAGCTAAATTAATAAAAGGAGATGCAAAAGTTGGAGATACTGTTAGTGAATTGCTCTCTCTTAACACTGATCTTGCTTCAGCAAGGATTGCCCAGCAAAAGATTGCTCAAATAATTAAAGATGAAGAGTCAAAAAAGCAATATGAGGAATTTAAAGATAAGGTGGGAGAAATAAGGTATGGTATTGTTAAACAAGTAGAATATTCAGATCTTATTATAGACATAAATGGCACTAGGGCATATCTTCCATTGCGAAATTTGACCGGTGGTGAATCATTTCGTGAAGGCGATAAGGTTAAAACTTACATACAGACCGTTAAGCGCTCTGATGATGGACGTCAAATTATTCTTTCTAGGACTCATGAAGGCTTTTTAGAGGCATTATTAAATCAAGAAATACCAGAAATTGCTGACGGGTTAGTAACAATTAAAGGTATAGCTAGAGACGCCGGCTCAAGGTCTAAGGTTGCTGTTTTCTCTCCTGACAAGAACATTGATCCAGTAGGTGCTTGTGTTGGAGTCAAGGGAGATAGAATAAAAACTATTATACACGAATTAAATGGTGAAAAAATTGACGTTATAAATTACTCCTCAGATTTGGGTCAATTTGTTATTAAAGCCATTACTCCTGCAGAAGTATCGAAGGTTATTATTGATGAAAATGAAAATTGCATAGAGTTAATAGTTGCTGAAAATCAATTGAGTTTAGCTATAGGAAAAAAGGGCCAGAATGTAAGATTAGCTTCAGAGCTTGTTGGATGGAAAATTGAGATATTAAGCACTCAGCAAGAATCAGAAAGGCGAAGTAAAGAACTTAGTCAATGTTCAGCTTTATTTGCTGAAGCTTTAAACTTAGAAGAGATTATGGGTCAGCTATTGGTAACAGAAGGTTTTTCAAGCGTAGAAGATATATCCAGCGCTTCAATTAAAGAGCTTGCTTCAATAGAGGGCTTTAATGAGGATATTGCAAACGAACTTCATAACAGAGCAAGCAAGTATCTGAAAGCAGAAAATGATAGAAAAATAGAAGAGCTAAAAAGTCTAGGTATGGAAGATGATGTAATCAATTTAACTTTATCAATAGACAATAAAATTGCTCTTAGTAAACATGATATTAAGACTTTAGAGGACATAGCAGATTTATCAAGTTATGAGTTTTGCAGCATACTCTCTTCCTCAGCTGATAGTAAAGAAAATCTAAAAGATACAGTAGACTCAATAATCATAGAAGCACGTAAAAAGCTTGGGTTAATATAATAAAATAATATGAATAATGAAGATATCAGTAATAAAAAATTAACGCTCCAAGGCCTAAGCAAGCTTAAATTAGACCTCAATTTAAACTCTTCAGCTAGCCCAAGTACTGGAGCTACAATAGTAAAAAAAAGAAGAAAAAAATCTCATGATGCAGAAGAACATAATTTATTTGACGAGAGTAAATTAGGTTCTTTAACAGAGAAAGAACAAATTTTCCGCATTAATGCTGTGCAGAATGCTGCTTTGCTGAAAGAAAGAAATCAGAGAGAAGAAAAAGAGAAAACAGCAAAAGAAGACAGCAATAAAGAGATTGACGAGAAAAATGAAGCGGACACTTTATCTAAAGAAATAAATAAGAAAGTTTTAAGTAATACTCACTTAGTTGAACTAAGAGAAGATAATATTGACTATGAGAGCGACGATAAAAAGTCTTCTAAAGTCAACAAAGATATATATTCTAAGCATTCTAAACTGGTAATTGCACAGGCAATAGATGAAAAAACTGAACAACCCCCTGTATTTAAGCAAAGATTTGGTATAAGAAGTAGAAAGTCAAAGTTTACTAAGGGTAAAAATATATCAAGAGAAGTTATTATACCAGACAAAATAACTATCAGGGAGTTATCTATTCGTATGGCAGAAGATAGCAAGAGTGTGCTAAAAATGTTCAAAGAAGAAGTCGGTGAGAGTTATAGAGTAGATGATCTGGTGGATCCAGATATAGCATCTGAAATAGTGGAAAAATTTAATCATACGGCTAAACGAGTGAGCGATACCAACAGAGAAAAGGATTTATTTTTTATAGAAGGCAGAGAAAGCCTGCCTAAAAAACCTAAACCACCAATTGTCACTTTTATGGGACACGTTGATCATGGTAAAACCTCATTGCTCGATGCATTTCGTGAATCTAATGTTGCAGAAAGAGAGTCAGGTGGCATAACTCAACACATAGGTGCTTATCAAATAACGACAAAAGATAAGCAAAAAATTACTTTTATTGATACACCAGGACATGAAGCGTTCACTGCGATGCGTGCATGTGGTGCCAATATTACTAATATAGTTGTAATAGTAGTTGCAGCTGACGATGGAATCATGAAACAAACAGTTGAAGCAATAAATCATGCAAAAGCAGCAAATGTTTCTATTATAGTTGCTATTAATAAAATTGATAAATCTGAGCCTGGTGATGTAGAAAAAATAATTAATAGTTTGCCTCAATACGATCTCATCTCTGAAGAGCTTGGTGGTGATATTATGATTGTGCCAGTATCAGCAAAAAAGAAAACTAATTTAGATAAACTAGAAGAGGCGATTTTGTTAATCGCTGAGTTAATGAAGCTAGAAGCAATAGAAGATTGTCGAGCACTTGGATGGGTAATAGAATCCAAAATAGATAAAGCGAAAGGAATATCAGCTACATTGATAGTTGAGGAAGGAACGTTAAAGGTTGGTGATATATTGGTAGTTGGTACAACATACAGCAAAGTACGTAGTATGGTTAATCACCTTGGTCAAAGAGAAAAAGCAGCACTACCCTCCGCTCCAATTGAAATTACTGGTCTAAATGGTGTGCCAAATGCTGGAGATAAATTTGTTGTTGTAAACTCTGAAAAGCAGGCGCGTGAAATTGTTGAATACAGGCTAGAGTTGATCAAGAAAAAGAAAGAAGATTCAGACGACAATAATTTAGATATATTCAGTCGTAATAACAGTGAAACAGAAGAACTATCTGTAGTTTTAAAATGCGATGTAACTGGTTCTATTGAAGCAATATCAAGTTCAATTGATAAACTCGGTAAAGACCAAGTGAAATTAAATATCCTACACAAAGCAGTAGGAGGGATAACAGGTTCAGATGTGCTGCTTGCAGAAGCATCAAGTGCAGTAATTTTAGCTTTTAATGTAAAAGTGGACTCAAAAATAAGGGACTTGGCAAAACAAAAAGGTGTAGAAATACATACTTATAACATAATATACGAGCTCATTGACGACATGAGAATGTATTTAACTAAAATGTTAAAGCCTGTTACACGAGAGGTTCGTGTTGGTTCTGCATCTGTGAAGCAAATATTTAACGTATCTAAAGCTGGTAATATCATTGGATGTTACGTAAGTGATGGAGCCATAAGAAAAGATTCTTTAATTAAGGTAGTGCGTGGTGGCAAACTGGTGCATGAAGGAAAGTTAAAAGCACTACGTAGATTTAAAGATGATGTTAAAGAAGTAGGTGTAAACTTTGAATGCGGAGTATCACTAGAGGGTAATATCGATATTAAAGTTGGAGATATTTTGGAAGCTTATCAATTAGTGCAAGAAGAAAGGGTGTTATAGTAGATGGATATGAAAAAGGAAATTAGAAACCTAAAAATAGCATCGGTATTGCATAGAGCAATATCAAGAGTCCTAATGGAAGGTAAGGTGTTCAATAAAAATGTAGCGGTATCTGACGTAAAATTAAGTAAAGATTTGAAAAAAGCAGATGTATATATTGTGTTATCTTCATTGAATATTCAGGTAGCTGACTACTCAGATCCAGAAAAAAGTACGTGGATTTCAGCATCATGCACTGGAGATCCTTCTGAGAATAATTGTGATATTAACACTGTTGTTAATGAAATGAACCAATCTGCATGGTCAATACGTAAATCTATATTGTGTTATGTTGATTTGCGATTTATACCTGAATTAGTTTTTAAGCCTGATTTAGCGTTCGATAATTTTGTTAATGTAAGCAAAATATTACATAATCACACTTAATTAATGTATTTCAACCATTACTTTTCATTAATGAGATTGCACAGTTTAACAGGTTTGTGGCTTGTGCTATTTCCCAGTTTGAGCGGTATTCTTTTAGCCTCAACTTCTCTATCGTATCAGGCTCTTTTTCTCCTTGTTTTGTTCACTATAGGCGCATTTTTAATGAGACCTGCAGGGTGCATAATCAATGACATTTTCGATAGAGAGATAGATGCGCACGTTGAACGAACAAAATATAGGCCACTTGCAAGTGGTGCATTAAACATAAAGCAGGCTTTGGCTTTACTTTCACTGTTACTGTCTATTGCCCTGGTAATCTTATTATTAACTAATAAAACTACACTCATACTTGGAATAATTTCAATGTGCATGATAGTTATCTACCCCTTGCTAAAGCGTTACGTTTGGTGGCCACAATTGTTCTTAGGGTTTACCTTCAATATGGGATCGCTCATAGGCTCAGCAGCAATAACAAACCAGATCAGTATAGAATCCTTGCTGTTTTATATAGGATGCGTCTTTTGGACACTTAGCTATGACACCATATACGCTCATCAAGATAAAAAAGATGATGAAAAACTCGGAATGAAATCTACCGCATTATATTTTGGTGATACAACAAAATCTTGGTTGAAAAGATTTTATTTAATATCTTTTGTGGCATGGCTATACGCTGGCATTTTATCATCATTAAATAACATCTTTTATATCGCTCTACTTGCTGTAGGGTTCATATTTCACCGCCAATACAAAAATTTCAATCCTGACGATCCCAGTCAATGCATGTCCATATTTAAAAATAATTCCTACGTAGGGTTGCTTCTCTTCTTTGGCATCCTTTTAGATAGAATTGTAAATTCTATCTCTTAGAGTTTTGGCTCTAATAAACTCAGGTAACTCGCAGAAACGAAAAACTTCCTTCGCCAGCCCCCTTATCATGAAAGTGAAGCTATTTATTTATCTTCGCAATCTCTGCAGTGGATTAATGACAAAAAACTTAATGTATTTGGCATGCTTAATTTTTTGCACTATGTGCACCTCATGTCTTTATAAAACTTCTAGCTATATAAGCTGAAACGCAGACAGTAAAAGACGTCAAATAGACAAGGGAGAATTTGAATACTAGCCACCCTGGGGTTTCTTTGCCTTTTTTTCCGCTCAGTAAATTTCTTAACGTTTATAATTTAGGTTAGTTGCATTTAAAAGCGGCTGAATCGTAGCGTTTAGAATAAAAAACGCCAATATTTTGAAGTACATATAAATAACTAGTCACCAACGGGGCTTCTTTTGCCTTTTTTTTCCGTTTAGTAAATTTTTTAATGTTTGTAACTAAACGACAACCGTCATCCCGCTACGTGTTAGCGGGATCTCTTGTTAGTGTATGAGATACCGCGAATGAATCGCGGTATGACGGTTAAGTAGGGTGTCATTCCAGTCTGGAATCTAGTCTTTATTATGCAGCCACTTATTTAAAGTTAAGTTTTCTGGATCCAAGTAGCCTGGGCACTGGGATGACGAGAAAAAGAGGTGCTGGTATGACATTAAAGAGTAGGGATTGATGGCAAAGAGAAATACAAGTGTCATTCCAGCGCGTGACGCTGTAATCTAGTTCTTATTGTACATTTACTTGGTGTAGAGTTAAGTTTCCTGGATCCCAGTGTCTGGGCATTGGGATGACACCCTGACAATCGTCATACCGCTACGTGTTAGCGGCTAAGAGATACCGCGCACAACTGTACGAACGTTGTAGTTTGGGCCACCAGTGGGCAGTGCCCAGACACTGGTTCTATGCAACTTAATTAAAAACGTTTGTTTTAGCGTAAGACAACTACCTTTAGCTCATCAGCTCAGTTATAAGCAAAATTTCTGGATTCCAGACTGGGATGACACCATTCTTTTTTCTGGATTCCAGTGTCTGAGCACTGCCCACTGATAGGCTCAAATCATAATGTTTGTACAGTTGTGGGTTTAGGCTACCTATAAATTCTAAACTGTTGTTACGCACCAAATACATCCCCAGGACCCAAAGTCAGTTTAGCTATATCAGAAAACAGGTTATGTGGAAATCTTAAAATACTTCTTGTTCGCCAAGCAAAATAAATACATTCCTACAAACAAGCAGATGCTTAATACTGACGCATAAGAAAACTTAAAAATTAAATCTCTAATATATATTGATAAGCATTTACCTGCAGAAAATTTGTATAGTAATCCAACACATACAACGGCACTATCAATTACTGATGCAATAATTAAAGTAATGAAATTTGCCATATGAAAATTCAACTTGGACTTCAATTTTTCAAAAACAATTATGCTTGAGAGAAGAGATACTAAAATTGCAGTATATGAAATCAATATCATCAAACTAAAACTTTGCCATTTTAAAATACAGCATAGCGCCGTACACACTATTAAGCTATACGTAGCTTTTTCTTTGCCATAAAGTTCAACCATTGAATTTACAACTAAAGCAGCTCCTATAAATAAAGCAGCACATATCATCAATTTATTTGAAGTGTTGAGTAAAGAAAGACTGATAAATAAGAGTGTCGGTAAAATAGACATAATCAAATTTAATAACATACATTTATTTTAAGTAAATATTGCACATAGTGAAAGAGTTATTTAACCTAATGGAAAACAAAAAACATTAGCTACCCAAGAAAGGTTTTCCTACGTCATACCGCCGCGGCCGCTAACAAGCAGCGGGATGACGGTTTATCAAATCGTCTGTAAACCTAAGTTACTTTAGCTATATAATAACTATTTCCCAAATCTTTCAGATTTACTTTTAAAACATCCTTTATATTTAGCACCTTTTTCTCTGTTACTTTGCCAATACATGAATAAGCAGCATCTTCAAACAACGCTTCAAACCTCTGCTGATTTTGTGGTGCAATAGTAACCAAAATTCTACTTTGCGATTCAGAAAACATTATTATCTTGTTTATTATGTCTGTATTTTGTGTTTTTCCTATTGGTACTAGTGAAAGATCGATTTCAGCACCAAGGTCTCCTGCAATTAGCGATTTTGCCAGAGCAATAATTAAGCCGCCTAAGTTTGGTGCAATTGCAGAGGCAATTATGCCATCTTTTATTGCCTGATTGTAACGCTCATACAACTTCCTAGTGCTCTTTGCATCAACTTTTGGTACGTTGTTATTATCTATTCCACTATATAACTGATATTCAGATCTACCAAGCTCATCGTGGGTTGTACCAAGCACATATATCAAGTCCCCTGGCATCTTTACGTCAAGCGATACCGCATTTTCAATATTTTCTATAACTCCAATTGCTGAAATAAGTAATGAAGGTGGCGCAGATATCGTCACTTCCTTGCCATTTTCATCATACCCTTTGAAGTCGTTAAACATACTATCTTTTCCGGATATGAATGGTGTTTTAAATGCAGTTGCAAAGTCATAACAAGCTTCTGCAGCTCTCTTTAGTTGCCACAACCTTTCTGGATTATAAGCATCGCACCAGCAAAAATTGTCGAGCAACGCTAGATGATTTATATTTCCTCCTGCAGCTACGTAGTTGCGTATGGCAGTGTCAATTGCACATGCTGCCATGTGGTAGGTGTCAATTTCTCCATAACTTGAGCCAAATCCTTGCGATTTTACAACACCTTTATTTGAAGAAAGAATTGGCCTCGAGACAACAGCTTCGCTGCACACTCTTCCCTTGCCCTGCAGTGGTTTCAGTATTGACGATCCTTGAACCTCATGGTCATATTGCACCACTATAAACTCTTTGCTGCGTATGTTTGGTCTGCTTAGCATTTCTTTTAGCTCGACTTCTAAAAAAGACGGATTTCCAGCGCGTGACGCTGGCTGGTCAGCTACTTGGATGAAAGGGGAGGGGGCTTTAGACCATGGCTTTGTTTGTAAATGCACTTTGGGATTACCGTCATGCAGAAATTCAGTTTCGATGTCCATTATTACTTTCCCTTCAGGACATTTAATAACAGCTTTACCACTTTCGTTAAACTCTCCAATCACACAAGCCTCCACATCATGTTTTTTCATGATTTGCTTAAACATAGGAAGATTTTCTTCTGGCACTGCTAAGGTCATTCTCTCTTGTGATTCTGATATCCATATTTCCCACGGAGCCATACCATCGTTTTTAAGTAGAACCTTGCTTAAATCAACCTCGAATCCATCCTTTCCCATTTCACCAATGGACGACGACAGCCCACCTGCTCCATTGTCCGTTATTGCATTATAAAGACCAAGATCTCTTGCTTCCAAGGTGGCATTGGATAATTTTTTTTGTGTTATAGGGTCACCAATTTGCACAATTGTTGAAGGGCTGTTTCCCGACAATGCCTCTGAAGAAAACGTTGCACCGTGAATTCCGTCTCTTCCAACTCTTCCACCAATAATTACGATTTTATCGCCGTTTTTAGGCCCTTTGATGTGTGAAGGTACATTATTTATACTGCGCGGAATAGTTCCAACACTTCCAACAAAGACCAGCGGCTTTCCACAAAATCTATCGTCAAAATATACTGATCCATGTTGTGTTGGAATGCCGGAGCAATTGCCAGCAACGTTAATACCGCGAATCACTTCTTTCATGATATATTTTGGTGGCAAAATTTCATCAGTGCGCTCTTTGTCCCTATAAAGTTTGCCTTTTGCTTCTTTGGCAAAGCAAAAATAGTAGGTATTTATTATAGGCTCCGCGCCTTTCCCGAAACCCACTATATCACGATTAACTCCAAGCACTCCGGTCATTGCTCCACCAAACGGATCGAGAGCTGAAGGGCTATTGTGGGTTTCAACTTTATCTACAATCAAGTAATCATCGTCAAAAATTATTCCTCCTGCGTTGTCGGAGAAAACTGATACGCATATGTTAGAATTTATCTCACGCGTTGCACGTTTAATATAATGTGCATATAAGCCATCTTTTATTTCATCAATAGGAGAACAAAAGATGTTGTGTTTGCAATGTTCAGACCAAGTCTGCGCTAGGGACTCAAGTTCAATATCATATGGATTTCTACCGAGTTTTTTGAAGTAATCCTTTATAGCTTTCATTGCTGCGAGGGAGAGCCCTAAAGTGCCATTACCATCGATTCCATCTCTGCTGATCTTCTCAAGCTCTTGATCACTTACATTGAGGTTGACAGATTTAGTGCCATCCTCTGTCATCCCAGTGCCCTCTCTTGTCATCCCAGTCTTTTCTCTTTTCATCCAAGTAGCCAGACACTGGGATCCATAGATTCCAGCGTTACGCGCTGCAGGTGGGATATTTTTACCGTAATACTTCCAATGGCAATTGCCGTTTTCCTTATAAATAAGCGTGCAATACTCAGTGATAGGGTTGAATTCTATATCATCTTCGGTTGGTATGCTCCCTTTACCCAAAATCAATTTTGAACTTCTTGCTTTTATCTCAATTGATGTCATTCCAGCCCTTTCGTCCGTCATCCCAGTGCCCTGACACTGGGATCTATAGATTCCAGCGTCACGCGCTGGAATGACAGAAGGGGAAATTTGCATGACAGATGGATCGATATAGCCTTTGCTTATTAAATATTCTGTAATAATTTGTTTTGCTGTGTTGCCTACATTGTCGGTCATGCCAGGTAAAAAGCTTATCTCCAAGCCCCACTTTGCTTGTGGTTCTATGAAGTTATATTGAACTTCTTCAAGGTTTTCATTGTAGGAATAATAACGGCAGTCTTGTATGACTTCATTATAAAATAGCCCACAAATTTCTTCATATAATTTGGGTGGTAACTCTTTGCACATGCAAATCGAGTAAACGTTGACTAACCATCTGCGGCCAACTTGCTCACATTTATTTAAAACTTCTATTCTAATGTTTGCCATGTAATATTGTGAAAGACTTTAATATATCATAGCATAAGAAACTGCGAACACATTTATATTTTGAGTGATTTCTATATAATAAAATATTGTATTAATTGTTACTGTTAGTGGGAAGAGTTTTTACCGTTAACGTGGATGAGTCCTTTTTCAATGTATTGGTTCAGCACATATTTTCTGAATATGAAAGAGAAAAAATTCCCGAGATAAAGATCATACTTCCCTGCAAAAGGGATGTAATAGCGCTGCTGAGTGCGTTCAAGAATTATAACGCTAAAAAATGCATAATTTTGCCAGAGATAGTTTCACTGGAAAACATTGATGAAGAGGATTTAATATTAAATCTTGATAGAGTTAAAGTTATCAATCCAACAAAGAGGATGCTGCTACTCATTCAATTCATATTGGAGTGGAATAGAAAAAATAATGATAATTTCCCCATTGATTTAGCTTATAGCCTGCCATCATTGCTTCAATCTACCCAAACAACGGATTGTTATCAATTCGATGAACATTCAAAAAAAATAGAGAATTTCATAAGCTTACTCATTGAGAGTTGGAATAAAATTTTAAAAGATTTAGGAGTAGTAGATATATTAGAACATAAGAGTGATTACATAAACAATATGATAATCTCTTTACAAAAAGACCAACATATAATCTTTGTTGGAATTGGAAAGGATAAATCGTTAATTAAGGCTATATATGACCTGCCGTTTGGAAAAATAATTTTGCCTAATCTGAATTTGAAAATTAAAGAGAAAGATTGGCAATCACTTGATAAAAAACATTATCAATATTGCCTAAAAGATCTGCTCGATTATTTAAAAGTGGATAGAAGGGATGTTAGCTGCTTGAACACTATAGAGAGTGAAGTAACTGACTATGTTTTTGATACAACTGCCGACCTGAGCAAAGTTGGTGATAGATCAATTGGCAATATTGAAGTCATCACTTGTGATTCCAGAGAGGAAGAAGCACAAGTGACATCATTAATTATAGAGAATGAAGGTTATGAAAACGTTTCTTTGGTTGTCTTTGATAAATTACTTGCAGCTCGTATAGCATGTTTATCAAGGCAACACAGTGCCATACCGGAAAATTATTCTTATATAACGCTTCTACTTTATAGTATCGAAGTTTTGACCTCAAATTGGAGCAGTGTGGCATTACTTTCGCTCCTTAAACATAGGCTAGTGACTTTTGGTTACACTCAAGAAGAGTACTCTCGGATTTTATCTGAATTTGAAATAGAGATATTACGCAACTTTAGTACAAATGGCCTTAAAGATATTATAGATGCTATCAATGCCCATAAAAAGCTAAAATATAAAGAAGATATATTACTTATTATCAGTAAGTTAGAGGCTATACTTAATCTTTTGCTTAACTCTATAAATTGCCCTATTTCTGATGTGGTGGCAACTCATTTGCAGTGTATTAATATATTATCTGGTATAAATTTTTCAGAGCTAAATAGTGAAATAGGTGATTTTACCTGTAATTTCTCAAATGCATGTGAAGGTATAGAAATTAAGTGCTCCTTAGAGTTATATAGCCAAATTCTGACCTTATTTTTAGAGAAAGAGTTTTTCTCTGTAGCAAATGACTTGAATAAATTCAGCTTATATCACAACAAGGTTGTAATACTCGCTGGATTTAATGAAGCGCCAAGCTTTCAAGGGCCGCTTTTGAATGCACTTACGAGAGAAAAATTTAACCTTCCTTCTGCGCAAGAAGAGCAGGGGTATTTTTTTTATACTTTACACAATTTGTTTTGTGCAAGTAAGGTTTATATTACAAGATCGCTAAGCCATAGAAAACCAATTCTATTGCAGCGTTTGGAAATTCTGCTTAAGGAGGGGAAACAGCCGTATCGTGATTGGTTGAGGGTATTAAATACGCCTGAATGTACTGTTCCATATACTCAGCCTATGCCAAAACCTCTAACCGAAGTTAGAAAAGAAAAAATGCAGGTGATGTCTTGCAGTGCAATAGAAAAGCTAATTCGTAATCCTTATTCATTTTACGTTGAATATATACTGGGCCTTAAACAATTAAGAGACTTGAATTTTAAGCCATCGATATTGGAATTTGGCACTATGGTACACAACATTCTTGCAAGATATTTACGCAACAAAAAGTCGCTGATGAGCATTGTACGAGAAGCATTCTCGACTAGTCAGTTTAATTTTTCAAATATGTGGTGGGTAAGACTGCAAAGGATAATTCAATCTTTTGTCGAATTTGATGAGACTCGAAGCAATTATGTTGAGTTGGAAAAGAGCTTTTCCTGTCCGATATTTCATATTCCAGCGCGTGACGCTGGTTCTTGTGATCAGTATGAAACTGCTTGGATGACGAATAGGCCACAAGAAATTTTACTGACAGCAAGATGTGATAGAGTTGAGTATCTACCAAGTGGGCAAATAGCAATTATAGACTATAAACTTGGTTCACCACCTTCCAATGAAGAAGTGATGTCGGGGTTTTTTCCGCAATTAATTTTACAAGCCTTAGCGGTAGAACATATAACAAAAAGAGAAGTCTCAGAACTTGCTTATTGGAAACTTGATTATGATAAAATAAAAGTTGTATCTATACAAAATTATAGATACAAAATGCAAGAATTAAAAAATGATCTGCCTGGTTTTTTATCTAATTATTTAAGTAATTCCACACCCTTTATTGCCTCTCCATATTTTCTGAGATTTAACAGCTATAAACAGCTAGAAAGGGTAGGGGAGTGGTTGTAAATCCAAGTAGCTGACACTGGTTCCTTTATGACGGCAGTGCCACTATGATGTCATTCCAGTCTGGAATCCAGCCTTTCCATCCAAGACGGTGTCATCCGAGTAGCCCCTTTTTTGTCATCCCAGTGCTCCTAATAATGTCATCCCAGTGCGTGACACTGGGATCTAGTCTTTATCATGCAGCCACTTATTTAAAGTTAAGTTTTCTGGATTCCAGACTGGAATGACAAGTTCTCGGCAACCCCTACATCATACCGCCGCGGTATCTCTTAACATAGATCCCGCCAACAAGTAGCGGGATGACGGTTGTCGTTTAGCTACAAACATTAAGAAATTTACCAAATAAAAAAAAGGCAAAAGAAGCCCCGTGGTTGGCTAGTTACTTACATTATACTTTCAAGTATGGCGTTTTTTTATTCTAAACGTTTAATAACCGCGATTCAGTTGCTTTTAAGCCGCAACTAATCTAAATTATAAACGTTAAGAAATTTACTAAACAGAAAAAAAGGCAAAAGAAACCCTAGGGTAGCTAGTTATTCACTATCCATTTTTTAAGTTGGCGTTTTTTTATGTTTTAAACGCTTTATAAGCGCGTTTCAGCTTATGTAGGTAGAAGTTTTATAAAGACATAAGGTGCACATAGTGCAAAAAATTAAACATGATACGCCAGATACGTGAGTTTTTTTGTCATTTAATCTGTACAGAGAAGATAAATAAATAGCTTCACTTTCATGATAAGGGGGCTGGCGGAGTTTGTCAAGGAAGTTTTTTCGTTAGCAAATTTTAATGTAAAATTACTATCAGAAAACAGATTATGTAAGAGAGCTAATTGTTCTGCCACAATTTTGCTCTATCACACTTGCCACATTTAATATTCCAGCTTCGTCATAATAATTTCCAATCACTTGCAAGGCAAGTGGTAAACCCTCATTGGAAAGCCCAACAGGAACAGAAATAGCAGGCAATCCTGCAAGACTTGCTGGCACGGTAAACACATCATTGATGCACATAATTAGCGGATCTGGCTTTTCATTTAAGCCAAAAGCTTCTGTTGGAGCAGATGGCACAAGTATGTAATCTATTTTTTCAAACGCTTTTATAAAATCATTTCTGATTAATGCTCTAATGCACTGCGCTTTTTCGTAATATTCATTATAATGACCTGAAGAAAGCGCATAAGCGCCAATTAAAATTCTTCTTTTCACCTCTTTACCAAAACCTTCTGCTCTTGTTAGTGAATACATTTCTTCAAGGGTATCAGCATCAACCCTTAATCCATAACGCACACCATCGTAACGAGCAAGATTGGATGAAGTTTCAGCAGAACAGATTAAATAATAGACCGGTATTGCATATTTAGTATGTGGCAGAGTAATGTCAACAACTTCAGCGCCATTTTCTTTTAAATAGGAAGCAACTCTTTCCCAATTATGAACTATTTCCTCTGAAATTCCATCCATCCTATATTCTTTTGGTATACCAATACACTTACCCTTGACATCACCATTTATAAAGCTAGAAAATTTAGGCACTGGCTTTTCGCTCGATATTGAATCTTTTTTATCATAGCCACAAATTACTTCCAGCATTAATGCTGAATCAGAGACAGAACGAGTAATGACTCCTGCTTGATCCAGAGAACTCGCAAATGCAATCATACCAAAACGCGAGCATCTTCCATAAGTTGGCTTTATTCCAACTACTCCACAATAAGCTGCTGGTTGGCGTACAGATCCACCGGTGTCGCTTCCTAACGCTCCAGCGCATAAAAATCCAGCAACCGATGCTGCAGATCCACCAGATGATCCACCAGGAACAACTTTTTCCCCATCACTTTTTCTAATCCACACATTTTCAACAGGGCCAAAATAGCTATTGGTGTTCGCAGAACCCATAGCAAATTCATCCATATTAAGCTTACCGAGCATGGCTGCTCCACTTTTTAAAAGCAAGTCAGACACCGTAGATTCGTAAGTCGGAACGAAATTTTCCAGCATTTTTGAGCATGCTGTTGTTTTGATTCCTTTTGTACAGAATAGATCTTTGATACCAACTGGTATACCTATGAGCGGCGAGATTAAATCATCTTTTTGCCTAGAGAAATGTTCATCTGCAGCTTTAGCAGCTTTCATTGCTATCTCTGGGGTTTTTGTTATAAATGCATTTAATTTCTCATTTTCAACCGCACTGATGTGCGCCTCCACGAGTTCAACAGCGGAAAAACTCCTTTTTTTGAGCCCGTCATGCATTTGTGTAATACTTAACTTTTTTAGTTCATTCATCAATATTTAATTTTTAGCAAGACATTAATTATAACATGGCACGATAAAAAATCCATACATTTATAGTTACAGCTAGAAATATAGCTAAGAATCTGTACATAATTGATGCTCAGAGTGTAAAGAACGCAGATACTGCTGAAGAAAAAGGCTAGACGCTGGTAAAAAAATCTCAGGGCCATATCGCAGTTGATACTCAAGACATGCAATTGATGTAACAACTGCAGGAACAACTAGTGCTGTGAGAATGGTCAACAATGCAAAAGAAAACCTTTCTGGAGTTAAAAATATACTGGTTGATGCGGGCTATACAGGAGGGAATTTTGTAACGCAAATAAAAGATATTATTGGTGCAACTGTTGAAGTAATAAAGCGAAGTGAATTTGAACAGGCTCTTACAAAGTATACAAAAAACGTTTACAATCAACGTTCAACGTGATAAATTAAAGACGGTTTATTCCTCGGTAGCTCAGTGGTAGAGCAGTTGGCTGTTAACCAATTGGTCGCTGGTTCGAATCCGGCCCGGGGAGCTCTTCTCTATGAAATTCTAGTGTTAATCTTATATGGGCATTAAATCAATCGTTTTGTGTATACTAGATGGCTGGGGAAATGGAGTAGAAAGCAGTAAATATAATGCTATTAGCAACGCAAATCCACCCTGTTGGCAATATATTAGCTCTAATTATCCAAAATGCAGTTTATCCGCCTGTGGAGCTGATGTTGGGTTACCAGGTAGTCAAATAGGTAATTCAGAAGTTGGCCATATGAATATTGGCAGTGGTAGAGTAGTAATGCAAAGCCTTCAGCGCATTAATCAAGAGATTGGAACAATAGAAAACAATGTAAATCTACAAAGTTTTATTAGTAATCTAAAAAGTAAGAACGGAGTATGCCATATAATGGGATTAGTGTCAGATGGCGGTGTTCATTCGCATCAAAAGCATATTTCGACTTTAGCAAATAAAATATCACAGTATGGAATCAAAGTGGTGATACATGCATTTTTAGACGGCAGAGATACATTGCCAAATTCAGGAAAAAAATGCATTCAAGAATTTATAAAGAGTATAAAGGGAAATGACATAGGAATTGCTACTGTTTCTGGGCGTTACTATGCTATGGACCGTGATAATAGGTGGGAAAGAACAACCGAAGCTTATGAGGCTATCGCATTTGCAAAGGCACCTCGTCATGATAATGCAGTATCGTTGATTGATGAAAATTATCAAAATAACATAACTGATGAGTTTGTCAGGCCCGCAGTAATAGGTGACCATCAAGGTATAAAACCAGAAGATGGAGTGCTGTTGGCTAACTTTCGTGCTGATCGAATGATACAATTAGCAAGTATTTTGCTTAGTAAAACAAACCATACTGAAATAGCAAAACTCTCTTCAATTTTAAGCATGATGAAATATAAAGAAGATCTCAAAATTCCTTATATTTTTCCTCCTATATCTTTTGCTAACACTTTAGGACAGGTAATAGCAGACAATAAATTGCAACAATTACGCATCGCCGAAACCGAAAAATACGCTCATGTGACTTTCTTTTTCAATTGTGGAAAAGAAGAACCTTTCTCTGGTGAAGAAAGAATACTCATTCCCTCACCGAAAGTTCAAACTTACGATTTGCAGCCCAAAATGTCAGCCTTTGAGCTCACAGAAAAGCTTGTAGAAAAAATTCACTCCCAAGAATTCGCACTGATAGTTGTAAATTACGCTAATCCTGATATGGTAGGGCATACAGGTAATATAAAAGCAGCCGGGAAAGCTGTGCTAGCTGTAGATGATTGTCTTGCGAAAGTGCTGAGTGCTGTTAAAAAGTCAAGTAACACTACATTAATTGTTACTGCAGACCATGGTAATGTGGAATGTATGTTCGATGAAGAAAATAATACACCTCATACAGCGCACACTCTAAATAAAGTGCCATTTATTGTGTCTTGCGATAATCTAAAACTAAGAGACGGAAGGTTATCCGATATTGCCCCTACTATTTTACAGCTACTTGGAATTAAGAAACCTGATGAAATGACAGGTAGTTCGTTGATTTCTTGCATTACCCTCTGTCGTTCCAGCTAGACGCGCTGGCAAATAGATGTGTTTTAACTTAACCCAACTTTTAAATTCTCTGCTGTCAATATTAACGACTCATTAAAGAAGTTATCCATATCACCAATACTACCTACGCTTTTTGTACTGATAATTCTTTTAACTAGATTAGATAAAACTTTATTAGGGCCAATTTCAACAAATTTGTTAATGCCACGGCTTGCCATATACAAAACCATTTCTCTCCATTTCACTCTGCTTATGACTTGTTTAGCAAGTAAAGCTTTTATAACTTTGGGATCATTCTCCTCTTTAGCTGTAACATTTGATATCAAAGGAACTATAGGACGGGTTATTTTAATACCCTCCAAAAATTTCAAAACTTTTTCATCAGCAGGTTTCATAAGAGATGAGTGAAAAGGTCCACTAACCTGTAATTTAATTAATTTCTTCACACTCGAGTTTTTGAATAAATCAGGTAGCATCTCAAGGGCTTCTGCAGTACCACTTATAACTACCTGCCCACCGCCATTATCGTTTGCAATTTCACAAACTCCATCAATTTGGGTTGATTTCAATATATCTTCTACTTCGCTTATCTCTGCTCCAAGCAATGCGACCATTCCACCTTTACATTTCAAAGAAGCTTCATGCATTGCTTCGCTGCGAACTTTCAGCAGCTTGACTGCAGACTCAAGAGTCAATGCTCCTGTAGCACACAGCGCTGTATACTCGCCAACTGAATGCCCACAAACATATTTAACATTATGACCAGGAAAAAGAGATTTATGCTCCATAACACGTAGCGTCGCAATTGACACTGCCATTATAGCTGGCTGAGCGTTTTCTGTAATGGTTAATTCTTCAATAGGACCGTTGAAGATTAAATGAGACAGCTTTCTACCCAATATGCTATCTACTTCATCAAAGACTTGTCTTGCAACGGAAAACTCACTATATAAGCTCTTTCCCATTCCTACAAACTGAGAGCCCTGACCAGGGAAAGCGAAAATCATGATAACTATTATTTATTCCTTGTTAAATATACTACTTTATTTATTTTTTGTCAATATTTTAGAATAATGATTGACTTAGTGAATTAAGTTCACTAGAATGTTAACTGACTAAAAGTTTGTAAGCAACAATGACAGAAATCAATTATCATAAAGTTACCATCGTTATGACAGACGGTCAAGAGTTTGAAACTCGTTCCGCTTATGGAAAGGAGGGAGATAGGATAAAACTCGATAGGGATCCTCTCACTCACCCTGCATGGACTGGAAGTTTGACAAGCGGGTCAGCAAGTAAAACTAGCAAATTAGCTAAGTTTAACGATAAATATGGGGATATTTTCTAGTTTTTCGCTTCTTTTTTAGATGCATAAATACAAAAATATAGGCTATATCGCTTCTGAGTCACTAAAATCGCAGGAAGTATCTAAACTATTAAAGAAACTTAATTTTATCAATATAACAGAAGAAAATAAGTCCGAAATCGATCTATTGATAGTTGTTGGCGGTGATGGCTTTATGCTACGCACCTTGCATAATTACGTTATAGAAAACAAAAACACACACGTATACGGAGTAAACACTGGCAATGTTGGGTTTTTGATGAATAAATGCTTTAAAGATTTAATTGATCATATAGAGCACGCAACTTCAACTCAGTTAACTTTACTAAAAATGGAAGCCACAGACACAAGTGGCAAGAAATACCACTATATAGCGGTAAACGAAGTATATGTTTTTAGGAAAGCAAACCAAATAGTAGAGATGAATATCACTATTAATGATAAGCTAAAAGTAGAAAAATTTAGAGGGGACGGAGTAATATTATCTACTCCCACAGGCAGCACTGCATATAACTTCTCTGCCGGTGGCCCAATCTTGCCGCTAAATTCAAATTTACTTGCACTCACTTCTATCAATAGCTATTACCCAAGGCATTGGAATGGAGCACTAATCTCAAATGATACTATCGTGCAAATTGACATTAACGACACAAAAAACCGTCCAGCGCTTGTAGTATCAGATTACAAGGAGTTTCATAATATATCACAGATAAAAATACAAAAAGACCACGAAAACACAATAACTTTGCTTTTTGACAAAGATTACCCTCTGAATGAAAGGATCTTTGATAGACAATTCTTATATTAAGCTTTTCTAGAGTTATTCGTAAATTGGTATTTACTACATCTTAATAACTATAGCGTAATCAAAAGAGCATTGTAGTTAATTTCGGAGGGTAATATGCCAGGAACACAAGATACAGTAAAACCACTTTCTTATACACCAATAGATAAAGATGGCAAGACAAGTCCAGGAACCTCACCAATACCAGCACTTAGGACAAGTATTCCCAAACAAGCATCGCCTGAAGAAGCAGAAAAATTTACCTCAGATACACTATCACCAACAGCAAGTTTAGGTTTAGGAGGATCATCTGGTAATGAACCAGAAGAACCTATTTATGCAATTATAAACCCAGATACAAAATCTTCAAAAAAGAGTTTAGACAGTGGAATAGATAATCAAAGCTCAGGAATGAAAAAATCAGTTTCACAAGAAACGGAATTTAGTGACCCTTGGGATAGGGAAAAAAGTGAAAAAGATATGTTAGAAAAATTCAATAATAGTTTAACTCCTTCTCTACTTGAAAGTGATGATACCAATAGTGAAATGGATTCAGAAATTCCTTTAATCAGCCCAAGCAAAAAAACAAACAGAATCTGGCCAAGGGCAAAATATGCCATGCAGCAGAAGGGCTTTATAATTTTTACTGCCACTGCTATTATACTCAGCACATCTGCAGCTTTAGTATATTTACAAGATAAAGCAAAATTTATTGCATTTTTTACAAACAGCCCAAAATGTATCACTATACCAGTTATCGCACTTGCTGCGTTGCTTGCAATTAGTCCAATATTTTTTGCAATAAAACAGTTTAGAAATACTGAAGAACATCACATTCAAAAAGAAGATGCGAATGAAATTTTAGCTGAGGTGTTGGAGCATCAGCCAAAAGATAAAGCTATAAAATCTGTAAGACTGGAATATAGCAATGGTACTCATTCAAATTTTGTACTTAATGCTTGGGAATCTAAGAATGACTTCATCAACATTGGCGAAAAAGTAGTTAGCAGAACTAACAAAATAGAATCAGTAATCAACGACAGACCACTATTTACTGCATTATTAGCCAGTGTAATTGCTGCAAATGTAGCACTTCCTTTATGGCTACTTGCAACAAATGGTGTTAATGGTGTACAAAAATTTTACCAGAACCCTTTGACTAATGACATAGGACTATCATTACTTATAGGTTCTGGTATACTTACATTATCAATTATATGTCTTAGTGTGCATTATTATAGAAAAACAAATTGCACTAATCTTATATATTCTCAGGAAGAGGTTGACACTAAAAGTGTTAATGAGAAATTCATTGAGAAAATAAAACGAGAAAGAACAAATGTTCTTGGGGAAAACCACAGTAAAGATGCTAAACGCAGCAGCTTAACGCTTGAGCAAGTTGTGGTTCAATCTCATAATTGTAAGGATGCTGTTTATAGTGTCGGTTAATAAAATGCATGATATAGCTAGTGCAACCCTACGTCATACCGCCGCAGACTGTCATACCGCCGCGGTATCTCTTAACATAGATCCCGCTAACACGTAGCGGGATGACGGTTGTCGTTTAGCTATAAACATTAAGAAATTTACCAAATAAAAAAAAGGCAAAAGAAACCCTGGTCATTGTCTATTTTCAGTATTGGCGTTCTTTAAGTCTTAAACACTGCAATTTAGCTGCTTTTAAGTGCAACTAACCTTAGCTAAAATGTTTAAGAAATTTACTAGGCAGAAAAAAAAGGCAAAGAAACCCCGTGGTAATTAGTGTTCACTTCCTAATCCTGCAAATTGGCGTACTATACTGTCTTAAACGACTTATAAGCGCGTTTCAGCTTGTGTAGGTAAAAACCCAGAAATGTTGTGAAGACATAAGGTGCACATAGTGCAAAAAATTAAAAATAAGACGCCAACTACGTTGTTTTCTTGCTGTTTAATCTGCACAGATGAAGATAACTGAATACCTTCAGTATCATGATAAGGGAGCTGGCGGAGTTTGTCAAGGAAGTTTTTCTTTCCCGTGAATTCCCTTTGAAGTTGAATATTGAAAATTGACTGGAGAGTTGTGGATTACTTTGTATATGTCGTAACAAGCCATGGCACTCTCGGCAAAACCACTTAATATTAACTTTAGTTTGCCTGAATAAATAGCTATATCTCCGATTGCATATATTCTATCTCTACTGGTTTTTAAGGTAGTCGGATCAACAACTATGCGGCTATGTTCTAACTGTATACCCCAATTGTTTATTGGACCAAGATTCATTGATAGTCCAAAAAATGGCAGCAAAAAATCAGCGGATATTTCTTTTTCTTCCTTAGAGGCAATGTTTTTTACTATCACTGCGCTCAATTGCCCATTATCTCCTGCTAGTTCATGTAATTGATATGGTACTACAAGTTCTATCTTTCCGTCATTTTCAAGTGATTCTAATTTATTTCTAGTTTCAGGAGTGCAGCGAAATTCCTTTCTCCTATGTATCACATAAATTTTCTTTGCAACTTTAGAAAGTTCTACAGTCCAATCAGCCGCAGAATCACCCCCCCCTGCAATGACTATAGTTTTGTCCTGAAAATCAGAAATTTTATTTACACTATAAAATACAGATTTATTTTCATATTCTAATATACCACTTAAGGGTGGACGGTTAGGTTCAAACATTCCGTTACCTGCAGCAATGATAACGGCTTTGCATTTTACCTCTGTACCTATGTTCGTTATGATAGTAAAGTTTTCACCTTCGTTATTTGAAATCTTTTCCACTTTTTGACTTAAATGGTAAACAGGCTCAAATGGTGAAGCTTGCTCCATTAGTCGCTCAATTAATTTTTGGGCAGTAATTACAGGATAACCAGGTATATCATATATTGGCTTTTCTGGGTAAAGAGCTGTGCATTGTCCTCCTGCTTGATCCAAAACATCTATTATATGACATCTCATATCAAGCATTCCCGCTTGAAAAGCAGTGAATATTCCAACAGGCCCTGCACCTATTATTACGATATCGGTTTCCATATTCAGATGGTGATCTATTTATAGATATTAGCTTTCTTTGCTAACAAGGTCAATTTACAAAGGGATGTATTTTTAAAAGATGTGGCTAGATTAGACAAGATTTCCAGCGTTATGAACCACATAGTCCAAATAAGCTCTAAAAATCAGCTAGCATAGCGAGATGCTGTGCGGACGGAATGGGATTCGAACCCATGGTACGCTCATCACGTACGTCAGTTTTCAAGACTGGTGCCTTAAACCGCTCGGCCATCCGTCCATTTCTTTTCTATCACAACATTTGATTTTAAGCAATCTATAAAAGCTTTACTTGCCCACGCAAAAGTTGCTAAACACACTACTCAATATTTCCTCAACATCAATAATTCCAATCACCGCACCAAGTTCAAATGCAGCAAGCCTCAAATCTTCAGATATCAACTCAATTGGATTATCGATATTAAAACGTTGTAAATGTTCCAGTGCTTTCTTCATGTGATTCCTATGTCTTTGCCGAGTAATCACAGGAGTGTCTCTATCATGCCCAAATTTTTCCTCTGCCTTCTCTTTTATGAGGGAGATCAACTTGTTTGTACCTATTCCCTTTAAAATGGAAATGGGTAAAAGATCTATGCCATTAATTTTTATATTGTGATTATTGATAACATCGTCAGCTTTGCTCAATACATAAATAGTATCGCTATTTACAACGTTGCAATTGATATTATGACGCTGTTCAAAAGGAAATAGTTCTATTCTTAAATTAGCTTCAAAAGACCTCTTTTTCGCTCGACTTATACCTTCTGATTCTATTGGATCTGAACTTTCACGAATTCCAGCAGTATCAGAGAGAATGATTGGGTATCCACCAATGTCAATATGAGCTTCAAGCACGTCTCTTGTTGTGCCCGCATATTCAGAAACAATAGCAATATCACGTTTGGCCAAGAAATTAAACAGCGTTGATTTACCAACATTTGGTTCACCAGTTATTACAACGTGTAAACCCTCACGCAACCTTTCGCCACGTCTATTATCATTTAAATGCTCTCGTATCAACCGCACGAGAGATTGCACTTCATTATTAATTTTTTCCAATTCATTTTTTTCTGCCCAAATATCTTCTGGAAAGTCTATATACGCTTCGATTTTGGATTGTATCGTTATCAATCTTTGCCTCCAATTGCTGTATAGTCTCTCCAATTCTCCTGATATCTGCTTAATCGCTTGTTTAGCTTGCATTTTCGTCTCAGCATCAATTAAGTCTGCAATCCCTTCTATTTGCGTTAAGTCAAATTTACCATTTAGAAAAGCCCTAAGTGAGAATTCTCCTGGCCTGGCCATAACGAAAATTTTTGATAATTCCTCCAAGATGATTTTTATGACGGCCTTGCTTCCATGTACTTGTAACTCTATAACATCCTCGCCAGTAAAACTGTTTGGAGCAGGGAAATAGATGATTATTCCATTATCTATCAATTGATTGGAATCATCATATAGATCAACTAAAGTAGCAAATCTTGGTTTAATTTCTTTCTTAATATGAAAATGATTTAAAGCTTTAAGCGCGTAGTTGCCTGAAATTCTGATTACTGCAACTCCTGACTTACCCAATACGGTCGATAAAGCGAAAATAGTTTCATTTGTGTTTGTCATTATTTATATAAACTACTTAGCAATATTACACTTAAGAAACCAAAATACCTAATTTGAAAATATTCGAAATTTTTATCTATCTTGCTAGTTTATATTAATGCAGTACTATCATACTAGTGAATGTATTATATAGAAAAGCTGTAAAAGTCACTCAGGTGAAAATATTTATTTTAAAAACTGATAATATAATTTATAATTATCAACATAAGTTTTAAATATTTTATGCTCAAGAAATTAGCTTGGTATTGGTCTTTTGTAGAGTTAATTAAAGGGTTTGTTATTACATTAAAATATATGTTTAAGCCAAAGGTTACTTTGAGGTATCCTATGGAGAAGGGCCCTTTAGGTCCAAGGTTTCGTGGTGAGCATGCGTTGCGTAGGTATCCAAACGGTGAAGAACGATGCATAGCTTGTAAATTATGCGAAGTTATCTGCCCTGCTCAAGCAATAGTTATTGAAGCAGAGGAAAGAGAAGATGGTAGTCGTCGCACCACGCGCTATGATATTGATATGACAAAATGCATATACTGCGGACTTTGCCAAGAGGCATGTCCAGTTGATGCAATTGTGGAGGGTCCTAACTTTGAATTTGCTACTGAAACAAGAGAGGAGCTAATGTACAATAAAGAAAAGTTATTGCGTAATGGTGAAGTTTGGGAAGACGCAATTGCACTCAGGTTAAAAAAGAATAGACCGTATTATTAACTAGGTATGTCAACAATTAAAATTTCTTACAGCAAGTATGTAATAGATCTCTTGTACAACTGTTATTTAAGTGAAAGATCAGTAGCTCACCTTTTGGTGTCATTCCAGCGCGTGACGCTGGAATCTAGAAAAAAAAGAAACATGGATCCCAATGTCACGCACTGGGATGACAAAAGGTCTGATGAATGATAAAAGTTACCTTTTCAACCGAACAAAAAGTAAAAGAATACAGTGGTAGAGTCACTGGCTTTGATATATTACAACCGTATGCTTTGAAAGAAGCAGTTGCATTGAAAGTAAACGGTGAGTTGTATGATCTCTCACGTGAAATTGAATCTGATACAGAGATAGAGGTGATAAAACTGAGTGACGAAGCGGGTTTAGATATAGTAAGGCATGATGCTGCTCACATAATGGCGCAGGCAGTGAAAGAGCTATTTCCTAATACTCAAATTACTATCGGTCCAACAATTCAGGACGGTTTTTACTATGACTTTGCTACAAGTCGTGCCTTTACTACGGACGATCTTACCGCAATAGAAAAGAAAATGAAAGAGATTGTAAAAAGTAACCACAGATTTGTTCGAGAGGTTTGGGCTCGCAAACAGGCAATTGATTTCTTTAGTGATATAGGCGAAAAATATAAGGTTGATATTATCTCATCCATACCAGAGGGTAAAAACCTAACTGTTTATAGACAAGGCGATTTTGTAGACCTATGCCGTGGTCCGCACTCACCATCAACCGGCAGAGTTAAAGCGTTTAAACTTATGAAAGTAGCGGGTGCATACTGGCGAGGTGATGCAAAGGGCCCAATGTTGCAGCGAATATATGGCACAGCATGGAGAAATAAGGATGAATTAAACGCTTATCTTGAGTGCCTCAAAGAAGCAGAAAAACGTGATCACCGCAAAATTGCTAAGGATATGGATTTATTTCACATTCAAGAGGAAGCTGTTGGGCAGGTTTTTTGGCATGAACAAGGATATATTCTATATAATGTTCTTGAGTCTTACATCAGAAAGAAGCTAATAAATAATGGCTATTTTGAGGTAAAAACTCCTATTTTAGTAAGTAAAGAGCTGTGGGAAAGATCTGGACATTGGGATAAGTTTCGTGAAAATATGTTTATTGTTGACGAATCTGAGAATAAAAAGTTAGCAATAAAACCCATGAATTGTCCTTGTCATGTGCAGATTTTTAATTCTCACACCAGAAGCTATCGCGATCTACCAATACGTATGGCAGAGTTTGGCACATGCCATAGAAATGAAAGCTCAGGCTCATTGCACGGACTGATGCGAGTGCGTGGTTTTACGCAAGACGATGCACACATTTTTTGTATGGAAGAACAAGTGAATTCTGAGACTATAAAGTTTTGTGACCTTTTAAAAGAAGTATATTCAGAGCTTGGATTCAATGAAATTTCTGTGAAATTTTCAGACCGTCCAGATATTAGAGCAGGTAATGATGAAGTGTGGGATAGAGCTGAAAAAGCGCTGCTTGAAGCCGTTAAAGAAGCGGGCTTGAGTTATAAACTTAACCCTGGTGAAGGTGCATTTTATGGTCCAAAGTTAGAGTTCGTTTTGAAAGACGCAATAGGCAGAAATTGGCAATGTGGAACATTACAAGTTGATTTCATTTTACCAGAACGTCTGGGAGCTTTTTATATAGGGGCAGATGGGCACAAGCATCACCCTGTCATGTTACATAGGGCAATTCTTGGGACTTTTGAGCGTTTTATCGGAATTTTGATAGAAAATTATGCAGGAAAATTTCCAGTTTGGCTTGCTCCAACGCAACTTGCTATTCTGACCATTACAAATGAAGCTGACGATTACGCCACAGAAATTAGCAATATTTTAAAAGAACAAGGTGTGAGAGTCAAGACTGATTTGACCAATGAAAAAATTAGTTATAAGATACGTTTGCATAGTTCAAACAAGGTTCCTATATTATGGATTATAGGTAAAAATGAAGTTACAAGTAAAACTGTGTCAGTGAGAAATTTGGGATTAGAAAAACAGGAGTCTTTTTCTTTGGAGAAGGCTACTGAATTGCTGTTAAAAAGTATTAATTTGAGTTAATGGAGTTAAAATTTGCAAGTTAAAAAGAACAATAAAAACAGAATTAATGAACTCATCACAGCTAAGGAAGTACGCTTAGTTGATCATAATGGTGAAATGATCGGAATCGTTCCAATAGAACGAGCTTTGGCATCTGCTCAGAATGTCGGTTTAGATTTGGTAGAAATTGCACCTGATTCAACCCCTCCAGTATGTAAAATCCTGGACTATAGTAAACAAAAGTATGATATAAAAAAGAAGGCAAGTGAAGCAAAAAAGAAACAAAAAGCATTAACTATAAAAGAAATTAAACTGGGTCCTAATATTGGTGATCACGACTACGAAACAAAATTGCGTCAAACAAGGGATTTTCTTGTGCATGGACATAAAATTAAAGTTACAATGAGATTTAGAGGGAGAGAGCTTATAAACACTGATGTTGGACTGGAAAAATTAGAACGGCTAATTAGAGACACTGAAGATATTGCAAAGGTAGAATTGGCACCTAAAAGAGAAGGGAATCAATATTTTTTAGCTCTGGTTGCTAAGTAGCAAAACGGCTTAAGAAGTACAAGTAAAGTTAAATTATCGCTCTCTCTTTGATAATATGGCGAAAATGTCTGATTAATCCTTGAATCGGCCAAGCTGCAGCATCGCCAAGCGCGCAAATTGTATGTCCTTCTATTTGAGTCGTAAGATCAAGCAGTTTATCTATTTCATCAGGCTTAATATCTCCTGCCACCATCCTCTTCATAATCCTCCACATCCATCCAGTACCTTCACGGCATGGTGTGCATTGTCCACAGGACTCATGCATATAAAAGTGTGATAACCTCTCTATTGCAGCTATTATATCAGTTGATTTATCCATCACTATTACAGCAGCAGTACCAAGCCCTGATTGTGCAGTTCTTAATGAATCAAAATCCATTTCAATAGTATCGCATATAGATTTTGGAATTAATGGCACTGAAGACCCACCAGGTATTACAGCAAGTAAATTATCCCAACCTCCTCGCACTCCACCTGCGTATTTTTCAATTAATTCACGTAGTGGAATTCCGAGCTCTTCTTCAACATTACACGGGTTGTTTACATGTCCTGAAATACAAAAAATCTTAGTGCCAGTATTATTTGGTTTACCAAGAGATGCAAACCATTCTCCTCCGCGATTTAGAATATCTGGAACCATGGCTATAGTTTCAACGTTGTTTATTGTGGTTGGACAGCCAAAAAGTCCAACACCTGCGGGAAATGGAGGTTTCATGCGAGGAAAGCCCTTTTTTCCTTCAATTGATTCAAGTTGAGTTGTTTCTTCTCCACATATGTAAGCTCCTGCACCCCTATGGATAAACACATCAAGATCATAACCTGATTTGCAGGCATTTTTTCCAATTAAATTTTCTTTATAGGCTTCCTCAAGTGCTTTTTTTAGAACTAAATATTCATTATAAAATTCACCCCTGATATAAATATACACAACTGATGCGCTGGTCGCTTTGCCGGTTAGGAGAATTCCCTCAAGTAACTTATGTGGCTCATATCGCAATATATCTCTATCTTTACATGTACCAGGTTCTGACTCATCTGCATTGACTACTAAATATGCTTTTGGGAGATTTTTGGGCATAAAGCTCCACTTAAGGCCGGTGGAAAATCCTGCACCCCCTCGACCTCTCAAACCAGATTTCTTTACTTCATCAATGATCTTTTCTGATCCTAAATCTAGTAACTCCTTTGTTTTTTGCCAGCTACCACGTTTTTTTGCACCCTTAAGTAGTGGAGTTTCTTTACCATTTAGGTTGGTGAATATTTTGTCTTGTTCTTTTAGCATGTTTTTCAAAATTTGTGAGTGAAGGAGTAACACTAAAAAAGAACTCCTCTCACGCTTGCTTGTCAATTTGACAAAATTAGCGATATAGAATGCATTTTATTAATCTTCACTCACGTAAGGATACACACCCAGTTGAGAACTTACAAGAAAAATTAAAGCAAATTTGTAGAATAAAATAGAATTGAGTCAATAAAAGATTTTTTGTTGTTACTAGGTAGTGTAGACATTCAACATAGTTAGAGTTATAATAGCCCCTTTGAAAAAGGGAAAGAGAATGTTATACGACTTAAAAAATGAGCAATGGGAGAGGATAAAGACAGCTTGCCAGGAAAAGAAGGGGATAGTGGTAGAAGCGCAAAAGATAATAGGAAGTTCATAGCAGCAGTAATGTGGATAGGTAGAACTGGAGCACCATGGAGAGCATTGCCTACAGAATATGGAAAATGGTCAAGTGTGCATAAACGCTTTATAAGATGGGCAAAATCTGGTGTTTGGCAGATGATTTTCAACACGTTAGCTGTTAATGAAGACACAGAGTGGCTGATGATAGACTCAACAATAATCAGGGCACATCAACATGCTGCCGAAGCAAGAAAAAAATGTGGAAACTGGTACAAGAGCTGGAAAGGAGGGTTTTCAAGCAAATTACACGCCGCCTGTGATGCCCTTGGTAACCCACTGAAGTTTTTCGTTACTACTGGCCAGAGATCTGATTATACAAAAGCTTTAGATTTGATAGATGGCAGACGTATGGAAGCACTTATTGCTGATAAAGGCTACGATGCAAACTACATGGTTGAAGCGGCGAGAGCTGTACCTGTTATTCCACCACGTTCCAATAAAAAAATACCGAGAGAATATGATAAAGAGTTACATAAAGAGAGGAATTTAATTGAAAGAATGTTTAAGCATTTCCGTAGAGTTGCCACTCGTTATAGCCATAACTTTCCTATCTTTTGTTCACATTGCTGGCATTTACCTTTGGTTAAAATAAATGTCGACACTACTTAGCCACTGATAAAGGAATACAAAATCTATTGCAAAGCGTAAAAGAGGCCAATGACAAACTGTTTAAAGCTGCTAAAAGCGGTAATATCGATGATGTAGAAAATCTGTTGAATGAAGAAGGAAAAGCACAGGTTAATGCAACAGATCAAAATGGAAAGACTCCTCTACACTTAGCTGCTCAAAATGGCCATAAAGATGTAGTAGAATTTCTATTCGACAGTGGAGCAAAGATTGATGCAAAAAATGTCTCTGAAGAAACTCCTCTACACTTAGCTGCTCAAAGTACATATAAAGATGCAGAAAAGATAGTAAAATTTCTACTTTATAAAGGAGCAGACGTTAATGCACAAAATAATAAAAGAGAAACTCCTTTACATTTAGTTCTTAAAAAGGATAAAGTAGATATAGATGTATTGAATGCTCTACTGAAAGCAGAAGATATCAAAGTTAATCTAGCAGATAGCAATGAAGAGACTCCTCTACACTTAGCTGCTAGAAAGTGCCATAAAGACGTAGTAGAATTCCTATTTAGTAAAGGAGCAAAGGTTGATGCAGAAAGTGATAGTCAAAGTACCCCTTTACATTTTGCTGCTCAAAGTACATATAAAGATGCAGAAAAGATAGTAAAATTTCTACTTGATGAAGGAGCAGACGTTAATGCACAAAATAGGTATCCGTTCAGCGGAGCGGTAAAATAAAAAGTAGACAAGGAGTGCTAAAAACATAATATCACAAGTAGTATGTGTGGTAAATATGTCTGATCTACTAGCTAGTCTTCTCAAGCTCTGCGAAAGCTTTAAAATAGAGATAGAGCAACTAAAAGCAGAGATAAAGAGGTTAGAGATAGAAAACGAAAATTGTTAGATCTGAGAATAAGGCGCTAAGAATCGAAAATGCTGAATTGAAAGAGAGACTAGGTCTGAATTCACAAAATTCATCGATAACGAGCTCAAAAGAGCTATACAAGCTAAAGAAGAAAAAGAAAAAAAGTGACAGGAAAATAGGGGCACAGATTGGGCATGAAGGAAAGTATCGCCCTAAAATGGAAGCAGATGAAGTGGTGAAAATAGAGTTCTTGCGAGTGCGGAGGAGAAATTGCGATATCGAAAGAGCCATACATTGATCAAAAAGTTGATTTGCCAGAAATCAAGCCTTATGTTAAGGAATACCAATGGCCGCTGTTGCAAGTGTGGAAAAAGAAAAAGTAGCAGGCTACCAGAAGGTGTTACTGCGGATACATTTGGTCCAAAAGTTAAGTCAACAATCGCGGCGCTGAGCGGATTTTACAAGAACTCGAAAAGAGAAATAGCAAATATTATAAAAAATATTTTCAACCTGGACATCAGTGTTGGTAGCGTGTCAAATAGCGAGGCTAGAGTTGCAGAAAAATGCCAAGAAGCATATGAGCAGATTGAACAAGAGATAAGTAGGAGTAAAGTTCTACATATTGATGAAACGAGCCATTATAACAAAGGTAAACTCGCTTGGTGCTGGATGTTTGCCAGTAATACAGCAAGTTTTATAAAATTGACAGAGTCAAGAGGAATGAAGGTTTTACAAAATAGTAAGTTCTGCAATCGCAATAGCTTAGTAGTAACCGACAGGTACGCAGCATACAACTACTTTGCCGATAAGAACAGTGTTGGATCAAGAGATTTTGAAAGGTTAGCGGATAGTTGGAACATTGAAGTTAAAGTTCTTGGCTGTTACTTAAGAAACGTAGCCACTGAATTATTTGCACTAAAAAAAGCTTTATTAAAAAATGAGATAGATGTTTTTAGATTTACCAGACGTGCCAGAAAGTTGCAAAAACGTACAAGGTATTACTTGAAGCCGTTTACCTGAAGCAATTGGAGCTTCTCGAGTTGCAAAAAATATTTTGAAATCTGAAAGAATGATGTGGAATTTTTTGAATGATTCAGAAAACATTCCGCTGACAAACAACCATGCTGAACGGCAAATTCGGCATTATGTCGTTTACCGCAAAAATTCGTATTTTACACAATCAGAACGAGGAAACACATTCCTCGAACGGATAATTTCATTATACTTAACTTGGAAACAAAAGGGGCTTTCCAAAACCTCTTATCTATTGTCTCTTAAACCACTCTGCTGAACGGATACCAAAATTTTTATTAAATTCAGAGTCTATTAAATATTCACGTGCTTCTTCAATAAATTTATTTTCTTTTTCTTCATACTTTTTTATACTACCGTTATCTTCATGATAAACTAAATGTTCTTTATGATCAGTATGAATATTTTTGCTCTTACACTCCGTGTTTTGAGGATCGTGTTCAAGTACTATATTCCATCTAAACCGTTCAGATGTGGATGAATCTGGAAGTTTACCAACGAGTTGTGCTTCCTGTGGAATTACAGTATCACCTTTTCTACCAACAATCAATACAGGACATTTTGTATTCTCTATAACCTCTTGTGAATTAAATTCCAATCCGCAACAACTAAACCAAAAATTCAAGAATTTTGCAGGAAGCCGTCTCATGAAAAAATTCCCTACCCCATGAGGAAAGTTATTAGTTGCATCCTTAATCGAGCTATAAGAATTACTATGAATTAGCGTTAAATAAATCCCTTGCTTTTCAAACCTTTTTAAAACTTCTGCTGCAACTCCTCCTCCAAGAGAATTAGTGTCTAAGACTATATTATTTGGATTTATACCCTTTACAAGCAACATGTTTACCATTGCCATTCCAGCCTGAACTAACTTTTCACCGTTTGTTAGAAAATTATATAGTGCTACAAATTTCTTTCTTTGCCAGAGGAACTCTATAATATCTTCTATATCTTTGTTTTTTCCTGATTCTTGATCACAAGCTTCTACATCTATTTCCGAATCTTCGCCTATAAGTTCTTTTTTATAACACTTTATCCACTCAGAGCTGACTTCATTTTCCAAAAAGCTTTTAATTCTGTGTTCTACAAAGTTCTTCTTAATAAAGTTAGAGTCAAAAAACATCCATAAGCAAAATACAGCAAAGCACACGGTAGCCAAAATTGATAGCACTACCGACGTAAAAACTAATCCCGTAAGCACCTTTTTTGATTTTTGATTCTGATATGCCAAGTATAACGACACAATAGAAGCAGTGGACAATATAGCAAAACATAACCATAGTGATACTATTCTCCTATTGAATTTTTTTTCTTCAGCATTTAATTCTTTTTGAAAGGATTCTGGATTAACAATTCTAGAGAAATAGGGATAGTCAAAGTAATGCTTAACTAACTTACTTCCTTGCTTCTTATGTGGATTTTTATCACGAGCATTAACCTTAATACACCCAAGTACTCCAAAAAAGTTTATCACGTGTTTTGTATTTTCTTCTGGCTTGATATTACCATTGGTGTAATAAATAACTTTCATTTTATTGTTAATAAATATTAAGCTATTTTAACATAGAGAATATAAAAGAGAATATAAATATGAATAATCAGTATGATGAAAAGCTTATAAGAAATTTCCTATGATTCCTTTTAAGCGAGTTTTGAATTTTTGAAATGTCATGACATTGTTGATACGGTTATCAAGAAACGATAAAGTATCCGCAAAATCTTCTGAATAATCATTGATAAAAAAAAGTATCGTACTTAAGTACACTCCAGCTAATATTGCTCTTTTTGTATAGTAGTTAAAATCTGTTGATTGATCATGAATGCCATACCAAATTGTGCTAATAGTTCTGTATAAAAGTTTACTAGAAAAATATGTATTTTTTGGTGATACGGAGAATGATAAAACATTTTTTAAAAGTTCTCTATAATTCGGTAGCTTAGCGTAGTTTGAAAGGCGTATTTGAATAGCTAACTTTACCCGCTCTCGCACTTTCATATCTTCTAAATTGGAATTTCTTAGTTCAGCTTCCATTGAGCTATTTAAGTCCTCTGCTATGTGTTCCAAAGCGCTATATATTCCATTCTGAAATTTGCAAAAGCTATTAGCTAGATTAAGGTCTGTGCAAATTTTTAATAGGGTTTCATCGCTTATCCCTTCAAATGGAATAACCCTAATTAGCTTATCTATTATTAACTTTTGTTCCACGCAACATTATACTAAACAGCATGTGTGATTGTACCTGAGATTTTCAAACATTCTACAAAATGCTTCACCACGTTCCTCGAAATTTTTCCATTGATCAAAAGAAGCACACGCGGGAGAAAGTAATATAGTTACTTCTTCTGCGCTATTTAAGGCCTCTTCAAAAGCTAGTTTAAGTGCGTTTTTCAAATTGCAACATTTTACAAAATCTACTTTATTCTCCATAGTGTTTGCAAAGGCTTCGGTTGATTCCCCAATAAGAAAAGCTTTTCTAATCCTCGTGAAATGCTTGCTTAATGATTCTATTCCACCTTTTTTGCTTCTTCCACCAACGATCCAATTTATGTTTTCATAAGATAAGACCGCCTTTTCGCTCGACTTTGCATTAGTTGCTTTGCTATCATTCACGAAAAACACATTCCTTATTTTGCCAAGTAGTTCATTCCTATGCCTCAGTCCTGAAAAGGACTTGATTCCATTGATAATAGTGTTGCTATCTACTCCAAGTAGCTTACATACGGCATATGCGGCTGCTACGTTTTCTGCATTGGATATTAGGTTTATTTTCACGTCACTTACTGATAAGCTATGATTCTCTAGTTTTAACGAGATCTTCTGAATCCGAGTAGCCAAGCACTGGGATGACAAAAGAAGTGGCTGGAATGACAAAGAGGATGACATCGAAGCTGAGATTGGAATTTTGTTTCCAGTGAATTTGTTGAATATGTCAGCAGTAATCTCATTGTCACATCCTATTACGGCAATCTCACTACCGTTTATCAGTTTTAATTTAGTTGCTATGTAGTTCTCCATACTTCCATGCCTATCTATGTGATCTGGTGTAATATTGAGCAGTGCTGAAATGTCCACGTTAATTTCATTCATCAACTCCAATTGAAAAGAGGAAAATTCAATTACATAAATTTCTGCATCTCTTTCTAGATCCAAAACAGGAACGCCTAAATTTCCACCAATAGCTACTTTTTTCCCTGCAGATTTTAATACGTACCCTATTAGTGATGTAGTGGTTGATTTACCATTTGTTCCTGTGATGCCTATTACCTTCTGGTTCGTAGTTTTAGCTTCAAGAAATAGCTCGATGTCTGATTTTATTTTGCAATCAAATCTCCTTGCAAGTTTTACTATCCAATGTGGCTCTGTTGGCACCCCAGGGCTTAAAACCAATGCACTGATCTCATGCCAATTGTATTCCTTGGGATGAATAAAATCACATTTTTTATACATCATTTTTGCATTTGCTATTTGCTCTTCATGATCATCCCATGCATATACTCTTGCACCACTCTTTATTAGAGCGTTAATGGCGGATAAACCAGTTTTACCAAGACCAAAAACCGCGACGTTTTGATTTTTGTATTTGTTTAGTTGCACTGCTAGATAACTTATGCAAACCATTTTATAAAGATATCGTACAAACTACAACAGACTTCTTGCATAGGTCACAACTGTCATTCAGTAGAAACGAAAAAACTTACTTGACAAACTCCGCCAGCCCCCTTATCATGAAACTGAAGCTATTTATTTATCTTCGCAATCTCTGCAGTGGATTAATGACAAAAAACTTAATGTATTTGGCATGCTTAATTTTTTGCACTATGTGCACCTCATGTCTTTATAAAACTTCTAGGTTTCTACCTATATAAGCTGAAACGCGCTTATAAAGCGTTTAAGACAGTAAAAGACGTCAAATAGACAAGGGAGAATTTGAATACTAGCCACCCTGGGGTTTCTTTGCCTTTTTTTCCGCTCAGTAAATTTCTTAACGTTTATAATTTAGGTTAGTTGCATTTAAAAGCGGCTGAATCGTAGCGTTTAGAATAAAAAACGCCAATATTTTGAAGTACATATAAATAACTAGTCACCAACGGGGCTTCTTTTGCCTTTTTTTTTATTTGGTAAATTTCTTAATGTTTATAGCTAAACGACAACCGTCATACCGCTACGTGTTAGCGGGATCTATGCTAAGGAGATACCGCGGCGGTATGACGGTTAAGTAGGGTGTCATTCCAGTGCTCCTTTTTTTGTCATCCGAGTAGCCCCTATGATGTCATTCCAGCGCGTGACGCTGGAATCTAGTTCTTATTGTACATTTACTTGGTGTAGAGTTAAGTTTCCTGGATCCAAGTAGTCAGGGCACTGGGATGACAAAGAAATAGGCACTGGGATGACAGGAGAAGGAGGCTACTTTCATGACACCATTCTTTTTTCTGGATCCAAGTAGTCAAGCTACTCGGATGACATCGTTTACTATGTGATATCGTGCCATATTACAATGTTCGTGCAGTTATGTGTCAACTACTTTTGTGGCACCGTTTGTTATTCAATCTTTATACTAGTTTTACTAAAAATTATAGTATTTTAGGTATAATTGCAATATCTAAATTTAAGGTATAGGGATGAACCCTAGGAAAGTTTTTAATATTCTTTTTATAGTATTATTTATTTCTTTTTCTCATGTTGGGAGTGCTGCTGACGCTAATGACGATACAACTGCTCAAGTAATATGTAATATTATTGGCTACGTTTGGGGAATAGGCGGACCGCTTATGACCGTAGTGATAATAGGTGCAGCTTTGCTTGCGATATTTGGTAGAATACCATGGCCAGCTCTTTTTGCACTCGGTATATTTTGTGCTGTATTTTTCGGTGCTAAAACTATTGTGACAAAAGTAATGGGTGGTATAGGCAGCACTGGAAATACTTCCTTGATGGACCAATGTGGAACAGGAGACACAAAAAAGAACCAATAGGGTTATTTTTTTCTAAAGCAGACCTGATGCACGGCTTCAACTATATCTTCCACTTGCGGTAATGCTTTTTTTTCTAGGTTTGCAGCGTAAGGTAAGGGGATGTCCTTGCCAGTTACGCGCATAACTGGAGCATCAAGGTAGTCAAATCCTTGTTCCATAACAACGGCTGACAGCTCTGCTCCTATTCCTGCAAATGGCCATCCTTCTTCTACACTAACTAACCTATTAGTCTTCTGAATAGAGTTAATAACAGTTTGAGTGTCAAGTGGTCTTAAGGTTCTGAGGTCAATAACTTCAGCTTCTATACCTTCACCTGAAAGTAAATCTGCTGCGTTTAAAGCATCCATTAATTTCAGTGAGAAAGCAGTGATAGTTACATCCTTTCCTTTCCGTATAACAGCAGCCTTGCCTATCTCAAGTAGATAATCTTTATTTGACAGCTCAGAGTCAGAAACTTCATGTTCATGTCCGTAAGCTATTTCGTTTTCTAGAAATATTACCGGATTCAGGTCACGAATTGCAGCTTTAAGCAGACCTCTGCAATCGGAGGCAAAGTAAGGTGCTATTACTTTTAATCCCGGTATATGCGAATACCAAGATGCAAAGCATTGAGAGTGTTGTGCAGCAACTCTTGCTGCAGCACCATTTGGCCCACGAAATACTATAGGGCATCCAAGTTGTCCACCTGACATATAATTTGTTTTTGCTGCAGAATTCACGATTTGGTCGATAGCCTGCATAGAAAAATTAAAAGTCATAAATTCGACAATTGGCTTTAATCCAGCGAATGCTGCTCCAACAGCAAGGCCAGCAAATCCATGTTCGGTAATAGGCGTATCAACCACTCTATTTTCTCCGAACTCTTTCAGTAATCCTTTTGTTATTTTATAGGCACCATCATACTCTGCAACTTCTTCACCGATGATCAACACGTCAGGGTCGTTTTGCATTTCTTCTCTGATCGCTGTGCATAAAGCTTCTCTTACACTTAAGGTTGCCATTTATAAACTTTTATAGACTGTAACTAAAGTAACTATATCAGAATTACTAGGAAGCGTACAAATTAAGTTTTATAAACTGACCTTACCCAGATGATATGAATAAGTATTACTTGGTTGAAAGCAAGAGAAGATAATAACTTCTCAGAGTGGATAGGTGGCAGTTCTTTTGAGGCACTGTCTGCTCTTACATGGAGTGTAGGAAGAAGACCTCGTGACCCAGATTCTGCCACCGGTGAGGCTCAGTCACCTTTTTGATAGCCTGAAGATGGCTTTATGTTTCCTGTTTCTTTTTTCCTTTTCCTCCATAAATATATTGTTTTTATATTCAGTTTAAATATTTCACTAATTCTTTTTATCGTCATTGTTTTTTCATCAACTGCTTTGAGAACTTGTTCTCTGAGGTCTTCACTATATGGGCTTGGCATTTTTCATCTCTTTAATATGCCATTATAACCTATTCTATCCTTCAGGTAAACCTTTCTTGGGTTAGCTATAGCAGTGGGAATAGTAGTTGGAGCTTGTTGTCTGGTTGCTGCTGCAATCATATACTATTGTAATAGACCTTCAAATTCACTTGAAAATAGCAAGGTCCAAGGGTTTTCTGGAAACCATGAACAACCTACTCTGTAAAATTCACAAGACCTATTAAAATATTTTTTTACTTTTCATCGTATATTTCTCAACATATTATCTTTAAATACTAAAATAATTAACAATATGGCATTATTAATAGTTGAATCACCTGCGAAAGCAAAGACAATAGGCAAATATTTAAGTAAAGAGTTCAAAGTAGCTGCATCTTTTGGCCATGTGAGAGATCTTCCAGTGAAGAACGGTTCTGTTGATCCGGATAACGATTTCGCCATAAAGTATGAGATTATTGAAAGGGCAGAAAAATATGTAAAAGAGTTGGCAAAGGAAGCAAGTAAAACATCAGACATATACCTTGCAACAGATCCAGATAGGGAAGGGGAAGCAATAGCTTGGAATGTGATAGAGGCACTAAAGGAAAGGAAAGCAATCAATGATAAAAGCAACATTCATAGAGTAGTCTTTAATGAGATAACAAAAAGAGCAGTGCAAGAGGCTATAAAAAATCCACGTGGAATAAATATGGACTTAGTGCGCGCACAGCAAGCACGCAGAGCTTTGGATTATCTAGTTGGATTTAGCTTGTCACCGCTGTTGTGGACAAAATTGTCGGGAAGCAAGTCTGCAGGGCGAGTGCAGTCTGTTGCATTAAAGCTTATATGCGAACGAGAAGATGAAATCAGTAAGTTTATAACACAGGAGTATTGGAGCATAAAGGCAGAAATGCAAAATAGCAAAGATGAGGCTTTTTTTGCTATGCTAAGCCACTATGACAATAAAAAGCTAGAAAAATTTGATATTAAGAATGAAGAAGAGGCAAAGAACTTAGTCAGGGAGATCGAGTCAAGGCAGTATGCTGTAAGCACAGTAGAACGCAAGCAAGTTAAGAGAAACCCGCTTCCTCCATTTATTACCTCAAGTCTTCAGCAAGATGCAGTGAATAAACTGTATTTTAATGTGAAAAATGTTATGCGAGTAGCGCAAAATTTATATGAAGGTATCAATATTGGTGGTGAAACCGTAGGGTTGATAACTTACATGCGTACAGATGGGTTTCATATTGCAGATGAGGCTATAAACTCAATTAGAGGGTCAATTAAGTCGTTATATGGTGATAAATATTTACCGCAGTCTCCTCGTAAATATGTAAAAAAGGTCAAAAATGCTCAAGAAGCACATGAAGCAATCCGGCCAACTGATATTAATAGAACGCCGGGTAGTATTAAGGATTACTTAACGCCAGAGCAATTTAAATTGTACGATTTAATCTGGAAAAGAACCATTGCAAGTCAAATGGAATCGGCGATTCTTGATCAAGTGGTAGTTGAAATTAGTTCTATTGACCAGAAAGTGATTCTGCGAGCAAGTGGATCAAGTATATTCTTTGATGGTTTTTATAAAGTCTATCAAGATAACATGGAAGCCGAAAATGAAGGCCTGCTACCTGCCATGAAGGAAGGGGAAGCGTGTAAGCTAATTTCAGTTGAGCCAAAACAGCATTTCACTCAACCGCCACCTCGTTATAGTGAAGCAAGTATCGTTAAAAAAATGGAAGAAATCGGTATAGGTCGCCCATCAACTTATGCAACAATTATTTCGGTATTACAAGATCGTGAGTACGTTTCATTGGATAACAAAAGATTTATTCCAAGCAGTCGTGGTAAGATCGTTACCATATTTTTAGAAACTTTTTTTCAGCGTTGTGTAGAGTATGATTTCACAGCACAAATGGAAGAAAAGCTTGATTTAATCTCAAATGGACATGCAGATTGGAAAAAAGAATTGAGCCATTTTTGGGTGCCATTTTTTGGTCATGTAAACTCTGTCAAGCAAATGACGCATGATGAAGTTTTCAGCGGCATTCACGATTTGGTAATCGATTGGTTTTGTTCAGAAGAAGGAAAAAAAGAGGTGAATACGAAATGTCCTGATTGCTTAGGTGGCATATTGAAATTGAACTTTGGGCGAACAGGAGTGTTCCTTGGATGTTCTAACTATCCTGAATGCAACCATACAAAAGAAATTACGGGCAGTAATGACAATTCAGAATATCCAAAAAGTTTAGGTATAGATGATATAACAGGCCAAGAGGTAGTAATTAAAAAAGGGCCTTTTGGGCTTTACCTGGAGTTTAATAGTGAGCCTGGAAAGAAAAAAACGGTTTCTATACCAAAAGATATAAATGTTAATGACATTGATCTAAATACCGCTACTCAGTTGCTCTCCTTGCCAAAAATAATTGGAGAACACCCAGAAACCGGAAAGGAAGTAAAAATAGGCCTTGGACGATTCGGGTACTATATTTTCTATGATGGTAGATACTTTTCTCTTAAGAAAAGCTCCAAAGAGGTGCTGAATACAGAATTGAGCGAAGTTGTACAAATTATTGCAAACAGTCCACGCAAAGAGTTAAAGTCTCTCGGGGTTAATGAAAAAGGAAAAGAAATCTTTATCTGCAAAGGCAGGTACGGGTTCTATATAAAATGCGATAGAACAAACGTTGCTTTGGGTAAGAATGCAGATATTGAAAGCATAGATTTGAAGAAGGCTTTAGAGTTGATTAAGAATAAAAAGTAGACTTCTTGCATAACCATATAACATTGGGAATAGAGACGAAAAAACTTGCTTGACAAGCCTCGCCAGTCCCCTTATCATGATGGTGAAGCTATTTCATTTAACTTCCCAATCTCTGCAGCAGATTAAAATGACAAGAAAACTTGTATTTGGCGTACTATTGTTTAATTTTTGCACTATGTGCATACTATGTCTTTATAAAAATTTGGGTTTTTACCCACATAAGCTGAAACGCGCTTATAAAGCGTTCAAGACATCACCCAACGTCAAATTTTAAAATAGAGAGTGAATAACTAGCTACCACGGGGTTTCTTTGCCTTTTTTTTCTGCCTAGTAAATTTCTTAAACATTTTAGCTAAGGTAAGTTGCATTTAAAAGCAGCTAAATTGCAGTGTTTAAGACTAAAAAGCGCCGATACTGAAAATAGACGATGACCAGGGCTTCTTTTGCCTTTTTTTTCGTTTGGTAAATTTCTTAAATATTTTTAGTTGCAATTTAAGAGCCCAAGAGAGGTCAGCGCTCCTATGATGTCATTCCAGTGCCCTCCTTTGTCACCCAAATTGCCGACACAGGGATCTATCTTCTTTTCTGGGATTAAGCGTCGTGTCCTGTAATACCCCCGAAGGGATGCAAAAGTTTTCTGAATTTGTACAACCAGAAAAACCTTCATAAAACTTACTTTTTCTAAACTCTTCAACTTTCTCTTCGCTGTTTAGTGAGCCACATTCAGCAAAGTATGCATCTGTCTTTTGAATATATAAACTAATCAACTCAGGAAAAGTGTAATCAGTTTTGTTGGAAGACTTTAAACACGTGATTGGCAATTTGTGTACATCTTTATCAGCTTTTTTAGGATCAATACATTCATCATTCCTTCTTAATATTGTATATTGCTTGAAAAATTCTTCATATTCCTCAAAATCTTTAAAAACTTCTTTTTTCTGGTAATCTTTCCTTCTACCATTTTTTTCTATCTTTTCTATTTTTGTTGCAAGTTGCGTTGGTTGTTTAATGGTTTTGTCTCCCTCTCGATTAAAGTACATTGTATAAGGAGTAATTGAATTTACGATTTTATGTGTCTTCCAGTGACAACCAAAAATCTTCAATACCAATTTGATTATCGGAGCAAGAAAAATTTTTAATTTTGCTATAAAACCAAAGTAATAAAGAGAGGCTTGTTTGAGTGAACTAGCAGCATTGCTAATGATACATCTCAAATGTATATCCTTATCTTTAAAATTTTTATGAACCTCTGCAGCTACATGTCCACCCAGGCAGTCTCCGAACAATATGATATCATCTGGTTTTATACCTTTTTCCAATAAGTTAGTTACAACTGCTATACCAGATTTAACTCTATTGCTACGTATCAATGAATTGTTTCTACTTAAACCAAGTCCAGGATAATTAAAGAGATGCACAGTAATGCCTTGTTCTGTAGCCCAATCCCAGTTTGGGGTATAATCTTTGCTAGATTTTAACGCTCTATTCCCACCAATAAAATATATTAGATGTTTTTCACTTTGATTATTGTTTTGATCTATATTTTTACCAGGAAGCGTTATTGTCTGGATTTTTATCCCATTTCGAGTGTTTATGAACTCTTCCTTAGTGTTTATTCTTTCCGTTGCTGTCATACCTTAATTCTCACTACATCAATTTCATAATACATAAAATCTTTAAAAGAGTCAATCCTCATGAACAAAATAAACTTTTTAAAATTCATTGAGTTATGCTTTCAAACGGTGGTGCCGGGGTGTGAGTATAAGAATTATCGGTACATAAAAGTCATAGCAGACAGGCTAGAAGCGGCGAGCGCTGGTGAAGTGAGGCGAATAATATTCAATATGCCTCCGCGTTCAATGAAGTCCCTGTGTATAAGTGTTGCGTGGCCCGCATGGATACTGGGAAATCAGCCAACTGCAAGAATAATAGTTGCAAGTTACTCTCGGCTGCTTAGCGAAAAGCACTCGCTCGATACAAGGTGTATAATGCAGTCTAGTTGGTATAGAGAGCTGTTTCCAGAAGTAGAACTATCCAAAAACCAGAATACTAAATACAAATTCCAAACAGTGCAGAGAGGATACAGGATCGCAACGTCCGTTGGAGGAACACTAACCGGTGAAGGTGGAGATTTCATCATCGTAGATGATCCACTAAGTCCCGCTCAAGCTTTGAGTGAAACGTTTAGAAAGCGTGCCACAAACTGGTTTGATCAGACTTTAGTAACGAGGCTCAACGACAGAAAAAAAGGAGTCATCGTTCTTGTGATGCACAGGCTACACCAGGAGGACTTAACTAGGCACCTTCTCTCCAAACCAAAAAACATATGGAACCATACTTGTTTACCGATGATATCTGAAAATAAGAAGATTATCTATTCAATCAAAAAGCCAGCGCCTCCTGTTCCTGTCATCCAAGTAACTATAAATGAGCGCATCGGGTGGCTGTATAATAAACCAGCATCACGCATTGCGCCTGCAAGGATATTATATTCAAGAGAGGAAGGTCAGTTGTTATATCCCCTAGATGGAGGAAAAGAAGAAATTGAGATGATAAAGGCTGAACTTGGGAGCTATGCTTTTGCTGCTCAATATCAACAAAACCCTCTACCACTTTCAAGTGGTATAATCAAACAAGAGTGGCTGAAGCGCTATAGAAGTTTTCCTGATAATCTCTCATATGTAACTCAAAGCTGGGATACCGCAGTTTCAACAAGCGACGCTAGCAATTTTAGCGTCTGCAGCACTTGGGCCAAAATAGATAATAAATTTTATTTACTCGATGTATATTGTGCAAAGCTTGAGTATCCAAAACTTAAAGAGCAAGTCCTGTCACTAGCTGCAAGATGGACGCCACACGCAATTTTAATCGAAGCAAAAACAAGTGGTCAGCAATTGGTGCAAGAGCTAAAAGCAAACAGTGATTTACCCATTATCGAAATAGTACCACATGATGACAAACTCGCTCGATTCTACCAGATTGTTCCGATTATAGAGTCTGGCAAGGTTTTTCTGCCGCACCAAGCAGTATGGCTCAGCGATTTTGAGTATGAGATTTTAATGTTCCCAGAAACTCGCCACGACGACCAAGTGGATAGTACCGTGCAATATCTGCAGTGGGTGAGAAAGACTAACACCAACGCCTTCAGAATCAGGGATTTTACCCACGATTCTGTTTGAGGTAGTTATAGGGAAAACAATCCCAGCATCACGCGCTGGGATTATAAAGGTCAAGTAAAGGAAATTCTTACTTATTATAGCTATAACACTGAAGTTTACAATCAGAACAAACCACTTGGCCACGTGGAACTGACTTCAGCTTGTCCGTTGAAACTTGATTTGAGCAGAATATACATTTTATTGTGTTGCTTGGAGTAAGTGAGTTATCAACAGTAATTCTATCATCAAAAACAAAACACTCTCCTTCCCAATTACCATTTTTATTATAAGTTTTTTCAAGGTAAGAAAGAATGCCGCCTTTCAGGTGGTACACATTGTTAAATCCAAGATTTTTCATGTACGCTGTTGATTTTTCGCATCTAATCCCACCAGTGCAGTACATAGCTACTTTCAGGTCTTTACTCTCAGAGAAAGACTTTGCCCACTCAGGAAAATCGCGAAAACGCTGAGTATGTGGATTGATTGCATTTTTAAACTTGCCTAGTTTCACTTCATACTCATTTCGTGTATCTATTACTAAAACGTCAGGTTGAGAAGTAAAATCATCCCAATGCTCTGGATCAACATATTTACCCTTAAGGGAAATATCAAGATTGCCTACACCAAGATTCACAATCTCTCTTTTTAATTTTACCTTCATCTTGCTAAATGGTTGATATTCTGCTGCACTCTCTTTCCATGTAAGGTCCCTTAGCCTATAATCAGAACGTAGAAAATTAAATATTGTATCAATCGCGTTTCTTTCACCAGATACGGTTGCATTAATACCCTCTTCTGCAAGGAGTATAGTACCCTTTAATTCAATGTTGTCGCATGCAGTTTTTATTTCGTCTTTCATGTCATAATAATTAGAGAGTTCTACAAAGTGATAGAAAGTTGCAATGACGAAGCTCATGATTATTCACTTATCAACTAAAAACATGATATACAAAATTATAAAGATATTCAATAGTACGGCTGTTAATTACTGGATATCTTCAGTTTTTACATATAACATTTTAATATCAAATATAGATCCAAATTAATGTTTTTGAGAGTATTTAAAAATATATTCTTATTTTCAGTAAGTATATTATTCGTCTGTCCTATACTATCGTTAATATCGATTCTATTTACAGAGTCAGCAAATTCTGGATGGGTAATCAGCACACTTTTCCCTGAATATATACTGAGTACGCTAATTTTGATGATAGGAGTGGGGGGGATATCCTTCATATTTGGAGTGATTCCAGCATGGCTCACCACATTTTTTTCATTTCCTGGAAGTAAAATTTTTGAGATTGCTTTGTTCTTTCCGATATCGATTCCTGGATATATAGTAGCGTTTGTCTATGTGAATACACTAGAATTTTCAGGTCCGGTGCAGAGCTCATTAAGAGACATTTTAGAGTGGGGCAAAGGTGACTATTGGTTTCCTGAAATAAAATCCCTAGGTGGTGGAATATTAGTAATGGGATTTAGTTTATATCCATACGTTTATATGCTAGTCCGCTCAAGTCTAAAGAATGTTAGTAACTCAGTCACTATTGCGTCAACACTTGGGTTCTCCTCATTGAAGAGCCTGTTTTCTGTCATCATACCTTCCATACGTCCATCAATTATAGCTGGGTTGTCCTTGGTGCTAATGGAGGTAATTACAGATTTCGGCACACCACAGTTTCTTGCTATCGATACTTTTACGACAGGAATATATCGCACTTGGTTTTTACTGCATGATAAATATTCAACTACTGTTTTAGCAGTTGCAGAATTGATTTTCGTTGCAACACTAATAGCTATCGAAAAAAAACTACAAAAAAAAGGAATATCTTACTCTTCAATCAACACTAATGCAGATTATCACAACAAACGGAGTGTAAGTGGTGCTATACCGTTAATTTGCACTTATGTTATGTGTGCATTACCAATATTGATAGGGTTTATTTTGCCAATGATTCCACTCATATATTGGAGCATAGAGAAGGGGTTTTTCATATACGAAGCAAGGTTCTATAATATAATAGCAAATAGCGTTAGTTTATCATTTATCACCGCATTAATCTCAATTAGCATTGCAATAATGATTGGATATACGGCGCGTAAAAGTAAGGTAATCAATAATGTAGCACGTCTCATTTCTTTAGGCTACGCAATTCCAAATGCAATTATCGCAATTAGCATAATAATATTTTTAAGCAGAATATCTTCTTTCATTACTCAATATATTGTGGAAATTAGCTTGGTAGGAACTATTGGCGCATTAGTTTACTCATATTTATTTCGTTTTTTTGCTATATCTTTCAAGGCGGTAGAATCAGGGCTCAAAAAAATACCAAATGAAATTGAGTGGACTGCATATACCATGGGTCATGGGTCTATTTCCACATGTTTGAATGTTCATATCCCTCTCATCAAGAAGAGTATATTATCGGGATTTTTGCTCGCATTTATGGATACTATCAAGGAGCTCACAGCAACACTCATTATAAGACCATTTAGTTTTGAAACTATATCAACTAGAATATATGAACTTGTAAGCGATGAGCGCTATAGAGAAGCTGCCCCATTTTCGTTGATAATAGTTATAATAGGCTTAATCTCTACAATAACCTTATTTACACTTGATGATAAGGATAAAAAATAAACGTAACCGTTCACACTTAATTCTTCAATCTCACTAATAGAAAGGCCAGTAAACTTGACAATAGTGTTGACATCAACATTATTAGCCAGCATTGCTTTTGCGACTTCAATTTTCCCTTCAATTTTCCCTTCAATTTTCCCTTCAATTTTTCCTTTCTCTATACCTTTTTGTATACCTTTCTCTTCAGCAAGATCAAGTCTGTATTCAAGAATGGCTTCTTCTTTCCGTAGATCCATTATTCTTTCTTCGTAAGCTACTAAATCTTTTTCGTTCCAACGAAACTTGTCTAATTCATCATATGCTAGCTTTATTATTGGCGCTTTTTCTGCTATCTCTTTTAAGTCCTCTTCTGTTGTTTCTTCTGCGTATTTAAAAAAGAAACACCACCTTTCTACTATACTTTCTAACTGCTCTACTTTACTTTTTGAAAATTTGGGCAATTCTATAAAGATAAATTGAAAATCTTTTAAGTAATGGCCGTTAGTTTTTATATCACGTATATTATGAGTAGAAATATAATCAACTTCTTCAGGAAGTAAGTTACAATTGGAAATAGCAATAAAGAAGACTTTCTTTAAATCAATGTAGTTGCCAGATTTATCTAATTGTCTTGAGTAGGCTTTAGCGGCATATAGTTGAGCGCGTTTTTCGAAGCCCTTGTCTCTAGCGAGCTGCATTTCTGCTATATATCTATTTCCATGAGAATCCTTGCAGAGAACATCAACAATACTTTGTTTATCAGAGGCAACTTCGGGATCCATAATAGTGCTAAGAAACTCAACTTCTTGTATTGCATTTATCTCAGTAAACCCTAAAATATCGTTCAAAAAGTGGATCAGGATATTCTTATTTTTTTCCGTTCCAAAGATTTTTTTGAAACACAAATCATTGCGAGAAATTTTGAAAGAGCCATAATGCTTGGAAAATATTAATAATTATACACACAATTATTCAACCATATTTTTGAAGATAGCTAGTTTCTGTATTTATTTTAAATTGAAGAAAGCTCAAATGAAAGATCGTGCTTTGCTAAAAATCACAGAATGCAGTCTGGTTACACATATAGTTGAAGTAATTCAGATTTGTAAGATATGTTTATCTGCAGTTATAGCTTCAACAGTAGGCGTTACTCTTGATTACCTCAACATTTTCTCTTGGCAATTCTTTAATGAACCGAGAAGTGTGCATCGGTTGCCACTGGTTGTTAATTTCCCTCCTATCTGCACATGAAATGATTAACCTTTCCTTTGCCCTGGTTATGCCAACATATGCAAGTCTCCTTTCTTCTTCTAAAGCTTTACCACTTTTATCTTCAAAAGATCTTTGATGAGGAAATAATCCCTCTTCCCAACCAGGTAGAAACACGCACGGGAATTCAAGTCCTTTGGCTGCATGAAGAGTCATAACATATACGGTGTCATCGTTATTCATATTATCCACTTCCATCACTAGACTTATATGCTCCAAGAAAGTTGTGGCATTATCGAAATTTTTTAAAGATGAGATGAGCTCCTTGACATTTTCTATTCGTGCTAAGCCTGTTACCTCCTCATTTTCAAGCATTTCAATATACCCTGATTGTTTTGCTACGATTTTAACAAATTCATGCAGTGGTTTTATACTTACTATTTCTTCCCAAGCTTTAATTTTATTTAAAAAATCATTTAGTGAGAGTTTAATTCTTTCGGTTACTTGATTACTATTAACTAATATTTTTGCTGCCTCAAAAAAAGAAATTTTGTTATCCTGAGCAGTCGTGTATATTTTCTTTAGAGTTGTAGCTCCTATGCTTCTTTTTGGCCGATTTACTATCCTTTCGAAAGCTAAGTCATCGTTATTGTTTGTAACGAGTCTTAAATATGCAATTATATCCCTGACTTCCTGACGTTCGTAGAATTTTACACCACTTATAATCTTGTAGGGAATTGAATATTTTATAAAATACTCTTCGAGAACTCTAGTTTGAAAAGTGGCCCTTACCAGTACTGCAATGTCACTAAATCTGTATTTATTGAGCTTTAATATCTGTTCGCTTATGAACCTTGCTTCAGCTTTTCCGTCCCATAATTTTATTAGATTTACCTTTTCCCCTTCAACGTTTGTTGTCCACAATTTTTTTTCTAAGCGAGTCTTATTGTGATTGATAACATATGACGCAGTTGCAAGTATGTGGGATGTTGACCTGTAGTTACACTCTAGTTTAACGGTTCTTGCATTTTTAAAATCATCGGAGAACTTCAAAATATTTTCAACTTCTGCACCACGCCAACTATATATCGACTGGTCATCATCTCCTACACAGCAAATATTTGAGTGCTCTTTTGCAAGGTATTTTAGCCAAAGATATTGTATCGCATTTGTATCTTGATACTCATCTACCATGACATATTTAAACTTATTTTGGTAGTAGGACAGAACTTCAGTCTTTTGATTAAAGAGTTGTATGTTATATAGCAATAAGTCACCAAAATCGACAGAGTTAAGGAATTTTAACCTTTCCTGATACTGGTGATAGACTTTGAGTGCAGTTACGTACACTGGCCTAAATGATTGAATATCTTCCACTTCAGGTGGCAATAAGCACTTCTCTTTCCATTGCTGAATAATATTCATAATGGTCTTACATTTTTCTGATAGGTAATCAGGGCTTATTTCATTAATAATATTTTTTATTACCTGTAATTGGTCATCCACACCAATGATTGTAAAATTGGAATTTAGCCCCACGACTTCAGCATGATGACGTAGAATTTTTGCTGCAATTGCATGGAAAGTGCCAAGCCATGGTATGTTTGTGCCTGTTAGCTCAAGTACCCTTGATACCATCTCATTTGCTGCTTTGTTTGTGAATGTAACAGCTAATATTTCATCAGAATAAGCATGACCGTTTCTAATTATGTGCGCTATTCTTGAAGTAATCGTTCTTGTTTTTCCCGTTCCGGCTCCTGCCAATATTAAAACCGGTCCATCTATGTGAGTTACAGCTGATTGTTGTTCTGGATTTAGCAGTAAGAGATAATCGTTCATTTGCAGCCCTATAGATTATAACTTCGTAAAGTTAAACCTATGATCGAAATATTGTAAAGGTTTTATTGAATAGAACAGTTAAATAATGCTTCACTCAAGTACTACATATTTAAACGTAGATCTATCTTGTTGGGGTAGTTTCAAGTGTATGCTGAGTAACAACAACTTGATTTAAGTCATTGGCACCAGAACTTCTGCTTGTTGGGTGGATAGGTGGAGTTTGGAATGGCTTATATGTACGGTTTAGTTCCTCCATTTCTATTTCTTCAACAAGGGGTTTTTCTTTTGGGGTATAGTGATTATGCGTTGCAGGTCGTTCAGTAAGATTTTCATATGTTTCTTTCAACCAAGTTCCGATATCATACATAAATCCATACGCTTTTTCTTTAAATTCTCTCAATGATCTACTGAAACTTGCTAGTGTGTTATTAAAATAAATTGTCATATAGTCTCTTGTGGTGTATTGATAACTTTCTCCATCTAGTCTGCTACTTTTTGTGTTAGAACTATTGTTCCTTTTGAAATAACCAAATATGTTGTACATTTTGAGCTACCGCTGATTATTAATATACATATATTATGTATTAATAAATTAAAGTTGTCAAGAGTGTTTATTGCATTACTGATAAAATACTCTATATAATAAAAGAAAATGGAGCTGAAAGTGCAATGTTTTCAAGCGTTTAATATAATATTGACTTTACAACAATAGTCGCTTTAAATTAGTAACTATTGTTGCAGTTAAAGTATCAATGCCTTTTTTCTTTTATTTTTTTGCAATTCTAAGCATTTTATCTGCTGTATGCGTGATTAGCGTAAGAAATCCTGTGCATGCAGTATTATTTTTAATTTTCACCTTCGTTAACTCTGCAGTTCTTTTCATTCTTCTTGGAGCTGAATTCATCGCTATGATGGTGCTGATAGTATACATCGGTGCGGTTGCAGTGTTGTTCCTCTTTGTAGTTATGATGCTCGATATTGACTACATAAGGTTGCGCCAGGGTTTTGCAAAGCATTTCACTCTTAGTGCTATATTATGTGTTGTGTTTTTTCTAGTCATCAGCTTTGTAATCCGCAGCTCAGCACTCAATATAAGCAATGTTATAAACTATAATACTAATAACGTGAAAGCTATCGGTAATTTGCTCTACACTGACTACATGTACGCTTTTCATCTTTCTGGTATTCTACTGCTTGTTGCAATTGTAGGTGCAATCGCTCTTACTTTACAGGACAAGAAAAAAGAAGTTAAAAAACAGAATGTATTAAAACAATTGACACAATCTTCATCTGTAAAATTGGTTAAGGCTAAATTTGGAAAAGGAGTAGAATGGAAATAGGATTAAATCATTTTTTGATAGTTGCTGCTATTTTGTTCACTATTGGGGTGTGCGGTATTTTCATTAACCGTAAGAGCATAATCAATATATTATTATCAATAGAAATATTATTGCTGGCGATTAACATCAATTTAGTTGCTTTTTCTGCCTTTATGAATGATATAGTTGGGCAAATTTTTGTGATGTTTGTGTTGACTGTTGCGGCAGCAGAGTCAGGAGTTGGACTTGCAATATTGGTTGTATATTATAGAAGCCGTGGCAATATAGACGTTGAACAAGCAAATTTAATGAAAGAATGAAAGTATGATGGATATACTGAAATTAATAGTATTTTTGCCACTCTTTGGTTCGCTATTTGCAGCACTTTTTAGAAAAAGTCAGTTAGTTACAACGGCAGGGATTGGAATATCTGCAGTTTTATCTTGGTATGTTTTTCTCACCTTCTCTGAAAATTATCACTTGAGTTTATTTCCTCTATTTTCATTAAGTGTATTAAAAGTAAATTGGGCAATTAGTGTGGATGCTCTCTCATCCTTAATGCTTATTGTTATTACCACCGTTTCACTAGTAGTCCACCTCTATTCTATCGGTTATATGGAGCATGACAAAGGGAAGTCGAGGTTTTTTTCTTACCTATCGCTGTTTACGTTTTGCATGATTGTGCTGGTTGTAAGCGATAATTTCGTGCAGCTTTTTTTTGGCTGGGAAGGGGTTGGCCTATGTTCTTATTTACTCATAGGATTTTGGTTCCAAAAATATTCTGCAAATAATGCAGCAATTAAAGCATTTGTTGTAAATAGGGTAGGAGATTTTGCACTATTGATTGGGATCTTTCTCATTTATTATACATTTCACTCTTTGAAATTTACTGAAGTTTTTGACACAGCTGATCTTCTTGGCGCGCAGAACATTAGAGTATTCTGCTGTGAATTTAAAATAATTCATATAATATGCATATTACTTTTTATTGGCTGTATGGGTAAATCTGCACAGCTTGGTTTACATGTTTGGTTGCCAGATGCAATGGAAGGGCCAACCCCTGTTTCTGCACTCATTCACGCAGCAACGATGGTAACAGCCGGTATATTTTTAATAGCAAAATGTTCTCCATTGTTTGAGTTATCAAATGTGGCACGAGAATTAATAGTTATCGTTGGTGCACTTACTGCTTTTTTTGCAGCCACCGTTGCGATTACTCAGAACGATATAAAAAAAATAATTGCTTATTCAACCTGCAGCCAACTTGGTTATATGTTCATGGCATGTGGGCTTTCTGCTTACAATGTTGCTATTTTTCATTTAATGACACACGCTTTTTTTAAAGCTCTACTATTTCTTGGTGCTGGCAATGTAATTCATGCAATGCATCATGAGCAAAACATTCAGAAAATGGGAAATTGCTGGAAGAAAATCCCTTGCACTTACGCTCTCATGTGGATTGGGTCTCTTGCGCTTTCTGGAATATTTCCATTTGCAGGTTTTTACTCAAAGGATTTGATAATTGAACATGCTTATAGCACGGATAGCTTTGCTTTTGTAATAAGCTTAGTTGTTGCATTCTTCACAGCGTTTTACTCTTGGAGGTTATTGCTTCTTGTGTTCCATAGCCAAAAACAAAGTGAAATTAATATACATGAAGCACCAAAGATTATGCTTATACCATTACTGATACTTGCTTTTGGATCGGTATTTTCTGGAGTGTGGGGAGCAAATATTTTGAACATAACTAGTAATGCGTTTTGGAAATCAAGTTTAATGGTGATTGATGAGCATGGAGTTCATAATTTCTTTATAAAACTGCTGCCAACCTTAGCGAGCCTAAGTGGAATAGCTCTTGCGTACCTGATTTACCAATATCAAGTAATTAGGCAAATTAAGAGTAAATTTTTACTTAAGTTTTTGCAGAATAAATGGTACTTTGATGAGGTGTATGAGTTTGTTATAATTGCACCGATAAGGTTTATATCTAGGCTTCTATGGAAGTTTGATGTTAAGGCTATTGATTCATTTGGACCAAATGGTGTTGTAAGGTTGGTTAATGAATGTTCAAAAAGTTCTATAAAGTTACAAACTGGTTATATATTTGATTATGCATTTATTATGTTTGTTACTTTAATAATCGGTGCTTTATATATTATTGGAATTAAATAGAAGGTGTTGTTACTTAGTATATTCTTGCTTCCACTGATAGGAGCGTTGATTTTATCCTCGATCAGGATTAATCATCAATCTATACACCTAAGATTCCTTGCCCTATTTTTTGCTATACTTCCATTTTTGCTTAGCATTGTAGCTTGTATAGAATTTGATTATAACAATGCGGACTTTCAGTTTGTCAGCTATCCAATCAAGAATGTAGGAATAGGGATAGATGGTATATCGTTGCTTTTCCTTCTGCTTACAACTTTCTTGTTTGTAATTTGTATACTCTATAACTGCAAAATGAGTTATACGACCCTAAAAGCCTATATGGCATTATTTCTACTGCTTGAGAGTTTTGTAGTCGGGTTTTTCGTTTCACTGAATGCTATAAGCTTTTATGTGTTTTTTGAAGCTGTTTTAATACCAATGTTCTTTATTATTGGCATTTGGGGAGGGAAGCAAAGGATATATGCGACGTTTAAGTTATTTCTTTATACATTAACTGGCTCATTATTATTTCTGCTTGGCTTGGTGTATATCTATAGTACTTTTGGGACGTTTAATATACAAAAATTAGCTACATTAGTGCCAAGCCTTGATCTTGAAGTGCAGTTATTGCTGTGGATTGCATTTTTTATTTCTTTTGCAATAAAAGTTCCAATGTTTCCATTTCACACTTGGCTTCCTGATGCGCATGTGCAATCACCAACTTCTGGATCTGTGATTTTAGCTGGCTTGCTTATTAAAATGGGAGGATACGGATTTTTAAGGTTCTCTATTCCAATGCTTCCTCAGGCAAGTTTGTATTTTTCGAATTTCGTTGTTGTGCTGAGCATTATTGCAGTAATATACGCTTCGCTAGTTGCGTTTGCTCAAGATGATATAAAGAAGTTAATAGCTTATTCTTCAATAGCACATATGGGGATCGTTACTGCCGGCCTCTTCTCGTTTTGTGAGGAAGGAGTACTGGGTAGCATATTTCAAATGATTAGTCATGGCCTTATTTCTGCTGCTTTATTTTTATGTGTTGGAATGCTATATGCTCGAACCGGAACTTTGGAAATTGCAAAGTATTTTGGTATAGTAAACACAATGCCAAAATTTGGCTGTATGTTTGTTTTATTTTCGATGGCTTCAATAGGGCTACCTGGAACGTCTGGGTTCGTAGGGGAGTTTTTGGCTATGGTTGGAATGTTTAAGAGCATAGGGTTTTTTACAGGATTTATCGCACTTGGCACTATTTTAAGCGCAGTTTATATGCTAAATTTATGTAAGCAAATAATATGGGGGGTTAGCTATTCTAAATTGTTGAATAACCGCTTGGACAGCATAGAATTTTCTGTCTTAATTTTGCTTGCAGTGTTCGTTATTTTGCTTGGGTTCTATCCAACCCTTGCACTGAATTATTTGAAGCCATGTATGGCAAACTTGTTAGTAAAATATAATGCGCTATGAATTATACACAGATATTGCCGGAAACGTTCTCTATTATTTCCTCGTTAGTGTTGCTGCTGCTTGGGATTATATTTAACCGCCGCACTATCAACTTACTAGCGCTTGGCTGCACAGTGGTAACTTTAATTATTTTAATTCTTTCAGCAGAAAATAATGAAGTTTTTCTCTTTAATTCGTTATTAAAACTCAATTTATATATTAGGTCGGCCCAGGGGTTGATCCTTACTGCGGGAATTTTAGCACTTTTACTGCTGAATTTATCAAAGTATGACTATAAATATGAATTTTCAATACTGATTCTTTTCGCGCTGTTTGGTATGATAACCTTGGTTTCAGCAAATAGCTTAATTTCTTTTTACTTAGCTTTTGAGTTGATGAGTATATCTTTGTATGTTCTTGCGAGCTTTAATAAAGATTCGATTTATTCATGTGAAGCAGGAGTGAAATATTTCACACTTAGTGCACTATCTTCCTGCATTATGCTATATGGAATGTCGCTACTTTATGGATATACAGGACAAGTCAATTTCTCTGAGCTCAGTTCATTCTTGCAAAACCATCAGATAACTTATGGAATAGTTTTTGGACTAGTTTTTATCCTTATTGGTTTGTGTTTCAAGCTTGCTATTGCTCCTTTCCATATGTGGGCTCCAGATGTCTATCAAGGTGCGCCTACCATAGTAACTGCGTTTTTTTCTACAGCTCCAAAAGCTGCACTTGTAACATTTTTAATTCGATTGATGAATGAAGAGCTAGTAAATGTAAAAAGTTATGTTCAGCCTATTTTCTTATACGTTTCAGCATTGTCTGTGCTTATCTCAGCTTTTGGGGCCTTGCGTCAGCAAAACTTAAAAAGGTTGCTTGCTTACAGTTCAATTGGTCACATTGGTTTTATATTTGCTTCACTCTCTATTTTTACACAAGCAGGAACAGAGAGTGCCTTAATGTATCTGGTGATATATATCATCACAAGCATAGGGCTATTCTCATATTTCATACAAATGAACGATGATGATTGCAATATTGCAAATTTATCTGGTATAGGGAAGAAACGCCCAATTTTAGCATTTCATCTTTCTGTGCTGTTACTCTCGATGTCGGGAATACCTCCACTTGCAGGTTTTATCGCTAAATTTTTTATATTTAAAAGTTTAATAAATTCTGGCTTTATCAGCCTGTCTTTGATCCTTGTAATGGCAAGTGTTGTATCGTGTTACTATTATCTAAATATCATAAAAGCTATGTATTTTGATAAAGCTAGTGGTAATAAGGTTGCTTATTCTAAAGGTCTATTCATTATCACTTCAGTGGCTTCACTGATTAACCTAGTTTTTTGTTTGTACGTAGAAGATTTTTACTCACTCATTGAACTAAAGGGCTGACAAGGTGACCCCTGAGGGCTTTCATATTCATCATTACAAAGAAGTTTCAAGCACTAATAGAGAAGCGTTAGATTTAATTGATAAAGGAATATCAAATGAAACCGTTATTATTGCTGATAAGCAAACAGAGGGTAGAGGGCGCACTGGAAAAAGTTGGGTTTCTCCAGAAGGTAATTTCTATGCAAGTTTGATAGTAAACCTCTTTAACGATTATCTAAGTGAAAATCAGCTTTCGGTGTCATTCCAGCGCGTGACGCTGGAATCTAGTAATCAAGAAGCATGGATCCCAGTGTCAAGCACTGGGATGACATCGGATGGTACTGGGATAACAGTAGGCTTAACGAGTCAAGTTAAAGACATCAGCAAATTAACAGAATTGACTTTTGTGACTGCTCTTGCTGTAGGGAATACTTTACTGTCATTTATGAATGATAGTAACATTCAACATAAATGGCCAAATGACATTCTAATCGATGGCAAGAAAATAAGTGGAATATTGCTTGAAAAAAGATCCAATTCGAATTGGCTTATTGTAGGAATTGGAATTAATGTCAATCATGCACCACTTCCAGGAACAACGTGCATTAGCAATTACGGTGAATCTGTGTCTAACATGGATCTGTTAAAGGAATTAATAATAAATTTCAATAAGCTAAGAGAGCAATGGCTATTTGATGGGTTTTATGCTATAAGAGAAATGTGGTTAAAAAAAGCATTCAAAATGAATGAGCAAATCAGTGTAAAGTTAGCTGACAAATTGTATGAAGGAATTTTTTCTGATATAGATAAAAGTGGTAAATTGGTATTGCAGCAAAAGGATGGAAGCTTAATTTATTTTGATGCAGGTGAGTTGTTTATTGATAATGCATTATGAATACATATGTAATTTTTGCTTACCTTATTAGTTTTACGTTGATTACCGGAGAACTGATTTTTACCATTTCTTGCTATACTAAAAGTAAAAAAATTCTAGAAAGCCTGAAAGATAATAATGAAGAAGAAACATAAGCGATTACTTATAACTTCAGGAATTTTCTGCTTTTTAAGCTGCATAGTCTTTTTTATTTTAACGACGCTCAAAGAAAATATCTCATTTTTCTATACAGTAAGTGAGGCAATAGTTTTACCAAATAATCAAAAGCCAATCCGTGTTGGTGGAATGGTCGTTGAAAATAGCGTGATACGCAACGAAAGTGAAGTGATTTTTCAAATGACAGATTTTAACAAAAGCGTTGTAGTGAAATACCAGGGAATACTTCCTCCAATGTTTTCAGAAAAAAGTGGTGTTGTTGTACAAGGTAAAATGTTTGATAATAGTACTTTTCTTGCAGATACAGTGTTTGCAAAACATGATGAGAACTATATGCCGAAAGTTCTAAAATAGATTCCCTAATTCAGCTGTATTGAAACGATATGTAGAGAGAGTAACAGCCCACTGGGCTATTACTTTTTTTCTTATATGAATTCAGGAGCATCCATTGGTGGCGGTTCTAGCGAAGATTTTAAATCGTTAATTTCTTTTATTAGCTCGTCAAGCTTACTCCTTTCTTCTGTTAGCATGTCATTTAATTGACTGATAGAGTTGCTATTGTTATGCAATACATCATCCAATTCAGGAACGAATTTCGTGTTCAGCTCTGCGATTAATTTATCTAAAGCTTTGTGGACATAACCAAGCTGCGCTGGATTTCGCGCAACTGTTTCATCATAACCTTTAGGTTTTGTGTTAACTTCTATTTTGCTTATTACTTTAAGTTCGTTTTTGCTTTCTTGTTTACTATTATTCATGCTAACTCCTATAAAAAATTATAATTTTAAAATCAATTCAGCTACATTGAAATGGTATGTGAAAAAAGGTAATAGCCTGATATCAGGCTATTACCTTTTTTATTAAAGCAATCCGTTCTCTCCGCCAGTAATATGGAGTAATGAAGGAGCTTCTCCAATCTCTGGTATATCATCAAGTCTAGCCTGAAGATCTTTAAGTTTAGCGTCTATCTCGCTTGTCTTTGTGCCTATGTTTTCTATAGTTGATGACAGTGGTCTTACTATGCCGCTTGTAATCACATCACTTACATCATCGTTATATTTATTAATACTTTTCATCAAACCATCATAAAAATTTTTAAGATTCTTAACGCTTACCGTGATCGTCGGTATAGCATTAATCTCTTTTTCTTCCATAACCTTAGTTATATCAATTCCATCCGGTACGCTTTTAGTAGTAATCTTCTTTATTTCTGGTATTGCAACATTTGGTTTATTAAACGCTGGCTTCGGAAGTTGTAATGTATTATTTGATACAACTTCTTCACTAGAATATAATTTTATATTTTTATTCATAATAGTTACCTCCTATAAAAAAACTACTTATCTTTATAAATCACTACTATACAAATAACAGTGAGTCATTATTAATGTCTACTATTGTGAAGTCTGGAGCCTGTCCGATTTCTGGCATATCGTCCTTGATTTGCTTGAGCATCTCAATCATTTCCTTGTTCTGTTTACTCTGCTCGTCAAGTTCCCCTTTTAATGCATCAATAATAGCTTTAGACTGATCTTGATTGCCAAGATCACCAATCACAGCTGTTACTTTCTCATAAGGCAGCTTGTGAATGATGTCTTTAAGCTCTTCTGCACCTACGTTATCCAAAAGTTCTTTGAACTGCTCACTAGACATATTGCGAGCAAAAGCTTGAAGTTTGTCTGGGTTGTCAGCTAAAGACTTAATGATAATCTGAATCTTATTAGAATCAGTTAAATCCTGAGCAATTGCTTCGAGTTTCTCAGGATCAAGCTTATTAACTAAGTCTTTCAGTTGTTCTTCTTGCAGACTATTTACTAAAGCTTTTAACTGATCACCTTCTAATTCTTTGGAAAGTATTGTCAAGTGGTGCTCAGCCAAGTCTTTTGCAAGCACTGTAAATTGCTCGTCATTTAAAGTTTTAATAAGTGCTTTGAACTGATCCACTTTTAAGTGAGGTAAGATTTCTTTTACTTGCTCTGGATTTAAGTCTCTAACTAGAGCTTCAAGCTGAGCATCATTTAAAATAGGAACAATTATTTGTAATTTTTCTGGATTTAGTTCCTGAGCGAGGGTTTGTAATTGGTGATTGGTTAGATGATCCACTAAAGTTTGGAGTTGTTCATCTGTTAAGTTCTCTGCTAGAACCTGTAGTTGTTTATTCGTTAAGCTCTTTGCTAAAATCTGTAATTTCTCATTATTAAGAATATCGGTAAGAGTCTTTAATTGATTTCCTGTTAAGTTCCTCAAAAAAGTTTCGGCGAACTCATTTGATATTAGTACACTCTTTGGTATCTTAAATGATGTTATATCTTCTATCACCTTTGCTGTATCATGGTGTGGCATACTGTATTGTAATATCTTGTTGTCAGGTGAATCGATTATGTTCCCCTCCTTATCTGAAAAATAATATTTATCGTCATCAAGACCTGATTCCTCCCATGTTAAATATTTGTACTTCAATTCTTCCCCTATAAAATCATGATAACCAGTCTTATTTCTTATGCCCCAATTTACTGATAGTTTAACCAATCTATCATTGTCATATGCAAATGAATTACTGTTCTCGTAATAACCAGGTCGATCATCTCGAATATACCGGGCTATTTTTTCTTCTACGCAATACATTCCGAATCTATCAAGAAAATCGCTACAGAATTTTATAGATAATTCTAGCGTACCGTCTTCTTCGCTTAGCGGTATAAGCTTGACTTTTTTCATAGATCTAGGATTCTCAATGTTAGAATACGTTTCATAATTACCAAATCTGCATGAAAATTGCTGTCCAGGTCTCATCTCAAAGACATGTTTTTTTCCACTCATAAGTATTACCTAATTAATTTAATTATACCTATTCTAACATTCATTGATTAACTTACTATTAAGCTAGTGTATATTAGAATTATAATAACAAATATCACTAGAAAACTAGTATAAAACCACGATGGACTAAATAGGCTGGTTTTATGATATGTTAGAACATATGTTGGTGGAGGCAAGCGGGATCGAACCGCTGACCTTCTGCGTGCAAAACAGATGCTCTACCAGCTGAGCTATACCCCCAATTCTTGCTTAAAGCATAAATCACTCAGGCTGAAATGCAAGAAATATTTATCTGTTATAGCTAAACTGATTAGATTTACTGACAATTTGAAAAACCGTCATTCCGCTACGTGTTAGCGGAATCTATCTGCAGCAGTGTGACGTGTTAGCTATAGGCTATTGCTAAGCATTATAATAGTGCACAAATTCTGTAGGGTATATACAGTTTTCTATTTTTCTTGTCTCCTTAGCGTTATACTTCACACCATCCAAATAAATCTGTGAACTGAAAATTAACAAGAAGTTTTCCTTTAAAAATTTTTTTAAATTATCCATAGATTTTTTAACTACTAACGCAGTATATTATATAATTTATTTAACCACACATGAAAATTTTAGTTTGATTAAAACGGATAAAAACTGTATTGATGTTTAGTATAGCTGAAAAATGAAATGATCCCGTAGCTCAGCCGGTAGAGCAACTGACTTTTAATCAGTGGGTCACGCGTTCGAATCGCGTCGGGATCACCAGTCGTGTTTTACGAACTTCTCTCTATAATAATTTACCATAACATAAAACCCGCCACAGTAGCCTGTTTTAACCACCTATACGTACAGCCTTTTTGTCTAATTATTTGCCCCAAAATTCCTGTTTTCTTTCCGTAATCTGTTAATTTTCTACTATTTTTCTCAAAAAGGTAGGTACTTTTTTGCTATTTTGAGAAAAGTAAATGAGTAAATAAATAAATTTCGCGTGACGCTAAAGAGTGACCTTACCCAGAAAAAGTGGAGAGAAAGAAAGGAGTTTTTTCGGGTAAAATAAAATTTTGGAGATGGCAAGAGAATATACGGCAGAATTCAAATTGGAAGCTGTTAAGCTGGCAAATGAACAAAGAAAGGTAGGTCAACCAGTTGCAAAAGTAGCAAGAGATTTAGGAATAAGGGATAGTGTATTAGGAAAATGGATGAAGAAATATAACGAAAAAAAGTCAGCGACAAATGCATTTCCAGATGTAGTACCTTATGACAAAGAGAGATTTGATTTACAGAAAGAGTTAGCAAAAGTAACAAGAGAAAGAGACATTTTAAGAAAAGCCCTAGCCAGTCAAAAAGAATAAAATATTTTTTTATATAGTAAACACCATAAAGTGCAGGTAGGGTTTTGAATGTATCTGCTAGTTGCTACTATAAGTGGACTACAAGGAAAATAAGCAGTAGAGAATCAGCAAATAAAAGCAGACATTCAAAAAAAGCTTCTAAATGTAGATATGGAGCTCCTAAAATTCATGCTGAATTGAATGATGATTGTAAATTAACGTTTGTAATTTTTTAGGTAATGAATTCTTTGAATACAAAAAATACGATCCACAGTATTCGAACGTTTCAGATGAATATAAATTCATAAGTTTAAATTGTGTAAAAAAAGAATACAATCCAAATCTCAGCGAGTTATTTAGTCATCGGCCATCGTTTTTTATTACAGAAGAATCTCCTGAACCAGGCTCTCCAGGTCACCATTCAGTTGCTGTGTTCGAATTCATAAGTGGTAAAAAAGGTAGGAAAATGGCCACATTAATTGATGAATTTGGCTCTTTCAATAAAGAGGGTAAGTTTCAGTATTGTGATTACCATACAAAAGCAGAGTATGGTGTTTATGATTCTTCTGAGATTAATCTAAAAGAAATGTATACATGGACAGATGCAAATAGCGAATTTTGTTTTGCAGAAAATGACAATATAACTCTTCATACTATTCCAGAGTTATTGTAATTATACGCACCAAATTAGGAAAGAATGAAGTGAAAAAGGAATAGGCTATAGGATGACAGAAGTTGGCTTTATTAGCTATAGGTGGTATGATACTTAGTTAATTTAAGTAAGCAGATGATCTTAGCTACAAAAGTATTTTTTACCTCATTTGTTTTTGGATTTATTCTTTTTCCCTATTTTATAAAGCTTCTAAAAAAAATAAGTAAAGATGGGCAACCAATTAGATCATGTGGACCAGAAAGTCATTTAATAACAAAAAAGAATGTACCACCTATGGGCGGAATAATAATACTGATTTCTTCTTTATTACCAATTTTACTCTGGGCTCAGTTAACACCAGAAATTTTGCTGCTGATATTGATAACTCTATTTTTTGCTCTACTTGGATTTATTGATGATTATTTAAAATTGAAGACAAATCACTATCGAGGTTTAAGTGCAAAAACCAAAATACTTATTCAGTTTATTGTAACTCTGGTTAGTATGTCTATACTTAAGCTATACTCTGCTGAAGGTTTTACAAAAACGTCCCTATTTAAAGGAGTAATAATTGATTTTGGCTATCTATATGTCCCATTCGCTGCGTTTGTAATTGTCGGCTCTGCTAATGCTGTGAATCTCACAGATGGTTTGGATGGCCTTGCTGCAACTCAAGTTATCACTTCCTTTGCTTTTTTGGGGCTAATTGCATATATAACTCAAGCAGATATGAATATTACTTTATTCTGCATTGCATTTATAGGAGCTATTTTAAGTTTCTTGTGGTTTAACACACATCCAGCAAAAATATTTATGGGTGATGTTGGTAGCTTGTCGGTAGGTGCAGCTTTAGGATTAACTAGTGTCCTAATTAAAAGAGAAATGCTTTTTGCCGTTATTGGAATAATCTTTGTAATAGAGACTCTATCTGTGATTATTCAGATATCATATTTTAAATATACAAAGTTTAAATATGGAGAAGGAAAAAGAGTTTTTCTTATGGCACCAATACATCATCACTTTGAGAAGAAGGGATGGTCAGAAAATGTAATCGTTATGAAACTTTGGATAATTTCTATTATCTGTTCAGTTTTGACTATAACTTTCTTATTATAAAAACCTATGAAATACCCAGACTTTACATTAGAAAATAAATTATCAGGAGTGATAGCAGGAGTGGATGAAGTTGGAAGAGGTCCGCTAGCTGGTCCAGTAATATCCGCAGCCGTAGTGTTTATTGATAGAAATACAATTATTGATGGAATCAACGACTCGAAAAAGTTGACTCCTCAATATAGGCAAGTCCTATATGAAAAGATAACATCCGTTGCAAAATTTGGTATAGGAATGGCAAGCGTAGAAGAAATAAATTCATACAATATCTTGCAAGCAACAAAACTTTCAATGAAACGTGCGTTGATAGACCTAGACCTAGAATTAGATTATGTGCTAGTTGATGGTAATCAACCACCTGAAGTGAAATGGCAAGTGAAATCCATAGTAAATGGTGATAATTTGAGTACATCAATTGCAGCAGCTTCAATCGTTGCAAAAGTTACGAGAGATCGGCTTATGCAAGAATTGCACAATAAGCATCCTGAATATAATTGGTATAAAAATAAAGGATATGGGACAAAAGAGCACCTTAACGCTATTGGTCTTTATGGAATTACAGAACATCATAGAAAAAACTTTGCACCCATATCTCGGGCATTATAGCCTTTAATCACTTACCTTTTTTGAAAGGCATGTTTTCATTAAATAGGCAAACTGTACTTGATCCATTCCTTAAGGTAAACACTGAACTCACCCTTTCGATTATCAGGTAGTTGTCAGCTGTACGGAAGTTTACTAAAGACTCATACCCTGCAGAATCAACCATAAAAACTGCCGGGAAATCAGAGTTTATTTTATTGAATTGTAAATATGTAAATTTTCCGTCATCAAAAACCTTAATTGGTATTATTGACTGACTGCCTTTAACGTGCGAGATGGAATAATTAAAATTTAAGCCCTTCTTTACAATTTCAATGTCGTTTATATCAGGAATAATGGTATGACTAGCTTGTTCGAAGATATCGCCGTTGTTTGTTGTGTAAATCTCATCACTGTTAAATAGTGGATAAAGAAACCTTACTTCATATGCTAATTTTGGATCATCTAGTCCAGTTGCTTCTTCAGCATGAAGTTCAAAGTAATAAACTCTTTTATTGGTAATTATAGTTGTGTTAGTATCGGCAATATCATCTATAGGCTTAATAAACAATCTGTTACCTTGAGGAAGGAGTTGCCAACCAGTTGAATCACCCATTGAAAGGTTTTGTATTACCTCCCCTGGTTCAAACAATATGCTGGATTGATAACCATAAAAACCCGTATACTTATGTATAGCCTGTGGGTTATAATTTATTACCTTTATGTGATTATCTCCAGCTATTGAACGTGGCTCCTGTTTTGCAAGTGCATCACTACCACAAAAAAACAACAGTACGGCAAACAGTAAACCAATCATAATATCGAAATAAATTAATTTTCATTTTATCATTGATAGACATGCACTGCAACTGTTAAGCTGTACTATAAACCCCAATTATAGGTTAGCAAGGGGTAGAAAAGGCAAGAAATAAGGCAAACTCCTTAAATACTTTAGAACTACAGGAGGCTTCACCTGAACGGATATACTTGGAGTCCTGCCATTTTCACTTCGTAAACATACTAAGAATTCTGTCCATTATTCCACCCATATTTGCTTCAGCTTGAGTATACTCTATTTTACCACCGTGCAAGATTAGTTTAATATCTGATCCAGGTGATATATTAACAAATTTACTACCAACAACTCCACTGCTAGTGATCAGAGCTGAGCTATCAACTGGCAACTTTATATCTCGGCTTACGCACATATCGATTCGTGCTATGTAGGTAGCTTTGTCAAGTGACACACCAGTTATGCTTCCAACGTCCACACCAGAGATCTTGACACTATCACCAACTCCTATACCGTTAACGTTAGCAAAAAGACCATATATTTTATAGCAATCCTTATAGTTTTTCTTTATGTAAGATAGCTTATCAATAGCAAAGAAAATCAGAAAAATAGTGAAAACCAATACAAATAATCCAGCGGTTATTTCAAGTATATTTGACCTTCGCATCTTTAGTTATCAGGACTCCAGCTTTTATAGTAATTTTTCACTTTTTGGTTTGGATAGTATGCATCTTTTGTACCCGTTAAATTAGGAGTATGTTTTACTTTTCTTTTTTTATTATTAACTGGTACTACATTATCAGTATAGTGAAGCCATACATGCCATTCCGGAGGCACTGTTGTAGGCTCAGAGACACTGCTATACATAACCCACCTTTTCCCTTTACTTGATTCATAGTAAGAATTTCCATTTTCATCTCTTCCTACAAATTTATCTTCTCTTCGTAATAGGCGTTTTATTGCGTTACAAATTTTAGATAACATAAGAGTATTAAAACAAAAAGTATTATATATACTAATACTTTAACGATATATTAACAACAATTTAATGCAATTACCAATTTTACAAGTTATTATACCAATAATTGCATCAATGTTTTGCTTTCTTACCAAGAAACACAAGGTATCTTGGTTTATTTCTTTTATTGCAACAACAATCACTCTTATCATTTCATCGATACTACTCGTTAAAACATATAAAGGCGAGATTATAACTTATCACCTTGGAAATTGGGCTCCTCCGCATGGAATAGAGTTAAGAATCGACGTGTTAAACTCCTTGATTCTAACTTTGGTGAATTTTATAGCGCTGATTAGCGTGCTTTATAGCTTTTATATTAACGAAAAAGAAATTAGCAAAAACAAAATCACTGATTTTTACTCTCTATTTCTACTGTGCTTAAGCGGACTGCTCGGGATTCTAGTAACAAACGACATATTCAATCTTTATGTTTTTTTGGAAATTTCATCTCTTTCTTCTTATGTATTAGTTTCAATGGGAAGGGATAAAAAAGCCTTGGTTGCAGCATTTGAATATCTAATTAGTGGCACTATAGGGGCAACGTTTTACTTGTTTGGTGTTGGGCTTTTGTACTCCATGACAGGAACGCTCAATATGTCTGACATGGCTGAAAGAATAGTTCCATTATACGATAACAACATCATAAAACTTGGCACATTGTTCATTTTTGTTGGTCTCTCAATTAAAATGGCACTGTTTCCATTAAGCAGGTGGCTGATTAATGCATATAGTGAGGCGCCAAGTTTCATTAGCATATTCTTTTCAGGCACAGTGACAAAAGTGATGATATATGTTTTCATTAGGATCTTCTATACTGTTTTCCATCAGAATTTCTTCTTATTTAAACCATCACTAAGCAACGTGATAATTATCCTTGCACTTTGCGCTATTATATTTGGGTCAATATCTGCAATAACTGCAAAAGATATAAGAAGACTGCTTGCTAATTCTAGTGTCAGCCAAATTGGTTATATAATTTTAGCACTGAGTTTTAACTCAAAAACAGGTGTATTTGCAGCAATTCTTCACATAGTAAACCACAGCATAATAAAAACATCTTTATTCATGGCTGCAGGATGTATTTCTTACAAATTTGATACAACAAAAATAGAGAATTTATCGGAACTCAAGAAATCAATGCCTTATACAGCACTTGCGTTTACTCTACTTAGTTTAGCATTAATCGGTGTGCCTTTAACAAATGGCTTTGTAAGCAAGTGGTATATAATGAAAGCAATTATCGAATCTCATGCGTGGATTTCCCTGATAGCTTTTGCTGCCGGTTCTTTTCTTGCACTAATATACATGTGGAAGATGGTAGAGAAAATGTATTTTGAAAATGATGCAACGTCACGCACTGGAATGACACTAGGCAAAATTAATGATGTGCCATTTCCTATGCTTTTCTGTCTATTGTTTATGGCAGCTTTAACAATAGTAACTGGAATATATAGCACTCCAATTCGGTTAGTAGTTGAGAAGTTGGTTTTTTGATTTTTATCTTTGTTTCATATTTTACTATACTTTAAGGTTATAAGTGTGGATAGGCTGAAGAAGATTCATTGGTTATTAGTCATTAACGTGATAGTGCTGTTTTGCGTTGGCATTGCTGTTCAATACTCTTCTGCTGGAGGAAAGTGGGTACCATTTGCGATTCACCAAATAGTCATATTCTCCTTCTTTTTCCTACTCGCTATAGCTATGCCATTCATAGAACTAGATTTTTATTTGAAGCACGCCTACTTTTTTTATATAGCAGCAGTGATTTCGCTGTTAGTGGTGAATGTTTTTGGCTCGCACATAATGGGTGCAACAAGGTGGATAAGAATTGGATCAATTAGTTTGCAACCATCAGAATTTGCAAAAGTAGGCTTAATACTTGCGCTTGCTCGTTATTTTGATAAGCAAAGTGTGTATAAAATGATGGAATTTAAAAGATTGCTTAAGGCGGTAATAATTATTTTCTTGCCTGTATTCTTGGTGTTAAAGCAACCTAATTTAGGCACAGCTGTGATAATGTTGTTTATAGGAGCATCAATTATATTCACAGCAGTAATAAAAAGAGTTCATTTAGTAATTTGTGGGACGCTTGGCATTTTTGCAGTACCTGCTATTTGGCCTTTTTTACGTCCTTATCACAAGCAAAGGATATTGTCGTTTTTGGATTCATCAGTGGATCCACTTGGAATAGGTTATAATGCGCAGCAATCTCAGATAGCTATTGGTTCAGGAGGTTTGCTTGGTAAGGGCTTTGTTAACGGAAGTCAAACTCAACTTGGATTTTTGCCGGAAGAGCGTACAGATTTTGCTTTTGCAGTGCTGAGTGAGGAGTGGGGCTTTTTAGGTAGCATGGCTTTAATTTTGCTTTATACCTTATTACTTGGCATAATTTTCTCTATCGCTTATAGGTCGAAAAATTATTTTTCTAAGTTAGTATCTATCGGGATTTTTGCTTTTTTTGGCGCTCATTTTTTTATAAACATTGGAATGTCAATAGGCCTCTTGCCTGTTATAGGCGATCCACTGCCATTTCTTTCCTATGGAGGAAGTACAACTGCTGCAAGCTTGATATGCATAGGATTATTGCTGGCAATAAAAGCAGATGAACAACAAAATGCTTGTATTTTACCTATGCTAAAGTAAAATTAAACTTTACTTAATAGTTTTTATGCTAGATGAAATGCGTGAGGAGTGTGGGGTATTTGGCATAAGTTGCAACCAAAGTGCTGCTTTTAACTCTATACTTGCTCTCCACGCTTTGCAGCATAGAGGTCAAGAGTCTTTTGGCGTAGTAACCAGTAACAACGATAAGCTGCACTCTTATCACTTTCAAGGTCAAGTGAGCAGCGTATTTGATGATATAGATGAAATAAAGAAATCCTTACCTGGAGATTGTGCAATAGGTCATGTTCGATACTCAACAAGTGGTAGTAAATTTGCAGTGCAGCCCATGTTTGGCAAAAGTGGCAAATTTGGGGATTTTGCCATAGCACATAATGGTAATTTAATTAATATTTCTCCGATACGCGAACAATTAATTAAACAAGAGTGCGTTTTTCAGTCAGATATTGATACAGAAGTAGTAGTGCATCTGACAGCAAGCGGTGAAAAAGATAGCTTTTTAGAGAGTTTTATATATGCATTAAAGCAAATACAAGGTGCTTATTCTTTTGTGGCAATCAATCAAGAAGTAGTTATTGGAGTACGTGATCCATCTGGAATCAGGCCTCTTGTTTTAGGAAAGTTAAACGGTTCTTACGTTCTTGCATCTGAAACTTGTGCTCTTGATATAATAAATGCAGAGTTTGTTAGAGAAATAGAACCAGGCGAATTAGTTACCATCAGTTCGGATAGTAAGCTAGCCTCAATGTTTCCTTTCCCACAGCAAAAATCAAGTTTTTGTATTTTTGAATACGTTTACTTTTCGAGACCAGACAGCATAATGGAGAATAGGTCCATATATGATATAAGAAAAGAAATAGGAAGAATACTTGCAGAAGAGAGCCCACCAAAAAACAATGTAAATATGGTTGTACCAATACCTGATTCTGGAATACCTGCAGCTATTGGATATGCAAAGCATTCAGGATTACCTATGGAACTGGGGATAATTCGTAATCATTACATAGGAAGAACTTTTATACAACCAACCGCTGAAGTACGTAAAGTGAGAATAAAATTAAAATTCAATGCTAATAAGCACACTTTGAAAGGTAAAAACATAATTTTAATAGATGATAGTATAGTGCGTGGTAGTACGTTAACAAATATAATAGTTATGCTAAAGGATGCAGGAGTAAAAGAGATTCACCTCAAAATTTCAAGCCCACCAATTAAGCATTCTTGTTTTTATGGAATAGATACGCCAGAGTGCAAAGATTTAATTGCTGCAAATAAATCTGTAGAGGAAATTAAGGAAGTTATAGGAGTAGATAGCCTAGCCTTCTTGAGTATTGATGGATTATATCAGGCTGTTAAAGGAGAAGTGCGTAACAATGCTACACCACAATATTGCGATGCTTGTTTCACTGGTGATTATCCAATTGGCAAATAGTCTACGCAAGATCTTAAGTTTTTAAACCGCCAAAATTTCTCTTGGCCTTTACTAATTCCGATTCTCGGAGTGCAAATATAATTTGGTTTGAGGTGAGATTCATAAACACAAAATTCGTGGCTTATAGTAAGGTCCCGTTTGTTATGTTCTTTTGTAATGTTTAATCTTTTGCACAATATTCCTGGTCCACCTAAGTTTGCTTCAAGCGGTTCAATGAGCTTTAATCCCCGTATTAACACTGCTGCTGGGAACCCTTCTGCTTCTGTTACAATATTTAAACAGTAATACATTCCATATATAAAATACACGTACGAAAACCCCGGCATACCAAACATTACTGAGGTTCGGTTAGTATAGCCTCTTGCCGCGTGACAAGCTGGGTCATTCATTCCTATATAGGCTTCAACTTCGGTTATTATTCCACTAAAGTTAGAAAATTTGAGGACTTTTCCCAATAACTCTCCAGCTACAGTTAAGGTTGGCCGCTCGTAGAAATTTCTTGGCAGTATTGTGCTACCCATTTTTATTTTTGTTCTGAGGTTCTATATAGAATTCAGTTTAAGAATTTCTGGATCCCAGTGTCAAGCACTGGGATGACAAGAGGGGAGCTACTTGAATGACAAGAAAATGGTACTGGCATAATAAGAAAGAAACACTGAGATGGTGAAAGAGAGAATATACGCGAGCAGCACCCATAGGGTAGCGCGTGACGCTGGAACCCAGTTTTTTTCTATTACCACAAACCATAGCTTAATTAGCTAGAATAGTATAACTAGCGAGTACGAAATGGAGAAGTTTCAATTAAAGATACAGTTTCAGTGCTATTAGTTAACATATATGCCTCCATTATTCTTGATATATAAATGTTAGTATATAGATACCATGCTAATTAGTCAATATAAATTATGATGTTTAATGTTGAAAGCTCAAATACTCCTTTGCTTGGTCGGTTAGAACGCGTCCTCTTGGTGTGCGCTTTACAAAACTAATTTTGATTAAATAAGGTTCTACTGTTTCTTCAATATTGCCAACATCCTCAGATAGCGCAATAGATATGGTGTCAATTCCAACAGGGCCTGAAGTGTTGAATAAAAATCTTAGATAATGCATATCAAGTTTATTGAGTCCCATTTTGTCTACACCCAATTTTAGCAATACAGAATCAGCGACTTCATAAGTGATTTTTTTATCATCTTTTACTTCAACAAAATCCCTTATTCTTCTGAGTAATCTCAAAGCAATTCTTGGAGTGCCACGTGCACGGCAGGCAATTTCCCGTGCTGCGTTTTCTTCAATTTCAGTGGAAAGAACTCTTGCGCCTCTTTTTATAATATTAACCAGTTCTTCAAAAGAATAAAACTCAAGATGCAAGGGAATGCCAAAACGATCTCTGAGTGGCGCAGAAAGTAATCCAAGCCGTGTAGTTGCTCCGATTAACGTAAATGGTGGTAGATCTATCCTTAAAGTGCGAGTAGATGGCCCTTCACCTACTAATATGTCCAGGCAAAAATCTTCCATAGCAGTATATAAAACTTCTTCGATGCTGCGATTTAATCTATGGATTTCGTCGATAAATAGAACATCTTTTGCATTTAAAGTGGTAAGCACTGCAGCCAAGTCTCCAGCTTTACTAAGTAAAGGACCAGAAGTTGCGCGGAAGCTGACCCTTAATTCTTTAGAAACAATTTGTGCTAAAGTTGTTTTGCCAAGTCCTGGGGGACCATACAATAAAACGTGATCTAAAGCTTCAGTTCTCGTCTTTGCAGCATTTATAAACACTTTTAAATTTTGTATTAAGTCTTTTTGCCCGACAAAATCATCAAGTTGTTCAGGTCTGATGTTGATATTGTGCACATCTTCAGTATATTCTTTATCGCACGATATTGATTTCATAATGTTTTAAGCGCCATGCGAATAATATCCTTGGTGTCCAGATTTGACGATTCGTCTTGTATTTTTTTTATCGTATCATAAGCTTTCATTTTTTCATACCCAAGATTGATCAATGCTGAAAGGGCATCTTCATTGATTGGATGAAAATTATTGTTATTTATTTCTAATTTACTCACTTTGCCACTTAATTCAGTGATGATTCGATTTATGAGTTTTTGGCCCAGTCCACTCATCTTGAGTGCTACTTTATCTTCATTCATAATTGCCAAAAACAGCTGTTCTGGAGTTAATTTACTCAAAATTGACATTGCAGTTTTATAGCTAACGCCGCTTACTTTGACAAGCAACCTCAAGCACTGCTGTTCTTCTTTGCTTATAAAACCATATAGCTGAGCGACATTTTCTCTGTTATTTGCATAGGTTTCGATAAGTAATTTAACTCTACTTCCGATGGAACATGCATTTAAAGTTTTGGCTGAGAGATACACCATATAGCCAACATCATTCACATTCAGGATTATGTGATCACTGCGCACTTCATCAACTATTCCGCTTAGATTTCCTATCATTTTTAGCACTGTATAGGGTTCAGTTTAAATACTCTCAGATCTTAGGTCAAGCAAACGAACATTATAACAGAGAGCCAAGTAGCTCATAGAAACGAAAAACTTCCTTGACACATTTTGCCAACATTTGCCGCTTCAAGTCTGTCTGCTATGACTTTTATATACTGATAATCATTATACTCACACCCCGGTACCACCGTTTGAAAGCACAGTTCAATGAATTTTAGAAAGTTCATGATATAATGTTGAAACCAGCGCGTGACGCTGGGATGATACCTGTAGCCCTACGTCATACCGCCGCGGTATTTCTTGACATAGATCCCGCTAACACGTAGCGGGATGACGGTTGTCGTTTAGCTATAAATGTTAAGAAGTTTACCAAATGAAAAAAAAGGCAAAAGAAACCCCGTTGGTGGTTGGCTATTTACTATGTACTAAAATATCGGCGTTTTTTTATTCTAAAACGCTTGATTAAGAGCGATTTAGCTGCTTTTAACTTGCAACTAACCTACACCGCAAGTGTTTAAGAAATTTACTAAGCAGGAAAAAAGGCAAAGAAACCCCGTAGTAGCTAGCATTCAAATTCTCCCTTGTCAATTTGACGTTTTTTGCTGTCTTAAACGCTTTGTAAGCGCGTTTCGGCTTATATAGGTAAAAACCTAAAAATTTTTAAAGACATGCGATGCACGTAGTGCGAAAAATTAAACATGAGACGCCAAATACCCTAAGTTTTTTGTCATTAACCTGCACAGATTGCGAAGATAAATAAATAGCTTCAGTTTCATGATAAGGGGGCTGGCGGAGTTTGTCAAGTAAGTTTTATGGCCTAGCGTCACACGCTGGAATGACACCGGATCTCACATTCATTCTACTGCAACGCAGAAAATTCGTACAATTGTGCATGATGTAGGGTTTCTGGCTAAATTTTTCTATTAAACTCACCTTTCCTCTATGTAACAGATTTCGTATTAAATTTTAAATTTAATGCGCCTAGATATACAAGCATTCCTAGCAAAACCATAGGTATAGAAAGCAACTGCCCCATAGTTAAATCAAGCCACAAATAGCCAATTTGATAGTCTGGTTCGCGAAAAAACTCAACGAAAAAACGTGCTATTCCATACCACATAACTGCAATACCAGTTAACGCACCGTGATACAGTCTTATTCTAGTCAAGAAAAACAGTGAATTTGCAACTGCAAAAAGTAGCAGGCCTTCAAAAAGTGCCTCATAAAGCTGGCTTGGATGACGCAGCAAATTATCACCACTTTCTGGAAATACCATACCCCATGGCATAGTTGTAACTCTGCCAAATAACTCTCCGTTTATAAAATTGCCTATGCGACCTAAAAATAAACCTATGGGAACTCCGCAAGAAACTAGGTCCAGTGCATAAAATATAGGAATGTTATGTCTTTTACACGAAATTATTACTGCAAGCAAAACTCCTATAGCACCACCATGAAATGACATTCCTCCTTCCCAGGTCTTCAATATCTCGATAGGGTTGCTTATATAAAGAACTGGATCATATATCAATACGTAGCCAAGTCTACCTCCAAGGATAATGCCTACAATAGTGGCTGTTAATAACGAATCGTAAAAATTCTTAGTAAATATTTTTTGGTCGTCTAGCTTGTGTAAATACCAATATGCAAACACTATACCCAAAACGTAAGCTAAGGAATACCAATATATAGAAACAGGACCGATGCTGAAAATTACTGGATTTAAAGACATATTTTGCTATAAATTATTCTTAGACAATCTACTTTTTTCACGATCCCACTCTCTCTGTTTTATGGTTGCTCTCTTATCGTAGAGTTTTTTTCCTTTTACAATGGCAATTTTAGTTTTTGCAAATCCTTTATCATTAAAATAGATCGAAAGCGGCACAACAGTTATCCCAGCGGTTTTGATTTGACCAATTAGTTTGTTTATCTCTTTTTTATGTAAAAGCAGTTTACGTTCCCTTTTTGGTTTATGATTTTTTCGGTTTGCAGCTTTATATTCTGCAATATGCATATTGTGCAGCCATATTTCACTATTTTTTTCGATAACGTAAGCGTCGGAAATATTTACTTTCCTTTCCCTTAGTGACTTTACCTCACTGCTTAATAAGACCATACCCGCTTCAAATTCTTCTAAGATGAAATATTCAAACCTTGCTTTCCTATTTTCTGCAATAACTTCCATATCTAAAGATATCTTTAAGCTTCAATATATTACAGAGTTTTTGATTTAATTCATAATATATCTTTCCTTAAAGAATCATTTAAGTTATACTGCAAACCATGAACCTTAGGCAAAAAATCAAGTTTTTTTCTCTGTCGTTTATAACTTTATTTGCTTTATGGATTATACTGTCTGGTTATTTTGAGCCATTTTTTATTTTTTGTGGAGTATTTTCTTCTATATTCACGTTGTTTATCTTTAGAAGGTTGATAAACGCTGAAAGAGCTCTTAGCCAGATTTTAAATGGTACAAGTAGACTGTTGTTTTATAAGCTCGTAAGTTATATACCATGGTTAATGTACCAAATTATTCTATCAAGTGTTTATGTAACAAAAAAGGTGCTACAATTCAAATCTAAACTTGAGCCAATCGTTATCCTAAGAAAATGCAAAGGACATAATGATGAAAGCATTGCGTTATTTGCCAATTCAGTCACAATCACTCCTGGGACTTTAACTGTCAATGTTGAAAGTAAGCAGAAAACATATTTATCTACCATGTGTTTGATAGATAAAGATCTTGAAAGCGGCATTTCTGAAATAGAAAACAAAATCTTAAAAATACTACGTTCAGTTAAGTAATTGCTTTAAATAAGTTAACAGCATCCTTATATTCCCTTACAAGGCTTTCAAGCATCTCTTTTGGAAGGCTATTGTTAACAATAGAACATAAATAATTATATAAATCTTCTAACCTTAGTATGTTATTTCTCTTCTTGCTGTTGAATTTATATGGAAAAATACCTTCCATAACTTCAATAGTAGTAGCCTTGTTTAAAAATACATTTTCACTTGTCACGCTTATTCTTGCTAAAACAGTGTTAATTTCAGGTTCGTCATTTGTATAAAAATCTGATAGCTGAGTTATTCTAATAACGTATAAAGTTACTATTTTTGATAAGCAATTATCAGCATATTCACAATTTTTTATTACCTCCCACTGAGTAACCTGAGATTTACCTATTTTTGCATTGTTCGGTAATTTACTCATTCAACTTTCTCCATTTAATTCAGTGTAATAAATTATACTAATACTTTGTTAAATAAATAATAACGCGATTACAAAAATATATACTGATAGTAGTATATTATACAAAAATAGTAAGCATTAAAGCTAGTTTAAGCTGGGTATATGGCGTTATTTTTGTGTTGTCCAGTGAGGTCCAAAATTAAAGGTCCACTTATAAAAGAGCTTAGTCTGCCTTCTTTGCTATAAAATAAGTTTTCCTTTTGAGCTGTTTTGTTAGTATTAACTAAATTTTAAATTAACTGTGCTACAATGAAAAAGATAAAACTCGGAATACTAATTTCAGGTAGGGGGTCGAATATGCAGGCCTTGATAGAAGCATGTCAAGATCAGAATTTTCCCGCAGAAGTTGCATGTGTTATCACAAATAATAGTGAAGCTGCTGGCTTAAAAACAGCAGAGCAAGCAGGAGTTTCAGCGTTTATTGTTAAGGATAAACCACTTGATGCTGATGAAATTCATGAAATACTTGTTCAACACAAGGTTGATTTAATTTGCCTTGCGGGGTTTATGAGAATTCTAAAAGCTGATTTTCTAAGTAAATGGAATAACAAGGTTATAAATATTCATCCCTCTTTACTTCCGTCTTTTAAAGGCCTAAACGCTCAAGAGCAAGCTCTAAAAGCAGGTGTAAAAATTACAGGTTGTACTGTACATTATGTCACTCCTGAAGTTGATGCTGGAGCCATAATTGCTCAAGCTGCTGTACCAGTGTTACCAAATGATGATGTTCAAAGCCTTTCAGAACGCATTCTAGCTGAGGAGCATAAGTGTTATGTAGAAGCAGTAAGATCAATAGCAGAAAGTATTAATTATTGATCTTGAGTGTTTCTTCCAACTTCAACAAAAAATAAATTTTCAGGATCCAGTAAAGAACTTGCTAATTTGTTTACTTCTTCTAGCTTTACATCATTAATGAGACTTACAAAATTATTTAGACGATTAATATCGCGATTACGTACCTGCATGCTATCCAAGAGCGCTGCTGTGTTTGCGTTATTAGATAGGGAAAAGATAAAATTATTTACTATACTAATTTTTGTATCTTTAAATAATTGTTCATCAATTCCTTCCTTTTTTATCCTGCTCAATGTATCTCTTATTGCAGATATGGATTGACCTGCAGTAGAGCTATCAGTACTTAAACCCCCAGCTATAATATTTGCATGCGTATAACTGGCCATAGAGGCACTAATACCATAAGTAATTCCAAGATTTTGCCTTAGTTCTTTCATCAGCACTGAATTCAGCCCCATACCACCAAGCGCATTAACCAAAACTTGAGCATTATAGTAGTCTGGATCTTCATAAGCTATACCTTTTTGAGCAAAAAGTATCACACTTTGTGGTATATCCATAAAAATGTTTTTATTCTCTGCAGGACCAAAATCATTTTTCACAGGTATTTTTCTAACTTTTGATCTTTTTGACGGCAATTTAGATAAATATTTATCTAATAATGTAATAATTTCTTCTTTTTTTGCACAACCAGCAACACTGATAACTATGTTATCTTTAGCAAAATTACGCTTTATGTATGTTAAAACATCATCTCTAGTAATGTTCATTATAGTGTCAAGAGTACCGTACATACTTTTTGAGTAAGGATGTTTTTTAAACAATAACGTATCTAATTCTTTTCCAGCAACAAAATAAGGATTTTTTTCAAGATTATTAAAATTAACCTTGGCAACCTCTAAAACCCTACTTGAACCTTCTGAATCAACTTTAGGACGCATTATAGCATCGCTAAGCAGTGAAATACTTTCTTCTAAATTCTCAGACAAAGTATTTAGTGAAACTTCAAATGCTTCTAAATCAGCGTTAAATCTTAGGCTTATCCCTTTATCTTCGAGCTTTTTCGCAAAATCTTTGGCATCATTTTTTCCTGCCCCTTCTTGAACTATAAGAGAAGTAAACCAAGCAAGCCCTTGTTTTTCTACATTTTCATATGCATAACCTGCATCTTTAAACGATATATTTAGTGAAACTTTTGGTAAATCACAGTTTTCAACAAATAGAAACTTAAACCCTTTACGGGTGGTGATCTCCTCTATATTTAAGTTACCACTTGCTTGTAAATTAAAGCTTAGGCAGAAAAAAAATAGAAGTACAAATTTACTTATTCTCATTATCATCTCCTTTTGGTAGCAAACGACCAACTAATTTGTTAGCAGAAAAAATAGTACGAATTTTGTTATTTACATCCTCTAGGTTGACATCATTAATCTTGCTATATGAAATATCTATTTCATCAAGTGAAATACCAAGTGCAAGGTGAGGCGCATAAAACATTGCTATATGAGTTAAGTCAGATAGATTATCAAACTGTGCTGCTTTATATCTATATTTTGAGTTTTGTAATTCTTCGCTAGTCACTCCTTCAGATATGAAGCTATTAATAGCATTTTCTAATCCTCTTTCAACAACATCCAAATCAACACCGCTTTTTGGAATCACAATGATATCAACAAACCCATCACTAAAGGTTAACTTATGATAGCCAGCATCTACTGATACTGCCACATCTTTGTCTAGAACTAAGTCTTTGTATAGCCGACTGGACTTGCCACTCCCTAAAATGTCGATTGCTAAATCAACAGCAAAAACCTCTTCAGTATGTTTAAACTTAGGCGCTTTGTAACGATAAGTTAATATTGGCTCTTTGACTTCAGAGCTTTTAACAGTTAACACCATATCTGCATTATGCACTGGCTCTTCATTTGGATAATGCCTAATTACTGCCTTAGACTTAATGTCACCATATTTTTCTTCTGCTAGCTTCACTACTTCATCAAATTCCACATCACCAACAATCAGCAACATTGCATTACCAGGGTGATAATAACTATCGTGAAACCTCACTATGTCATCCTGATTGTAAGTTTTAATATCGCTCTCCCAGCCAATAACAGATCTACCATAGCCATTACGGTAAAATGCACTATTCATTTCTTCCCATAACAAGTTGTTAGGATGATTATCAAATCTCATCTTTCTTTCTTCTAATACGATGTTTTTTTCTCTATCTATTTTGTCTTGAGTAACATTAAAATTGCCCATTCTGTCTGCTTCAACTTCCATTGCCAGTGGTAAGTCATTTTTAAGGACTAATTCGTAGTAACAGGTATATTCCTTAGTAGTAAACGCATTAAACTGGGCCCCCATGCTACTCATAGTGGCTTCTATATCTGTGAACTTCCCTGTAGTTTCAAACATTAAATGTTCAAAGTAGTGAGCCAATCCTGCTTTGCCAATTGGATCATCCATTCCCCCAACTTTGTATATTACTGCATGTAAAACGGCTGGAATCCGATGATTAGGAACAACATAGACATCTAGTCCGTTACTGAGTTTAGCATGTTTTATGTCGTGCTCTATGCTTAAAGCCTTCAAAGAAATTGGGTAAGTAAAAAAGAGTGCAGGTAGTATAAGAAAACTAAAAAACTTATGAAGCATTATTTCGACCTAATATAAAAACAATTATTTTATTCCTCATTTTGTTTGGAAATAAACATATCGTATATATACCACTTATATAACAATGTAAACATTCCACAAACTATAGATAAATCCGCTAAATTAAAAGCTGGCCAATACCAATCATCAATATGAAAATATATGAAATCATATACAGCTCCCCAATAAATCCTATCAACTACGTTTCCGATTGCTCCACCAATCATCAGAGAAAACCCAAGGTAAGTTGACTGATCATCAGACTTGTATATCAAGTATGCAAGTATACCAATTATTAGTATTGAAAATGCTGAAAAAAAGAAATCGCCATGCGGTAAAGCGCTACACATTCCAAAACTAATGCCTGAATTCCAAACTTCAACTAGCTTTATAAAGCTAGCGATCTCAATTGATTCTCCCTCATCAATCAATGAGTTTATGTACAATTTGCTCGTTTGGTCAATCAATACTATAATTAATATAACAATTAAGCATAACTTTTTCATAAATTTGCCTTTAACCTATAAACTTTAAGTATATCATAATTTATCTGTTTTGTTAACTCCTCAATACTATGGAATTTTTTTTCTGACCTTATGAATTTTAAAAGTTGTATATTAACTTTATGATTATATACGTCTTCATCAAAATCGAATATGTGCATTTCTATTATAGGCTTTTTCAGATCCTTAAATGTAGGTCTCATACCAATATTGACTACTCCATATAACCAATTTGGGTTATTATAAGAAAACATCACTTTAGCGTAATATGTACCAAATTTTGGTTTTATCATGCAATCTTCTATAGGAATATTTATGGTTGGGAATCCTATTTCTCTACCTCTACACGCACCCTTTGTCACAACACCAGAAACTTGATAAGGTCTACCAAGTAATTTATTAGCAATTTCTATTTCGCCCCTTTGTACATACTCTCTGATTGAAGAAGAAGAGCAAATTTTGCCGTCAATTATTAATGGCTCTAATTTAGTCAAAGAGTATCCATATGTTTCAGAATATTTCTCTAGAGTTAATATATCACCCAATCGTTTATGACCAAAAGTGCAATTTTCTCCGACAATTATGTGTTTAGCGCCATATTTATCTATTAAAATCTCACTGATAAAGTTATCGCAGCTAACCTCAGAAAAACCTCTACTAAAATTAATAATATACAAGTAATCTATACCATAGCTGCTGATTAGTTCCTTTTTTTGTTCTTGGTCTATTAACCTAAAATTGTTTCTACCAAATAAAACAGTTGATGGGTGAGGCTCAAAAGTTAAAACTGCAGAGGGTAATCCTCTTTCTTGTGCTACCTTCTTTAGAGTAGAAATTGCGAATTTATGTCCTAAATGAATGCCATCGAAATTTCCAAAGGTTAGTGCTATATTATTTTCTATCCCTTGCTCACAATTATAAATAATTTTCATACAATTTGATGTTTTTACATGTTTCTTATATATAATAACTATATTTTAGCAAGCTACGGAGATAAATTGTGAAAAATACTAAAGGAAAAGTTATAATATATGTAAAGCATCACTGCCCATTCTGCAAAAAAGCAAAAGAGTTACTGGATAAAAAAGGTGTGAAATATGAAGAAATCGATGTGCTCAAAAACTCAGATCTATTTAACGACATAAAATCAAAGTATAACGTTAGAACAGTTCCACAGATCTTTATTAACGATAAGCACATTGGGGGGTGTGACAAATTGATGGATCTTGAAAAAGAAGGAAAGTTGGATGATATGCTAAATAATAATGACAATCACACTGATGTCACAACCTACACAAACAGCAATGATGAATGTGGAGAGTGTGTTATACCACATGATGATTTTATGTAACTTTTTATCTTGTTTTGTCGTGTAATACGTAAATGAAAACTAGTATGCTCACTTTAAACAATTCTTAATGAATTAAAAATACAATTCATTTAGTGAGTTTTTTTAGTGGGAAAAAATGACAAAAAATATTTCAATTATTAGCAGAAACTTAATTAGTATCGAATTAGTTAACAAACAAGATTTAGAGAATTTCATCAAGATTTTCACAGTGCTTGATAAACATATAGCAGCTAAAACACTTTTTAAAGAAGAAGTGAGAATAGAGTATAAACAGCACAACGGCAAAGAAGTTGTTGAATTGCTAAAAGATACAGACTTTACATATCATGAGGTTGAAAATGTATTGAACCACCTGAGTAAACATGGAATGAAGGTGCCCAGCAGTGTTATAGCACACACCCTTTTTGCTGCATACAATCACGCACTTGAATCTAAGAATGTAGCATTTTCTTTTTCTGAAGGCTCTCCACAATTTAATATCAGAGTGAGTAAGAACATCTTCATAATAACTCCTATGAGTGAAGAGAATTTGGAATTGAATTCACAAAGTAGCAAGACATTAATAGAGTCGTTACAGAGCGAAAAAAATATTTATGATTGTATAGTAGAAGAAAATACCATTAAAGTTATAGTGCATTCTGAAATACATCAAGCTATAAATTTGATTATAAAATCACTGATAAAGTCTCGCCTTTTAGCAAAAGAGGAAGAAGGAAAATTCAAAGAGAAATTAAGACAACTTGCCTTTAAGGATCAAGCTTTTGTTGAGTATTCCAGTATCAAAACCATCAGTAGGTATCCACATAATCATCCTCTGAGAAAGCATGAAAGTATTACTAAGGACATAGAAAATATTTTATGTGATTTCATAACAAACGAGAATAGCGAGTTTGCTATAGAGCGGTTAAATAAGCTGAGCTCAGCAGTTTCTCCGGATACTCCAAGAATCATCACTAAAACTATAGATAAACTTGTTAAATTTCATTAAGGTATACGAGAGCCAATAGACTTCTTGTATTACCTTCTGTCATCCAAGTAGCCCAAGCTACTTGGTTCTTTTTTTGGGTTCCAGCACTATGTACATAGCTGTACAAACATTGTAGCCGTTATTCAAGTAGCCCACAGAAACGAAAAAACTTACTTGACAAACTCCACCAGCCCCCTTATCATGGAAGTGAAGCTATTTATTTATCTTCGCAATCTGCAGATTAAAACGACAAAGGGAACTTTGTATTTGGCGTAAATCATGCTTAATTTTTTGCACTATGTGCACCTCGTGTCTTTATAAAACTTCTGGGTTTCTACCTATACAAGCCGAAACGCGCTTATAAAGCGTTTAAGACATCAAAAGACGTCAAATAGAACAAGGGAGAATTTGAATACTAGCTACCCTAGGTTTTCTTTGCCTTTTTTTCTGCTTAGTAAATTTCTTAACGTTTATAATTTAGGTTAGTTGCATTTAAAAGCGGCTGAATCGTAGCGTTTAGAATAAAAAACGCCAATATTTTGAAGTACATATAAATAACTAGTCACCAACGGGGCTTCTTTTGCCTTTTTTTTATTTGGTAAATTTCTTAATGTTTATAGCTAAACGACAACCGTCATCCCGCTACGTGTTAGCGGGATCTATGTTAAGAGATACCGCGGCGGTATGACGTAGGGCTACAGGTGTCATTCCAGCGCGTGACGCTGGAATCCAGGAATTTTATCAAGTATAAAAGTTATGTTAAAATGCATCATTTTATGGAAATTTAGATCCCAGTGTCACGCACTGGGATGACAAGAAAGGGCTATTTGGATGACAGGCTAGCCTGACAACCGTCATTCCGCTACGTGTTGACGTGCTTAACAACGTTACAAAAAATAATATCGTAGAATTCAATAGGATAATCCCTAGGGAACTCCTGCGTCCAAAGAGTTAAGTCATGTTGATGCTGTTTGAATGAGCTGACATAAAGATAAGCCAAATTTTTACAAGGAAAACATTTCAAGCAGCAAGACATCTTTGATTGAACCAAATTTATGGGGTGAGCAACTGCGCTACCACTAAATCAACAAATCTATAATAGGAGGCTATGAAAACGCCAAAACTGACTGGTAAATTAGTATGCGATATATATGAGTTAACAAATAAAGATAGAAAGAATATACAAAAACTAGCAAGAAAAATAGAGGAAGGGAAAGGTATTGCTGGAAGGTTCAGAAATGGAATATTAAAAAAGTCCAGCTATAATGCAAGCACGATTCTTTTAGCGAAAATAACTTACGAGTATCATGGTAGAGAGGAGACGTTGTCACTACTACATTATGCTATAAGTCATAAAAATAATCAAGCTGTAAAAGATCTTTTAGAGCATGTCTTCAAATTAAGAAGAAAGAAGTTAAGAAGTGTGGTATAAGATATATTTTGAGATGTACCCAAGCGATATAAGTGACAAAGAATGGAAGATAATAGAGCCATATTTTGAACCTAAAAAGACCGGCAGACCAAGAAAACATAGTATTAGAACAATTATTAACGCAATCCGCTATATGATGAGAACAGGATGTCAATGGAGACAACTGCCTAAAACCATGGAAAACAGTGTATAGTTGTAATTCGCGATTGAAAAAAAGTGGGATATGGCAAGAGATTCATGATTTTCTAGTTAAAAAAGTAAGAGAGATAATTGGTAAGAATGAAACTCCATCAGTGGGAATAATAGATAGCCAATCAGTAAAAACTACTCAAAAAGGGGATCCAGAGCTGGCAAGAAAATAGAGGGCAGAAAACGCCATATCATTGTAGATACTGTGGGTCTTGTAATTGCTGCCGAAGTACACAGTGCAAGTATTCAAGATCGCGATAGTGCTCTAAACCTTTTTGCTCAGGCTAAATCCCAACCTTACGGAAGTTTTTTGCCGATCAAGGGTACACAGCAAAATCGATGTTTATTGGAAACTGGATGTTTGCTAACAATTGCCAAGAAATTGGTTGATACAGGATTTCAGGTTATTCCTAAACGTTGGATCGTAGAACGCTGGCTTTCCAATTTTAGACGTATGAGCAAGGATTATGAGCATTCTCTTCTCACTTCAAAAACTAATATCTTCTTTAATATGATCACTATTATGCTTCACAAATTAGCTCATTTTTTAGTTTGAAGGGAGTGTTAAATAAACCATACGCGTCAAGTTAAGGAAAAAAAGATATGAAGGAGATAGAATAATAAGGTATAAGTTCTCCCAGATATGTTTTTAGTGAGAGAACTAACGATGAATAAAATAACTTGCCTATCAAATAACCTCAACAAATTTTTCAATGAAAGGGCAAATGAGGTGTCAATTGAAACAGAAAAGGAAGAGAAAACTGAGCGGTTCATCATTCATCAAAGCTATAATTTTTGGCAATATAGGAATTGAAAATTGCAGCATAGATACAATGTGCCAATTATTAAACGAAGAATCTGTGGTAATGACGAAACAGGGTTTAGATTTCAGGTTTACTAAAGAAGCAGTGGAATTTATGAAAAGAATGTATAATGAATCTATGGCTTTATTTAAAAATATCTTGCAAGTTGATTGCAGAATCTTGCAGCAATTTAAAAGCGTCAAGTTATTGGATAGTAGCTATATTAGCCTACCTAACAGTATGGAGAACATGTACAAAGGGTATGGCACTAGTTACATAGGTTATGAGAGCAATACTAAATCTGGAATAAAGTTACAATTAGTTTTTGACTACTTAAATCAGACATTGGATCAACTTAACATAACGGAGGGAATAAGAAGGGTATAGGGAACATTTGAGCGATATATCAAGTGACGATTTGCTAATATCTGACCTTGGTTATTTTGTGCCAAAAACAGATCAATGAAACAGGAGCTTATTTTATTAGTCGTTGATACCAATATATATGCTAAATCAAAAAATGGAGTTATTGGAATGTTTAGAGGACAAGCTATTTTTAGAAACTGAGGTATTATTGGGAAAAGAAGCAAGGATTAGAGTAAGGATTATATGTTATAAACTAACTGAATATGGCCAGAAGAAGAAAAGCTAATAAATTGGCAAAATCGCATGGATATATACCTTCTAGAAAGAACCAAAAGTTATTGAGTTGGTCAATATTCATAACTAATGTTCCAGAGGATAAAATTAGTGCTGAGCAAGTATTACAGAGTAAGGTGGCAAATTGAGTTGTTATTTAAACTATACAAGAGCTATATAAGACTTGATGAACTAAAAGGGAAGCCGCATAGAATATTGTGTGAATTATATGCTAAATTATGTGCAATTCTCATATTTCATGAGTTGTACAAAACTAAAAAAGAATACAGAACTCAGTTTAACAAAGGCATTTATTGAGCTAAAAAGACGGGTTAGAGAGTTATTTTTAGTATTAACCAAAATTAATAGTTTAAAAGCATTTCTTAAAAAACTCACTATAACTTGGTCACGATTTTCATTAAAAGACAAACGTAGAAGGGCTAGTGTATCCACTTTAACCTCTCTAAATTTACTCACAATCTCTTAACTTGACGCGTATGCTTTATTTAACACTCCCTTTTGTGATTACAAAAACCTGGTAATTACCGACAGATATGCAGTTTACAACCACTTCAGTGATGAAAAACGACAAATTTGTTGGGCTCACTTATTGAGAAATTTCGAGAGGTTATCTCATAGTTGGAATAGTGAAGTAATGAGACTTGGCCATTGTTTAAAAGATGCAGCTAATGGATTGTTTGCATTAAAAAACGCTTTATCAGAAAATGAAATTAGTATTTCAAAGTTAAGCCAAAGAATTACGAACAGTACTGCATGATAAAAATATCTTATATACTTGAAGCAAAAGGAGCTTCACTAACGGTAAAGGGTATTATAAAATCCGAGCCAATGATGTGGACATTTTTGGATGACCCAGGCATTAACGAATAACCATGTTGAGCGACAGATACGGCATTATGTAGTCTATCGTAAGAATTCGTATTTTACACAGTCGGTACAAGGAAACATGTTTCTTGAACGGGTGATCTCATTGTACCTAACCTGGAGGCAAAAGAAGCTCAACCCTTTTCAAAATCTCCTATCTATTGTCTCTTAAGCCACACCCCTGAACGGATACATGTTATCAGTTTAGAATGAAGTTAAGGTTTTGGCTTCTTCTCCAAACTCTGCTGAAAATTTTTGTACATGTTAAAAACATCTTGATAATTGAGGTGAGTGTAAACTTGAGTGGTCTCAAGACTCGAATGACCAAGCAGTTGTTGTATTGATCTTATATCAATATCTTCCTGAAGCAAATGAGTAGCAAAACTATGACGAAATGCATGTGGAGATAAAATTTCTGGCAGATTTAATATTCTCCTTATTTTCTGCAAACGATTAGCCACATAAGTTCTTCCCAATTTTTTTCCTCTTACTCCTAAAAAAAGATATTGTGCTTCATCATTAATGCCAAGATAAGGACAGGCTTTTACATATTCCTGTATACATTTTTTTACTACCGGAAGAATAAATACCTGCCTTTGTTTATTTCCCTTACCTGTTACTATTAAACTTTCATTGTTAATATCACTAACCCTAAGGTTCAACGCTTCACTGATTCTTAAGCCTGTACCATATAGCAGGACGATAATTGCAATTTCTCTTTTTACCACCCAAGGTTCGCTCAAGTCAGATAATTTCATTTCTTTCACCAAAGTTTTTATATCAGGTATTGATAATGCTTTGGGCAGAGTTCTTCTCTGAATTGGCCTTGATAAGGAAAATACAGCTTCATTGTCTATATTGTGGTTGTTTTTTATGTACTTGAAGAAATTTCTGATTACTGACAATGCACGAGCGTTAGATCTTGCATTCACACCTCTTGCGTAACGAGAGGTAAGCCAACTTCTTAACTCAGGTACGCTCAATTTTTCCAAAGTGCCGACATTTACTTCTCCACCAATGTGAGTATTTAGGAAACTTATAAGATCCTTCAAGTCCCTCATGTATGACTCTAAAGTGTTTGGTGAATAAGATCTGTTGCACCTCAGCCACTCATACCATTTTTCAATGATTGAACCGAGGTCCACAGTTACTTTTTGAAGAAAGCATCGATGCATGCATCGCGGAAAGCTTCGTTTATATCAGGGTGAGAGTGACAAATTCTGTATATATCCTCTGCTGCTGCGCCATATGCCATTGCAACCGCTGCTTCGTTGATTAGCGTATCAGCGTATGCCCCTATGATATGCACACCTAGTATTGTATCTGCTCTGCTACAAGTCAGCACTTTTACGAATCCTTCAGCATCATCAGTGATTTTTGCTCTGCCGTTTGCAGCAAATTGACATTTACCAACTTTGTACTTATAGCCAGCATTTTTGAGTTCCTCTTCGGCTTTACCGATCGAAGAAACCGCAGGGTGAGTGTAAATGACAGATGGTATAATTTCATAATCAACGTGAGGTGACTGTCCTGCTATTATCTCTGCAACTGCCACTCCTTCTTCCTCTGCTTTATGAGCAAGCATTGCTCCACCAATCACATCACCAATAGCAAATATTCCTTTCACATTAGTTTCATATCTGTTGTTAACTTGAACGAAACCGCGATTATCTTTTTCTATTTTTTCATCAATACCAAGACCATCAGTACATGGTTTGCGTCCTGCTGCCACCAATACCTTATCCGCCTCTATAGTGTTTGTTTGATTATCTTTTACAGAGCAAACTTTCACACTCAAAGAGTTACTACTTTGTTTTATTCCCTCAACTTTAGTGCTAAGTAAAAATTTTATTCCTTGTTTTTGTAGACTAGAAAGTAGAGACTTACTTAATTCTCCATCCATTGCTGCAGCGATTCTGTCAAAAAATTCTACTACAGTGACTTCAGACCCTAGCCTCCTCCATACAGAAGACATTTCAAGCCCTATTGCCCCGGCTCCGATTACGACAAGTTTTTTTGGTACTTCAGTTAAAGACAATGCACCAGTTGATGAAATAATACTTTTCTCATCGATATTAATTCCTGGCAAAGAAATAACGTCAGAACCGGTTGCAATTACTATATTTTTTGTCTTCAGCACCTTATCTTCAACTGAAACTTCAAGATTACCTTGGTCAAAAGAAGTAATTTTCCCAAGTCCATTGATTTTAGTGATTTTGTGAAGGCTAAACAGATATTCTATACCTTTTCCAAGCTCCTGAACTCTGGCGTCCTTATAGCCTAGCATTTCTTTTAAATCGAAACTTGCATCCTTAATTTTTATGCCAAGCTTCGACAGATCATTTTTCGTGTGAGCATACTGATAGGAAGAATGAAGTAGTGCTTTGGAAGGTATGCATCCAACTCGCAAGCATGTACCACCAAAAATGCTATTTTTATCTATGCAGGCAACTTTCAATCCAAGTTTTGCAGCAGCGATAGCACACTTATAACCGCCTGGACCACCACCTATAACAATCAGATCATAATCAATCATAAAGAACAAACCTATTTTCTAAAGAATAAACACCATTTCCCTCAGTTGTTACATATATTTTATCGTGAGTAAACACTGGAGTGTGAAACACATTACCAGGTACTTTGACTACCTTTCCTGCACTTTCAGATCCAGGAAAAGCAAGCATTGAACCTTTATTGCTTGTCACCCACAGTGTATGGGCATGCACAATTGGAGCAAACAATTGCGTATTTTCTATTAAATCAGATGCCCAGACTGTTTCTCCATTTTTTATATCCAGGCCGATTATTTTATTATCTTCAGTTACTATAAAAATTCTTCCGCCTTCTTTTTGTTTCTCTGCAGGAATAAGAGGACTATAATATGACTCAATGTCTGATACACTTTTTACTTGCAGTGACTTTGACCATAAAATATTTCCTGATTTCACGTCAATACCATAAATATAAGAATTGTTTGTAGCTATTAAAGTATCGCCAAGCACTCTCGGTGTAGTAGTTACATCTGTGAGCTGTGTATCCAAAAGGTTTGTAGCCAATTTTTGGCTCCACAATTTTTTACCGTCTTCATTAAAAGCTATTAACTCACCATTTGAAAATGGTGCTATTATTTTATCGTTAGAAGTTGTTGGCGATATGGAATACAAACCTCGAACCTCATTGATACCGTTTTGATAAGCCCAAACGGAGCTGCCATCTTTTATATCAAACACGTAGAGATAATTATCAATAGTCAATACTACCAATTTATTATTTATTACTGCTGCTTTCCCTCTTACTGGAGCTCTCAATTCTTTTTCCCACTCAATCTTGCCAGTTTTTGCATCTATTGCGTGTAAAGTGTTATCCACTATAAAGAAAACATTTTTTTCATAATGCGATAGGCTCATGTTACCAATTTTTTTCCTATGTGAGAGGTGTAATTTCCAATTCATAGCCTTTGAGTTATCAATATCAAAGGAATATAAAGCGCCGTGCTTGTCTGATAAAATAACGCTATCTTCTGTAAGCACTGGAGCTACATATCCTTGAGATAGTTTTTTACCCACTAGACTTATTCGTTCGCTTGCCATTGTGTAACTGCTACACAATAACATTATTATAACAATTATTACTTTCATTACTTAGTTGAGAACAAGATTTATTAATATACATACTAGAAATCTTAATCACAATGAAAATGTTCTTGTTGTACGTTGAAACATTGATTTATGAACAGAATGTTATATTATTATGTAAAAACCATGCTCTTAGAGCTCATCCACTATGCGGCAACGTGCATAGCTGTATGAACATTGAGATATAAAAGTAATTTATACCAAGAAGAAAGATGTCATCCGAGTAGCCTCTTATAATGTCATCCCAGTGCTTGACACTGGGATCTAGTCTTTATCATGCAGCCATTTATTTAAAGTTAAGTTTTCTGGATCCCAGTGTCAAGCACTGGGATGACATCATCCTTTTTTGGGGATTCCAGCGTCACGCGCTGGAATGACACCTTACTTAACCGTCATACCGCCGCGGTATCTCGCCGCTGCGGGATCTAAGTTACTTTCGCCAAGTCCACCACGTCATACCGCCGCGGTATCTCTTAACATAGATCCCGCTAACACGTAGCGGGATGACGGTTGTCGTTTAGCTATAAGTATTAAGAAATTTACCAAATAAAAAAAAGGCAAAAGAAGCCCCGTTGGTGACTAGTTATTTATATGTACTTCAAAATATTGGCGTTTTTTATTCTAAACGCTACGATTCAGCCGCTTTTAAATGCAACTAACCTAAATTATAAACGTTAAGAAATTTACTGAGCGGAAAAAAAGGCAAAGAAACCCTAGGGTGGCTAGTATTCAAATTCTCCCTTGTCTATTTGACGTCTTTTACTGTCTTAAACGCTTTATAAGCGCGTTTCAGCTTATATAGGTAGAAACCTAGAAGTTTTATAAAGACATGAGGTGCACATAGTGCAAAAATTAAGCATGCCAAATACATTAAGTTTTTTTGTCATTAATCCACTGCAGAGATTGCGAAGATAAATAAATAGCTTCAGTTTCATGATAAGGGGGTTGGCAGAGTTTGTCAAGTAGTTTTGCATTGTGAAAACAATTATCACAAAAATCCTATATCACCGGTCATGAATACGTTATTTGCCCATTCGATTAATAACTTACCTCCTGGTAAATCTACTGAAGTCTGTTGGGCAGTCAGATATCCACGTAGTGTGGATGCAACAAGTGCTGCACAGGCTGCACTACCGCATGATGCAGTAATGCCTGTACCTCTTTCCCAAACTCTTAAAGCTATTTCTCCAGACTTTTCAACTTGTGCAATACTAACATTAATTTTCTGAGGAAATAGTACGTGATTTTCTAGCTTTGGTCCTAAATTTCGCAATGGTATTTCACTTATGTTATCAACAAAAAAAACTATATGAGGGTTACCAATATTTACTGCAACAGGATCTTTTAGCATTTCAAGCTCTATAGGTAAGTGAAGAGTGTCACACTCAGTAGACAAGGGAATTTCATGCCATTTTAGCAAAGGTTTACCCATGTTAACCTTTATGGATTTATCACCAACTTTAAAACACTCTAAAATGCGTTTGTTTACCAGCTCAATAGTGATATACTCAGTACCTTTTTCTGACATTATCAAATATCCAACACAGCGTGCTGCGTTTCCGCACATTTCAGCTCGACTACCATCAGCATTATAGATATGTATAAAGCAGTCTGCAGCATTAGACATTGTTATAATTATCACTTGATCACAACTGCTTTGATCATCAATTTGTCTATAGTTCCAGTCTAAATTGTTTGTTGAACGTGAGTCTATGATAACAAAATTATTGCCAGTACCGTGCATCTTGATAAAATTTTTAGGACCTTGGCCACTCATCATAAAAAAATATTTCTTCTATTGGTCTTCTTTTTTTCTTACTTATTTCGGCGCCCTCTTCTTCGTAACCAACCGCTATCACTGACATTACATTAAAATCATCGGATATGTTGAATCTTTCTACTATTTTATCTCTATCAAATCCACCCATTTGATGAGCCATTAAGTTCACAGATGCAGCCTGTAGCATAAGTGCATAATTTGCTGCACCAGTATCATGACTAGCCCAAAGATTTTCTCCTTTACCTCGTTTACGGAAGTTTTTAGCACTTAAAGATATGATTAACACTTGTGCATCTTTTGCCCATTTTTGATTAGATTCATCAAGACAATTTAGCAGCTTTTCCCATGCGCTTTGATTGTTCTGTTTATTGCATATCACATATCTCCAAGGTTCATCACCAAAACATGAGGGAGTCAGCCTTACAGCTTCCATTAAAATATCCATTTCTTCCTGAGATATTGCTCTTGTAGTATCGTATGAACGTCCGCTGTGTCTTGCTTTCATCAATGATAATAGATCTTGTTTACTCATCATTTTTAATTTAATAGTGCATAAATAATTCATTGTAGCACAATATGAGCAAAATTTAAATTGCAAAACCTCTTATACACATATATTACATTTAATAAGTTATTTTTATTGGGAAGGTATGTTTATAACACAATCTAGCAGCAGATCAACACTGGCTGAAATATTGTCTTGCGTTTTACTTTTATTCTTGATGGCTCAAATAAGCGTACCATTGCAGCCTGTGCCTATCACATTGCAAACTTTAGGAGTAATGCTTATTGGGCTTAAATTTAACCGCAGAACAGCATTCTATTCTATGCTTACATATCTATCACTTGGTGCAGCAGGATTTCCTGTTTTTGCGAATTTTTTTGGTGGTTATCACATTTTTCTCGGACCAACAGGTGGATATTTAATTGGCTGTTTAGCTGCTGTTATGGTAATGAGCAAAGTAAATGAATTACTGAACTCTGAATATAAATCATTTGTGTGTGATTCTTTAAGTTGTCTGGCTGGTACAGTTGTAATCTTTATTTGTGGTGTTAGTTGGCTTGCTGTTTACTTGGGTCTAAGACAAGCAATAATGGTGGGTGTTTTACCATTTATCCTTCCTGGTTTGGTAAAAATTTTTCTACTCGTAGCGGCTTTGCAGTATTTGAAAAAGTGATAAGGTTTCGTCCTCATCATTTCATGTGCACCCTCGCGTTTCGGAGATATGGGTATTCTCAGGGTTTTGTAGAAAATTACAAAAAGATAGCAAGTAAAGTAATCAGTGATCCTAATGCTCAAATCGAAGTAGTTGATAGCCTTGACAGTATATGTAGTGCCTGCCCAAACCAGACTAAACAAGGTAAATGCACTACACAAGCTAAAGTTTTAGAGCTAGATAGAAGGCATATGGGAATTTTAGGAATAAAAATTGGCGAGACTTTAACTTGGAGTGAAGCGGTAGAAAAGATTAGAGAGAAAATGTCTTTAAAGAAATTTGATTACGCATGTGAGGGGTGTAATTGGCAGAAATATGGAATGTGCAGAAGCGCCCTTTTGAACTCACTCTAAATAGTGTCAGCCAATTAATAATATCTTTATTATTGTATGAGATAGGTAATTTAGCATTTATGAATTTGTAATGTGTTACGCATAGCTCAAAGAAATAAGGTTTACTGGTTACACGCTGCAGCCAATGCCACAACACTAGGATCTATGTTTGTCTGCATGTTAATTTGCGTTGTGATTTTATGGAGCTCTTCTGTTACCTATGCTAGTGAAAATTTGGAGATACAGAAGGCCTTTGATAGTGTTGTCAAGCATATAAAAGCTGATAAAAAATATAAAGATCTTGATGTTATCGAGAGAAAAAGTGACAAATTTAATATCAAAATTTCGCAGAATTCTGGCAAGAATTTTGACATATACTCTATTTTAAAAAAAGCAAAAGATTCCTTTGAGTTAGGAAATAATGAGACAGCTACTTCTCTCCTTAATCAGATCATCACAAAGTTTCCTTATCATAAAAATGCTTTAATTGGATTGGGAAATATTTATTACGCTAATAAAGAATACAAAAAAGCTGTAGAGATTTACACAAGACTGTTAAAAGAATACCCTAGTAACCCTTACATATTAAAAAATTTTCTGACGATAATCTCACAATATGATCCTGATCTGGCGTTGAGTGAAATGTTGAAATTGTATGATATACATAAAAATTATGCTCCTTTATTAGCAAATTTAGGTCTGATTTATATGAAAAAGGAGGATTATGTAAAAGGTAAAGAGTATATGACAACTGCTATTTCCCTTGATGAAAACAATATTTTTTATACCTATAATTTAGCTGTTATTCTAGATAAACTTTCAGATTTTAAAAATGCTACAATATTCTACTTAAAGTTGTTGAACATGGCTACAACTTCGAAAGATGTGAGTGAAAAAATACCTTTATACAAAGTGACAGCAAGACTAAAATTTATAAAACTCCACAGCACGCACCCAAAGATTTCATAAAAGCTTATAGCTTACCTAAATCTAATTTATCGCTATTTTTGTTTACAATAATAATATTGAGCTATAGAATTAGATTAAAGGGGCAATTAGCTCAGCTGGTAGAGCATCTCGTTTACACCGAGGAGGTCGGCAGTTCAAGTCTGTCATTGCCCATTTGCTTAACTGAATGTTAATATTATTAATTACTTCAATCAAAATATAGAAAATGCAGGATAATATAGTACCAATCTCAATAGTAAAAGAGCTGGAAGATTCTTATCTCTCCTATGCAATGAGCGTTATCATAAGCCGGGCTATACCTGACGTGCGAGATGGATTTAAACCTGTTCATAGGCGCATATTATATGCAATGTCAAGGGCTGGATACGATGCTGGTAAGCCATATAAAAAGGCGGCTCGTATAGTAGGGGATGTAATGGGGAAATATCACCCACATGGTGATGCAGCTATTTACGATTCCTTGGTTAGAATGGCCCAAGATTTCTCTCTTCTTTTACCACTTGTTGATGGACAAGGTAACTTTGGTTCGATAGATGGAGATCCACCCGCTTCGATGCGATACACAGAAGCAAGGCTTCAGAAGGTGTCACACTTTTTACTAAATGATATTGACGAAGATACAGTTGATTTTAGGCCAAACTATGATGGAAATGAAACAGAGCCTGTTGTACTGCCTGCAGAATTTCCGAATCTATTGGTAAATGGTGCAAGCGGTGTTGCAGTTGGTATGGCAACCAATATTCCTTCTCACAACCTTGGAGAAATAATAGATGCTTGTATGTTATATATAGATAATCCTGAAGTTACTTTGGATGAGTTACTTGAAGTGATGCCAGGGCCGGATTTCCCAACTGGGGGAACGATTCTTGGAAGGTCTGGAATAAGATCAGCATTTGCAACGGGTCGTGGATCAATTGTTGTGCAAGGCAAGACTCACATGGAAGACCTGCCACAAGATAGGCAAGCAATAGTGATTGATGAAATACCTTACCAGGTAAATAAAGTAAAATTAATTGAGAAGATAGGTGAGCTTATAAAAGAAAAAAGAATTGATGGCATAACAGAAATTAGGGATGAGTCTGATAAGTCTGGTATTAGAGTAGTAATTGACCTCAGAAGAAATGCTGAAGCAAGTTTTATACTTAATCAAATATTGGGACTGACTCCACTAAGAAGTAGTTTTAGTGTTAACACTTTAGTTCTGAGCAACAACAGGCCTGCTTTGATGTCATTAAAAGAAATCATAGCTGCTTTTGTTGATTTTAGAAAAGAAGTACTAATTCGAAGAACAGAATTTCGTCTAAGAAAAACGAGGGAAAAAGCTCATATATATATAGGGCTCTACATTGCGGTCCTCAGCATAGATGAAGTGATAAAAATCATCCGTGGTGCAAAAGATCCTGCGGAAGCAAGTAGAGAACTTTTAAATAAAGAATGGAAAACTTCAGCTGAGATAAACACAATTATTGGATTAATCTCAGACAGCACAAGCTTTTTGAAAGACGGAGTGTATAGATTAACTGAGCTGCAAACGAAAGCTATTCTTGACATGAAATTGCAACGTTTAACAGGCCTTGAAAAAGACAAATTAGAAGCTGAGCTAAGTTCAATGATCAACCTGATAAAAGAATATATCGCTTTTCTTGGCTCAGGAGAGAAGTTGATGAAAGAAATAAAAAACAATCTACAAGAAATAAAGAACAGATTTGCTGTGCCGCGAAAAACTTCAATAGAGGAATCAGATACGGACATTGAAGCTGAAGATCTAATTCCACAAGAGGATATGGTGATAACCGTAACTATGAATGGTTATATCAAGCGTGTGAAGCTTTCTCATTATAGAACTCAGCGTCGTGGTGGAAAAGGAAAGCTAGGACAAGGATTAAAAGAAGAGGATGTAACCACAAAATTATTTGTTGGGAATACCCACACTAGCCTTTTATTCTTTTCTAATATTGGCCGAGTTTATAGATTAAAAGTTTATAAGTTACCTCTTGCAGAGCCAACTGCACGTGGAAGAGCACTTGTTAATATATTCCCGCTTAGCGATGGTGAAACTATAACTAATATAATGCCATTACCAAGTGAAAATGACGAAAATCAAAACATAGTTTTTGCTACTGCTCATGGGAACATAAGGCGCAACTCTTTAGCGGATTTTCACTATATTCCAAGCAATGGAAAAATAGCAATCAAGCTCGATGAAGGAGATAAGTTAATATCAGTTAAAGTATGCAATGAAATTGATCATGTTTTTCTTTCAACAAGATTCGGCAAAAGTATCAGATTTGTTGTAAGTGATGTGCGTCAATTTAAAAGTCGCAATTCAGATGGCGTAAGAGGTATCAAACTTGCAAAGAATGACAGCGTGATATCTATGACCATATTAAATGGGATAGGTGTAGCAACAGAAACAAAAGAACTTTACTTAAAAGTTCCACTTGCAAAAAGACTGGGGACTGCAATTAATAACTCCATTGATTCTAAATTGGAAAAGACTTTGAATGATTTAGGAATAGATAACGAATTATTCTCAAAACTTGCAGTGAATGAGGAGTTTATATTAACTATTACCGAAAATGGCTTTGGTAAAAGAACTTCTGCGTATGAGTATAGAATAACTAACAGGGGTGGTGTTGGTATCACCAATATTCTTACTACCAACAGAAACGGTAATGTTGTTGCTAGTTTTCCAGTTGAGCAGGGTGATAATATCATGCTTATTACAGATAAAGGAAAGTTAATTCGTATTTCAGTAAATGATATCAGAATTGCAGGACGTAGCACTCAGGGAGTCACTCTGTTTAAAACAGAGAGTAGAGAAAAGGTGGTGTCAGTAGCGAAAATTGAAGATCCTGATTCCACTGAAGATAGTATTTCTGAAGTTGAAAACTCTATCTCTTCTCAACTGTAGTACAAGTTAAACAAAAAGCGCAAGTTTTTGTTGATTAATACGCAGTATTTAATTTAAAATATATACTTATGGCTAAGTAGAGATCAATGGACAAAAATTTAACTAAAAATAAAAAACCACTGGCAAACAAAGAGGATAAAAAAACACCTCCCGTTAAAGATCTTACTAAAAATAAGGGTAGGAGAGATTTTATAACATTAACTACATGCGCTATGGCGGGTATAGGAGCTGCAAGTGGACTTTGGCCACTGGTTAAGTCTATGAATCCTTCTGCTGAAGTTCTAGCAACTTCCACAGTGGAGGTGAATTTGTCTGGAATCCAGGAAGGACGCGGAGTAAAAGTAAAGTGGCAAGGTAAACCAGTATTCATTCGTAGACGCACAAAGCAAGAAATTGAGGTTGCAAGAGCTGTGAATGTAAAGAACTTGAGAGACCCTGAGTCAGATGAACAGAGAGTACGTGAAGGAAAAGATGAATGGTTAATCATGATCGGAATATGTACACATCTTGGGTGTGTACCGGTTGACCATGCTACAAGAGATGGTAATGGTTGGTTCTGTCCTTGCCACGGTTCATATTATGATACATCAGGCCGAGTAATTGGGGGGCCTGCACCAAAAAATATGGTTGTACCTGATTATTTTTTTCCCAGTGAGAATGTTGTGGTAATTGGCAAGAAGGCTTAACGGAACTCGTTAAAAAAAACTCATAGGATCAACATCTATTATCACTGCAGTACTCGAATTCAAGTTACAATTTTTAATCCAATATTTCAGCTTTTTTTGTATAGATAGACTGTGCTTATTGTGTATTTTTAGCAACACCCTATACCGATACTTATTATTTAAGAAATTTATTGCTGCTGGTGATGGACCAAGAATTTCAAATTCCTTTTTGTCTACACCTACATTTTTTTCCTGGATACAAGTAGTTGAGCTACTTGGATGACAAAAAAGAGATTTTACTATTTCATTCGCTGCTTTTTGTGTCGCAATCTGATTCTTACCACAAATTATAAGCGCTATTAATCTGCTAAATGGTGGCATTTCGGCTTCACGTCTTGACTTAAGTTCAATTTCATAAAATGAGTCCCTTTTTTGATGTAGCAATGCTTTTATTATTGAACTTTCAGGATTATTGGTTTGCACTATTACCATTCCTTTTTCATTGAACCTTCCTGACCTGCCTGCAACTTGGTGCAATAATTGATACGTCTTTTCCGCTGCTCTTAAATCAGAATTTTCGAGGCTCAAATCTGCATTTATTACTCCAACCAAAGTTAATTTAGGAAAATTGTGCCCCTTAGCAATTATTTGTGTGCCGATTATAATGTTCACCTCTTCTTTCAGTACCAAGTCAATTACGTTACTAACCAACTTTTGATCGCTGCTTATAATCGCAGTTTTTGCGTTTGGTATTAATTTCACCATTTTTTCAAGTAACCTTTCAATTCCTACACCATAAAGGGAAAATGACTGTTCACTCTGGCAATCAGAGCATTTTTCTGGGAGTTTTAATTGATAAGAGCAATGATGGCACAAAAGAGCATTTTTTTTCTTGTGATATGTAAGCCAAATAGCACAATTTAAGCAGGAAATTTTATATCCACACTTTTTACAAACTGCCAGTTGTGCATACCCTCTGCGGTTTAGAAAAAGCATAACCTGCTGTTTTTTCTCTATGGTTCTTTTTATACCTTCAAAAAGCTCAGAGGAGATCCATTGCTTGTTGTTCCTCATATCCACTACTTTAATGAGTGGCAATTCTGCGCCACCGAATCGCTTGGTTAGCTTTACATGATTGTAATTCCCGCTTTTAACATGATGAATCGTTTCAAGCAGTGGAGTTGCTGACGATAAAATTACTGGAATGTTTTCAATTTTGGCCAAGATTATTGCCATATCTCGAGCATTATATATAATTCCCTGTTCTTGTTTAAAAGATGAGTCGTGCTCTTCATCAATGATAATCAATTTTAGGTTTTTATAAGGCAAAAAAAGTGCTGACCGTGCACCAATAATTATCTGCGCATTTCCACTTGCTATATTGAGCCAATTATTCCGGCGAGTTTTTGGAGTGAGCCCTGAGTGCCATTCAACTAAGTTTTTTGATATTTGACCGCGAACACGATTTACCAATTGTGAAGTTAAAACAATTTCAGGCAAGAGGATTAAAATTTGTGCACTGTTTACAGTTTCTACCAATTTTGCAACTACGGATAAGTAAACTTCTGTTTTTCCAGATCCTGTCTCACCGTCAAGTAAAGTCACTGAATACTCATTCAAGCTGCTTATTATTTTATCGCTAGCTATCTGCTGTTCAGGGTTTAATTGGCAACTTATTTCACTTATTTCCTGCTTCTGCTTAGCACAAACCAATTTATCTATGTGGTTTACTTTTAATACTCCTCCCATTATCACTTTTGCAAGCATACCAATAGGTATTAAGTTATACTGCGCAACCCACTCTGCAAATGCAATCAATCTTGGTCTAATATTTGGTAAATCGATTTTTTGCTCAACAAATTTTAATTTCCGATCGCTCTTGTCACTATATTTCCAAACTATCCCTATTAAGCGTTTTTTGCCAAATGGCACCACTATGTAATCTCCAACGGAAACTTCAGTATTTTCCTCAACTGCATATGAAAATAACTGATCAATTGGAAGTGGTAGTAATACATCAACTGTTCTTGTCATAGCAGCCTAAGTTTAGCACTGTTTTGAAAATATTCGTTTTGATTTTTTCCTTCAAATCAGGGTCAGAGTTTATTATGCCTTCTATATCTTTCCTAATTTGCTCTGATTGCTCTTTTGCAAATTCTATCTGTTTTTCTATATATTCTCTGGCTTTTCCTGTGGCATTCTGTAAGCGGCACTTGTTTGCATATCGCTTAAATTGCGCTCAATTGCTCTTAGCTCTTTTAATTCTTCTTGCTTTTGTGAAACCATACACTCTTTTACCCCATCGTTTTTTGCGATGAATTCAGCATATTTTTCCAACAGTTTTGCATCTAATTTATCGGTTTTTGCAAAGTGATTGCAGGCTTTTGCAAATGCATATGCCCGATTTGGGTGAGCTCTATGAACAACTATGTTATACAACTTTATTACAAGTTTCTCATAACCTCCTGTTTACACATAACTTAACAAATACGTTAGCTTGTCTACCTATTTTGCCATTCTGCTGAACGGATACATCCGAGTAGCACATTCTTTACTTTGTGGTTATATCTTTTTTAATATAAAGGATATATACTTATGCATTATATATTTTTTTGTATGAGGAGTTATATGAAAATGAAGAGATTATGCGTTTTGGCTGTGTTGCTTACTTCATCTCTAGCAGGTGCAGCTACTAATAGTGCAAGTAAGTCAGAAGATCAGTACTATGCAGGTTTAAACTTTGGTGCTGGATGGGGTGGCGGCTTTAAAATGAAACCTAGCGTTGTTTTTGGTTATCATCATGACAAAAACTCTAAGTTTGAACTTGAGGTTCTCACTGACATAAGTGATATGTTTGGTACAGAAAAGAAAATGGGGGCTAGCTTATTAGCCAACTATCGTTATTACCCTGACCTTGATATTGATCCCGTTAAGCTATATGTCAGCGGAGGTTTAGGAGGATACCTACAAGTAATACCTTTTGGCTTTGGTGAAGGTAGTGAAAGCAAAGATTCAAAACCTAAAGATCCAGGAGCTATCACTACTTCGAGTGCAGGTGAGGCTATTGGAGCTGCTGAAGAGAATAAAAAAGAGCCCTCTGGTCTATCTTTAGTAGACAACATACTGGGTTCTATTTCCTATAAACTGAAGGTTGGTGTTGATTATGAAATTGCCCCACAGATAGTTGGTACAGCTGGTGTTACCGCAGGCGGGCAACTAAGTGGTATAAAAGCAAAACAAATACCAGATGCAATTCTGGAGGTAGGAATACGTTATAATTTTTAATACTGCTACTTAGTTCATAAAGGTAGAGACAATGTTGAGGATGAAATAAACAGCATTAAAAAAATCTGGAAATATATGAGATACTTTTCGAATATGGCTTTGAACGTTAACTATAGATTAGAAAAATGATAAGAAAGAGGGTAAACTCCAGTATTTGTAACCGTTCACGGATTATGAGAATGAATAAAGAACTAGGTCCAAAGTATGATGGTATGGGTTTAGTATAAATAATTCAGGATGCTTGTATCCACTGGTTACATATAAATTCATAAGGTTTTGAGAGTTTTGAGTCTTTTTGCGTAATATAACAAAGTTGTAAAGGTGTAACCATAATTCCTCCTTCGATGGCAATTTCTTATATATCATACCATCACACTTTGGACCTAAGCACTCCGTTCAACAAGCTAGAACTGCTATATTTGAATACATAGAAATTTTTACAAAAAACAGCGTAGACATTCTGCTATTAATTATTGCATTCCTGAACATTGTGATTCATCATTCTTTTTGTAAAAAATTTTCTTAACTTTCTCTCCACTTTTTCTGGGTAAGGTCACAGAATTTTTTACTGGAAATCTTAATTTTGTCTTAGCAATAAATCAACTTAAGGTCATAATATCTTGACATTTATTTAATGTTGCTATATAATAGCTATGTACACTTTGTGTACTATAGCAATAAAATTACCTTGTAATAGGTGTATTGGACCCGAGGGCAGTACTCGGCGTCTCCACCATGTTTTTTAATTTATACGGGGACGAATAAGGATCGACATGCATAGTAAAGATGGTAGCTTTGCTCGGTTAGACACCACCGCTAAGAGTTCATAATTTAAATGCAAACGATAACTTTGCTGCTGGTAGTAATGAATGTTGTGTTGCTGCTTAATTTAGCACAACCAATTTATTACTAAAGCACGGTTCAGGGAACGCCGGGTAACAGAAGTTCCCCAAAAGTTTATGTATGTGAAAGTTATATGGAGCAAACAGATTACAAAAAATTGCTTAATTCTGCTAAGTTTCAAGTTATCAAAAAGACTTTAGATATTATATCAGGTAATGGTTTTACCCCTTACTTAGAAATATTATTTTTCACATATTTTAATGGTGTGACCATGCCAGATCGTTTAAAAAAGTCATACCCTACTCAAATGCTTATTATATTACAGCATCAATTCTATGATTTAAAAGTTTCTGAGGATAAATTTAGCGTCAGTTTGAGTTTTCAAGGAAAACAAGAGCGAATTACTATACCGTTTTTTGCTATTAGTGAGTTTCGTGATAAAATTTCAGGGGATGTTTTAATATTTAGTATCGATTCTGATAAAGAATACAAAAGTGAAAAATGTGCTGAAAAATTATCAAACGGCAGTATTATATCCATAGATCAACTGCGTGATGAGTAATTTTTGTAAACAAAAAATATTAATAGAAAGAAGTGGTCTAACTTAAGTAATAGAATAGAGACCGCAGATAAATATGCTAAATCTTTATTAACGCAGATGGCAAAATTTTTCTTACATATCAGCAACTTTCTTTATTGAAAAGTTTAGAAAGATGTTGTAAAATTATTATAGTAGTAGACTTTGGTAAAATTTATGGCGGATTCAAAAGTTAGTGTAACTTTCAGTAGTGAAACTTCAGGCTGTCTTATCGACTTAGCTAAAGTCACTAAAAAACCTGTTCAAGAGCTAGCGGAAAAGTTAATGCAACAAGCAATCGACGAAATAGAAAATATGGGAACAGCTAGAATCATTGAAGAATATGAAGCTAATTGTGAAGAAAAAATAGAGGTTAATGAAGAAGTCTGGAGAAAAATCCTATGTAGTTAGATGCGATAGGCGTGTTCTTAAAAAGGATATTCCAGCATTACCAGCAAAAATAAGATCAATTATCATAGACTTTATAGATAACGATCTCGCAATTGATCCGCTTAGTGCTGGTAAAAAGTTGCACGGTGAGTTCGAAGGGTACAGAAGGGCAGATATCAATAACTATCGTATTGTCTATTCCGTAGAGCGTAGAGTAGATGTTGCTTCAGTAAAGCACAGACAAGGTATTTATAAGCAATCACTGAAAAAACCACGAAAACGCTAAATATATTTTTCAAACTCCTTTTCTATCAAGTTATATAAATACTATAGAGATTATATATTTTTATACACCACTCCTTCCTCCTACCTTAGGTGCAGCTCAAAAAATGAAGTTTTTTTTGGTTCAGCAAAAATAACATTTTGAGTTTAAAAAGGCTAAATACTTGTCTTTTATATATCTTTCGTGTAATAGATATGTATGCATCCAATCATATATCTACTCAACACGTTACTTGATCTTTATAGCTTCATTCTAATATGTTGGGTTGTCTTAAACTGGCTGGTTAAACTTAATATGGTGAACATATATAATGAAACTGTCAGTAGCATAATGCACATCTTGAACCAATTGACATATCCACCACTAAAGATTATTAGAAGATATATACCACCGTTCAATGGATTAGATTTATCTATAATGATATTGCTAATAACAATTCACTTTGTAAAATATACAGTAGCTTACTACTTTAGGTAGATGTTAAAAAAATATCTAAAATCAGCAATATATCTATCCCTTTTAATATATGTATATATATCAGTTTTTAGCTACAACTATAAAGATCCTTCCTTAAACACAGCTACAAATGAGGAAGTGACAAATTTAGGTGGAATAGTAGGTTCATATTTAGCTGATATATTGGTTCAATTTCTTGGATTAACTAGTGTTACAATAGCTACAACCATAGTTTACTTGTTGATCTTCAGGCCAGCAAAAAGGCTGCTGAAAATTCTCTATTTAATATTAATTAATTTAGGGATATGTGCTATATTACCACAACTTTCGCTAGGCATCACTGCAAGGTACAGACACAGTGGAATAATAGGGAATGCACTCGTTAATAACTGCCCGTTTTATGTATTTGTGATAGTAACATCAATAGGTCTTGTAGGATCGGTTGGTTGGAAGAGAGCAATTTACTCTCTATTCTTCTTATGTAAAAAAATAGCTTGCTTATTTGTAAATGTTCCATTCTTCAGATCACATAAAACTGCTGAATATTCAGTTGCACCATTAGTAGTAGAAGAAAAACATAGAACTAAAATCACTACTAAACAACAACCAAAAGAAAGACAGAAAAAAGCTACCGAAGAAATTTTTAAACCTTCCAGTGAGTTCGAATTTCCAAGCATTCATTTACTTTCTAAAGCAGAGGAGTCTTTGCAGAGAAAGCAGCTGAATGAAATGGAGAGCAATAAAAATTTATCTCTGTTAGAACAAGTCCTGAGTGATTTTGGCGTGCAAGGAAAAATTATCAGTGTATGCTATGGGCCGGTTGTGACTTTATACAAACTTGAACCACAAGCTGGTACGAAATCTGCAAGAGTAATTGGCCTTGCAGATGACATTGCACGTTCGATGAGTGCACTCTCTGCACGTATTTCAATAATTCGTGGGCAAAATGCTATGGGAATAGAGTTGCCGAACAAGGAACGAGAATTTGTAATGCTGCGTGATTTGCTTGAGTCACCAGAGTACCAAAATGCAAGCTTAAATCTTCCGATTGCGCTTGGCAAAGAAATAAGTGGAAAACCAGTTATTGCAGATCTGACTAAAATGCCCCACTTGCTCGTTGCTGGAACCACAGGGTCAGGTAAATCAGTTGCGATTAACACTATGATTCTTTCGCTCGTTTATCGACTCAGTCCTGATGAATGTAAGATGATAATGATTGACCCAAAAATGCTTGAGCTTTCAATATATGACGCAATACCACATCTCATAACGCCAGTAGTAACAGAGCCAAAAAAGGCTGTTATCGCTCTTAAGTGGATAGTGAAAGAAATGGAAAACCGCTATCGCATGATGTCGTATTTAAATGTACGCAATGTAATAAACTATAACCAAAAAATCACAGAAGCGATGAATAGTGGAACAGAATTGGAGCGCGTTGTGCAGATTGGCTTTAACTCAACAACAGGCAAACCTTTGTTTGAAAAAATACCAATCAAGATGGAGACATTTCCGTATATTGTAGTGATCGTGGATGAAATGGCAGATTTGATGCTTGTTGCCGGCAAAGAGATAGAGTGCTCTATTCAACGTTTAGCTCAGATGGCTCGTGCTGCAGGAATACACATCATAATGGCAACACAACGTCCATCTGTGGATGTGATCACAGGTGTGATAAAGGCGAACTTTCCAACGAGAATCAGTTTTGCTGTTACTTCTAAGATAGATAGCCGTACAATACTTGGCGAACAAGGGGCTGAACAATTGCTCGGTATGGGTGATATGCTCTATATGGCCTCTGGTGGTAAGATCATTCGAGTTCACGGCCCATTTGTAAGTGATAATGAGGTGCAAGATATAGTTGATCATCTAAAAATGCAAGGTGAGCCAAATTATATGGAGGAAATCACCAAAGAAGATGAAAATTCTTCTGTGGAATCAGAAGGTGAAACAGAGGATGGAGAAAACGACCTCTACAATCAAGCAGTGGCCATCATTCAAAGAGATCAAAAAGTTTCAACCAGTTACATTCAGCGACAACTTAGAATAGGCTATAACAGAGCTGCAAATATTGTTGAAAGAATGGAAAAAGAAGGAATTGTCAGCTCTCCAAATTACTCAGGAAAGAGAGAGATATTGGTTGAATAACAGGGCTTCTTTCTTAACTTAAGTTTCTACACCCTAAAAAAGCAAGTCAAATAAAATTATTAAAAGGTCAATACATAATGACAGTTAATTTAATAATAATTTAAACATTGGGAATGTAGAATTATAATATTTAATTAACTAGGGGGTTAAAAATGGGTATAACTAAATTTGTGTTCGGTTTTGACAAATCAGATGTAACAGCACTGCAGGAAAGCCAACTAGGTGATGCTACGCAATTCCAAAAAATATCTGATCTGTTAGGAGAATTGCAAAAAAGCCAAACAGGTGATGCTGAGAAATTTCAAAATATACTCAGTGAGCTGGGGAAATTACAAAGTAGTCAAACAGGCGATGCTACACAATTCCAAAAAATATCTGATCTGTTAGGAGAATTACAAAAAAGTCAAACAGGGATGCTGAGAAGTTTCAGAAGGTACAAGAGTATTTAGATGGCCTGCAAGAAAAAGTGGAAACACTCACAGAAACAGTAGCAGATCAAGAAAAAACACTACTAATTTGTGCCATAGTCAGTGCTGTTGCCGCAATAGCGATAACTTCTTTTGTTGCATTCTGTATCTATCAGGGAGTTAAGTGTGAAAGGGAGAAAGAAAAGAACTTGTCTAAAGATACACCAGACGCAAAACTTAATAATGTAGATGCTATCGATGGCAATGAAAAGAAGCATATGCAAATGCCAGACTAAGTTGCATAACACTCTTCTTGAGAAGGTGTTACGCAACTTGTAGCACCTTACTCTTCTCTCAGCCTATGTAGGTTTTTTTGATAGCAAACATATCACTTTTTAGAAAAATATTTGTAACATATTATTGTAAAGTTAGTAAAGATTCTGGTTTACTTAAAGTTTGTTAATTGCTATCTTTTAAAACACGATATTTACTATAGCACCATATGGTTTTCTCTAAAGTTTTATTTATATTAATGTTTTTGGTTTCTAGCTTTTTTACTGTGCATAGTGCTGAAGCTAAGTCTAAGGTAAAGCTCAGTAAGAAATACATACCTCCTGGTAACCCTGGTGGTGCAAGCTTTCATACAGATGAGGATTTTGCTGAGTCATATAAACTGTATGAGAAGCGTAGGGAATTGCTCAAGAAAAAAAAGTTACAAGATCGAGCTATAAATAAAGAAGATCTAATCAAAAAATTAAAAGAGAAAAAAATTGCTAGTCTTGATAATGAGCCAAATGACATGGAAGCGTGCATAGTCGACGATGAAGAGAGCGCTATGATAAATCAGCATGGTATTAATATCGCACGTTTGAGGGGGGCTGTATTTATAGATCAAGATCCGGTTTCCCAGTATGAAAGTAAGCAGCATGAACAAGAAGGGAATTCAACACGAGAAAAAAAAGTTTCTCCTATAAATGTCACTATAAAAGAAAATCCATCAAGAAAAACGTGCTCACATGATTCTATTGCTAATTTGAATAACAGAGCACAATATAGCTTGAATGGTTCAAGTTCATTTGGGAGTGTAGCTGACACAGTAAAATAGTATCACAATTAATAAGTATGCTAGATAAAGGTCTGATATTGAATGATGATGCATATGAATTATCGCCGATTTCCAGGCACAAAACTCATGTTGTAGAAGTTGGAAAAGTAAAGATAGGCGGAAATAATCCTGTAGTCGTACAATCTATGGCGCTTGGTGTGCATATAGATTCTGATGATATAAAAAGTAGCGCAAAACATTATGCAAAAGAGATAACAGAACTAGCACGTGCAGGTTCAGAGTTGGTACGAATTGCTTTGAACTCAGAGGAAGTAGCAAGGGCCATACCTTATATAGTAGAGGAAATAAATAAAGAAGGTTTTGACGGTAAAATATTGGTAGGCTGCGGACAATATGAGTTGTACAGGCTAGTTCAGGATTATCCAGACAACATTAAGATGCTGGGTAAAATTAGAATCAATCCAGGCAATATAGGCTTTGGCGACAAACGTGATGAAAAGTTTGAAAGGGTGATAGAGTATGCAATAACACATGATCTTCCGGTCAGAATTGGAGTAAATTGGGGTAGTCTTGATAAATACCTTTCACAAAAACTAATGGATGAAAACTCCTTGTCCAGTGATCCAAAACCTTCTGACGTTGTATTACGCAAGGCACTTGTAATGTCTTCTCTTAATAGCGCACGGAAAGCTGAAGAAATTGGCCTAAATTCAAACAAAATAATCATTTCGTGTAAAATTAGCAAAGTGCAAGATTTAATTTTAGTCTATACGGCACTTGCAAAATCTTCCAATTATGCGCTGCATTTGGGCTTAACTGAAGCTGGTATGGGCAATAAAGGTGTGGTAAACACCACAGCGGGTCTTACTTACTTACTACAAAATGGTATTGGAGATACCATACGGGCTTCTTTGACTCAACGCCCTGGTGAATCGCGTACTAATGAAGTGATAGTGTGTCAGGAAATATTGCAGTCTATAGGCTTGCGACACTTTAACCCTCAAGTTAATTCATGTCCTGGTTGTGGGCGCACGAGTAGCGATCGTTTTCGTATATTAACTGAAGAAGTGAATGGCTATATAAAAACTCATATGCCGATATGGAAGAAAAAAAATCCAGGTGTAGAGCATATGAACATTGCTGTTATGGGATGCATAGTAAATGGTCCTGGAGAAAGCAAACACGCAAATTTGGGAATCAGCTTGCCTGGATATGGAGAAAAACCTGTTTCAGCAGTCTACAAAGACGGCAAGTATTTCAAAACTTTACAAGGTGATAATGTCTCTGAAGAATTTAAGGTAATTATTGATAATTATGTAAAGGAGCATTACACGTAACCTTTCACGGTTAATTAATAGATAAATCGCAAATAAAAAAAGAAAATTAAACCTTGTTTTTCTTTTTTCGCTATTAATATATTTATAACACAATTGAGTTTAAATAGTTGGTATGAAAACCTTTTTACGAAATTTCTTGCACTATCTTCTGTCATCCCAGTGCTTGATACTGGGATCCATATCTTTTTTTCTTTGGTCACGCGCTGGAATGACACCCAAGACGTGGTGTAATAGTTGTACAAGAATCCTACTAACTTTACTATTAATTCTATTTCCACTTTTAGCATCATCTATAAGCATTGAGGACATCGAAGAAAATTGCGATTACGAATATTACCCTAAATTAGATTCTTCTTCTGCTGATGAGTTACACGTTATAAAGCGAAATTATTATAGATACGGTAAGGAATTAAAAATACTAGCAGATGAGAGGATAAAGGAGATCACTTTAGGCACTAGTGATAAATAATTGTAACCGTTCACTGCTATAGCTAACTCAAGAAAGGTTTCCCTACGTCATACCGCCGCGGTATCTCAGCATAGATTCCGCTAACGAGTAGCGGAATGACGAATTTGTTGTTTTTCAAATTTTAGGTAAACCTAAGCCACTTTACTCAACTTCTTTAGCTCCGCCTCTTGAATCTCTGGATGTATTTTTAACTTCATTTAGCACCTTGCTATAAAGACTTTGCTTTTCCTCGCTACTTAATAATGCACAATGCTCCTTTAGCTGCTTGGAAGTTTGAGATAGAAATATATTGTTACCCTTGTTGAAAACTAGTATATTAAATGCCTATGCTGTGACAAGCTAAAATGAGAAGTTCACACTTAAAATAGGTATGTTTAAGACCACTAAACTCATGAGATCCATTTATTGGGGTTTTAGGCACTTTATGAGGGGGTTATAAAAAGATCTGCAGAAAGGCACATCTAAGGTGCGTGGTAGCATTCTAAAGTCATCTATGGAAGACATTTTTTTCATCAACACATTCAAAACTTAACTAAAAATAAAGAAGTTGAATATTTCTTCAGAATTGTGTATAATTGTTAATGTCCCATAGGTTTACTTATTATGGCTCTCTCTAAATTTCTCAATGTGCGAAATGATTATGCATTTAAGAGAATATTTGGTACTGAAAAGAACAAAGACATTCTTATTCACTTTCTTAATGATATATTAGATCTTACTGATGACAACCAGATTAAAGATGTCTCCTTTCTCAGTCCCATTCAAGACCCTGTTATTGCCTCTCAAAAGCAAAGTATTGTTGATGTTCTCTGTGTTGATTCTACAGGGGTCAAAACCATCATTGAGATGCAAGTCGCTAAAACAAGGGGCTTTGAAAAACGTGCCCAATACTATGCTGCCAAAGCTTATTCAAGTCAAGCTGATGTAGGTGACCAGTATCATGATCTTAAAGGGGTTATCTTTATTGCTATTGCTGATTTTATCCTATTTCCTAATAAGCTGGCTTATAAGTCTGATCACGTGACTTTTGATAAGATGACCTTTGAACATGATCTCAAAGACTTTAGTTTCACTTTCATAGAGCTACCAAAGTTTAATAAGACAAAAGAAGATCAATTAGAAAATATTGTTGAAAAATGGATCTATTTTTTTAAGCACGCAGATGAAACGAGCGAAGAGGATCTAAAAAAAATAATAGGAAGTGATGTAATTATTGGTAAGGCTTATGATGAGTTAAACCAATATAATTGGAGTAAAGAAGAACGTCTTGCATATGATCAAGCTAAGAAACGTACCGATGATTATTTATCTACCCTTGAAGAAAAACTTCATGAAGGCATCCTCATAGGCAAAGAAGAAGGCATCCTCATAGGCAAAGAAGAAGGCATCCTAATCGGACATGAAAAAGGCAGAAAAGCAGAGAAAATTGAGGTCGCAAAGAATCTACTTAAAGCAGGAGTTTCTATTGATATTATAGCTCAAACTACTGGCCTTACAGTTAACGAAGTCAAAGACTTAAGCTGATTTTCCTCTTTTGACACCTAGGCTCTGTGGACAAAAAATATGAATAGGGAGAAAAAAAGTGGTAGTTTAACCAAATGAACATAAAAATGGAGAAACTACCGAAAGGAATATTATATAAAAGAAAGAAATTGGAAACAAATTTTAGAGTTCATAAAAGGCATAAAAGGAATGCATAGTAAAAACGAAAAACGTTTAAGAATATTCATAGAAGCAGTGTGGCGAAGTGGTTGCTAATGGCGACTTTTGCCAAAAATCTATGGCAATTACAGAAGTGTACACAAACGATTTAAGAGATGGTGCGAAAGGGGTATTTGGAAAAATTTATTGGAGTACACAAAACTAGAGCCAGACTTAGAAGCCGTCATAATCGACGGTACAGAGCCCATCCATTGGATATGCAAAAGATTCTCAGGCTCAAGAAGCACTTGGACGGAGCAAAGGTGGTTTCACAACCAAGATTCAAGCACTTGTTGATGCACTTGGTAATCCGCTGAAATTTATCCTAACTCCTGGCCAGAGGAACGAAATTACGCAGGCTGAAGCATTAACAAAAATGTCTATAACTCCATTGTAGTAGCTGATAAGGGTAATGCTTTTGTGGTCAGTCTTGAAAACAGGAAATCGTAATTCCGTCAAAAAGGAATCGAAAAGTGCAGAGATACTATGATGAGCATATTTATAAAGAGCGACATCTAATCGAATGTTTTTTTGGTAAAATTAAAAACTTTAGACGGATTTTCTCCCGCTTTGATAAAACTGCTGAGGTTTTTATGGGATTTTTGAATTTCGTTGGGGCACTTATATGGCTCTCATAAAATTTTGTTCACAGAACCTAAAACAAACGTTTTTAATTAAGTTGCATAGAAGCTGGATCCAAGTAGTCAGGGCACTGCCCCACTGGTGGCCCAAACTACAACGTTCGTACAGTTGTGGATTCATTCGCGGTATCTCAGCATAGATTCCGCTAACGAGTAGCGGAATGACGAATTTGTTGTTTTTCAAATTGTAGGTAAACCTAAGCCACTTTAGCTATAGAAGTCCTTCCCTTGCTAATTCTTTATTGCTTTTTTCTTTAGCAATCCATTTATAATAACCACCAGCACAAAACCCTGCATAGTTCCTGTATTTTATAGCAATTTCTATATAAAAGAATACTTTACTCTTTTTGACTGGATAGGGCTTTTTTTAAAATGTCTTTTCCTCTTGTTACTTTTGCTAACTCTTTCTGTAAATCAAATCTCTCTTTGTCATAAGGAGCCTTTGCCTGGAAATGCGTATGCTTCTGACATTTTTCCATCATATTTTCTTACTTAACATACTGCCATCTATGCCTAGATCTTTTGCTATTTTTGTACTTCTGTTTCTTTAACCAGCTTAACAGCTTCTAATTTGAATCCTGCTGCTTCTATTTGCCATATTTTGAAAAAACGTTTTATTTTACTCCAAAAACGTCTTAACTTTCTCTCTACTTTTTCTGGGTAAGGTCAAACTTGACTACTTGGATCTAGTATGATTTAATTAACCAAGAAGTAGACATAAAAATTATGTAGTGAACCAGTTTGCATGACGCTAAGAAGGAAAATATGGATAGAAAAACGAGAATAGAATCAGACAGCTTAGGGGAAGTAAAAGTACCAAGTGAACATTACTGGGGAGCGCAAACTCAACGTTCTTTAGAAAATTTTAAGATTGGCACAGAAAAAATGCCAGAGCCTCTGATTAAAGCATTAGCAATAGTAAAACTTGCAGCAGCACGTGTTAACATGAAGCAGGGTAGCATAGATAATAAGGTAGGGGACGCAATCTGCGCAGCCGCAAGGGAAGTAATAGATGGCAAATTTAATAATGAATTTCCGCTTGTTGTTTGGCAAACCGGATCCGGAACGCAGACTAATATGAATATGAATGAAGTGATCAGCAATCGCGCAATAGAGATTTTAGGTGGTAATTTGGGTAGTAAATCTCCGATACATCCAAACGACCATGTGAATTATGGTCAGTCATCAAATGACACTTTTCCAACAGCAATGCATATAGCAGCAGCAGAGCAAATAAACTGCTTGCTTATTCCAAGTCTTGAAAAATTGCATAAGGTGCTGGACAATAAGGTTCAGGAATTTAAAAATATAATAAAAGTAGGACGTACTCACTTACAAGATGCAACGCCCCTAACACTGGGCCAGGAGTTTTCTGGCTATGCAGCCCAGATTAAAAAGGGGATAGAGAGAGTAAAATCAACTTTAAGTGGTATATACGAGCTTGCACAAGGTGGCACTGCGGTTGGCACAGGACTCAATACTAAAAAGGGTTTTGCTGAAGATTTTGCTAGAGAAGTTGCAAAAATCACTAATCTTCCATTTACTTCAGCAGGCAATAAATTTGAAGCGCTAGCAGCAAACGATGCTTTAGTTGAGCTCAGTGGAACACTCAATACAGTAGCAGCCGGTTTAATGAAAATTGCAAATGATATAAGGTTGCTTGGTTCTGGTCCAAGATGTGGAATTGGGGAAATAATGTTACCGGAAAATGAGCCTGGTTCTTCAATTATGCCAGGTAAAGTGAACCCAACTCAGTGTGAAGCGGTGACTATGGTATGTACTCAAGTTATGGGAAATCATGTTGCAGTAACAATTGGCGGCTCAAATGGTCATTTTGAATTGAATGTATTTAAACCAGTGATAATTTACAATGTTTTGCAGTCTATAAGACTTTTAGCTGATGCAAGTTTAAATTTTACAGAAAAATGTGTAATTGGTATTAAGGCAAATGAAGAGAGGATAAAAGATTTACTGAATCAGTCGTTAATGTTGGTCACTATATTAAATACGCATATAGGGTATGACAATGCAGCAAAAATAGCGAAGCTTGCTTATAAAGAAAATATCACTCTAAAAGAAGCAGCAGCAAAACTTCAACTGCTCACTGAGGAGGAGTTTGAAAGGATAGTGAAACCAGAAGAAATGGTGAATTATTTGTAACCGTTGGGAGTGTTAAATAAACCATACGCGTCAAGTTAAGAGGTATCCGTTCAGCCAATGGCGTCAACTTAAGAGCCTCCAGTGGCGTTTGGGCTTATCTACCTTATTGCGGCTGCCCTGGTCGAATTTTAACTTTAGCACGCATGCTTAAAAAGGGCTTGAAAGTTTTTTGTATCCGTTCAGCGGAGCGGTAAAATAAAAAGTAGACAAGGAGTGCTAAAAACATAATATCACAAGTAGTATGTGTGGTAAATATGTCTGATC
>KK502453.1:384307-404451 GCA_000688735.1 Glossina austeni
ATAATTTCATTATACTTAACTTGGAAAGAAAAGGGGCTTTCCAAATCCTCTTATCTATTGTCTCTTAAACCTCTCTGCTGAACGGATACGTTCTCTGAATTTGTACAACCAGAAAAACCTTCATAAAACTTACTTTTTCTAAACTCTTCAACTTTCTCTTCGCTGTTTAGTGAGCCACATTCAGCAAAGTATGCATCTGTCTTTTGAATATATAAACTAATCAACTCAGGAAAAGTGTAATCAGTTTTGTTGGAAGACTTTAAACACGTGATTGGCAATTTGTGTACATCTTTATCAGCTTTTTTAGGATCAATACATTCATCATTCCTTCTTAATATTGTATATTGCTTGAAAAATTCTTCATATTCCTCAAAATCTTTAAAAACTTCTTTTTTCTGGTAATCTTTCCTTCTACCATTTTTTTCTATCTTTTCTATTTTTGTTGCAAGTTGCGTTGGTTGTTTAATGGTTTTGTCTCCCTCTCGATTAAAGTACATTGTATAAGGAGTAATTGAATTTACGATTTTATGTGTCTTCCAGTGACAACCAAAAATCTTCAATACCAATTTGATTATCGGAGCAAGAAAAATTTTTAATTTTGCTATAAAACCAAAGTAATAAAGAGAGGCTTGTTTGAGTGAACTAGCAGCATTGCTAATGATACATCTCAAATGTATATCCTTATCTTTAAAATTTTTATGAACCTCTGCAGCTACATGTCCACCCAGGCAGTCTCCGAACAATATGATATCATCTGGTTTTATACCTTTTTCCAATAAGTTAGTTACAACTGCTATACCAGATTTAACTCTATTGCTACGTATCAATGAATTGTTTCTACTTAAACCAAGTCCAGGATAATTAAAGAGATGCACAGTAATGCCTTGTTCTGTAGCCCAATCCCAGTTTGGGGTATAATCTTTGCTAGATTTTAACGCTCTATTCCCACCAATAAAATATATTAGATGTTTTTCACTTTGATTATTGTTTTGATCTATATTTTTACCAGGAAGCGTTATTGTCTGGATTTTTATCCCATTTCGAGTGTTTATGAACTCTTCCTTAGTGTTTATTCTTTCCGTTGCTGTCATACCTTAATTCTCACTACATCAATTTCATAATACATAAAATCTTTAAAAGAGTCAATCCTCATGAACAAAATAAACTTTTTAAAATTCATTGAGTTATGCTTTCAAACGGTGGTGCCGGGGTGTGAGTATAAGAATTATCGGTACATAAAAGTCATAGCAGACAGGCTAGAAGCGGCGAGCGCTGGTGAAGTGAGGCGAATAATATTCAATATGCCTCCGCGTTCAATGAAGTCCCTGTGTATAAGTGTTGCGTGGCCCGCATGGATACTGGGAAATCAGCCAACTGCAAGAATAATAGTTGCAAGTTACTCTCGGCTGCTTAGCGAAAAGCACTCGCTCGATACAAGGTGTATAATGCAGTCTAGTTGGTATAGAGAGCTGTTTCCAGAAGTAGAACTATCCAAAAACCAGAATACTAAATACAAATTCCAAACAGTGCAGAGAGGATACAGGATCGCAACGTCCGTTGGAGGAACACTAACCGGTGAAGGTGGAGATTTCATCATCGTAGATGATCCACTAAGTCCCGCTCAAGCTTTGAGTGAAACGTTTAGAAAGCGTGCCACAAACTGGTTTGATCAGACTTTAGTAACGAGGCTCAACGACAGAAAAAAAGGAGTCATCGTTCTTGTGATGCACAGGCTACACCAGGAGGACTTAACTAGGCACCTTCTCTCCAAACCAAAAAACATATGGAACCATACTTGTTTACCGATGATATCTGAAAATAAGAAGATTATCTATTCAATCAAAAAGCCAGCGCCTCCTGTTCCTGTCATCCAAGTAACTATAAATGAGCGCATCGGGTGGCTGTATAATAAACCAGCATCACGCATTGCGCCTGCAAGGATATTATATTCAAGAGAGGAAGGTCAGTTGTTATATCCCCTAGATGGAGGAAAAGAAGAAATTGAGATGATAAAGGCTGAACTTGGGAGCTATGCTTTTGCTGCTCAATATCAACAAAACCCTCTACCACTTTCAAGTGGTATAATCAAACAAGAGTGGCTGAAGCGCTATAGAAGTTTTCCTGATAATCTCTCATATGTAACTCAAAGCTGGGATACCGCAGTTTCAACAAGCGACGCTAGCAATTTTAGCGTCTGCAGCACTTGGGCCAAAATAGATAATAAATTTTATTTACTCGATGTATATTGTGCAAAGCTTGAGTATCCAAAACTTAAAGAGCAAGTCCTGTCACTAGCTGCAAGATGGACGCCACACGCAATTTTAATCGAAGCAAAAACGAGTGGTCAGCAATTAACACAAGAGCTAAAGGCAAATAGCGATCTACCGATTATTGAAATAGTGCCACACAATGACAAACTCACTCGATTTTATCAAATTGTTCCGATTATAGAGTCTGGCAGGGTTTTTCTGCCACAGCAAGCGGTATGGCTCAATGATTTTGAGTATGAGATTTTAATCTTTCCGGAAGCCCATTATGATGATCAGGTGGACAGTACGGTACAATATTTACAATGGATGAGAAAAATTAACACCAGCGCCTTTAGGGTTAGAGACTTTGACCCTAACCCTAATAAAACACTTGGGTGGCTAAGAGCAGTGAAATTAATAAGCCTAACACTTACCTATTTGATGAGAGGAACTACTCAAACTTAACGACTCCAGCCTTGAAAGTGGTAAAGAATCTCTTTTCGGAGATTTTCTTGGATTGCCTCCATCTTCAGGCGATGGAGACTTACGTTTTGGCGATCCTCCTCTAGTATTCTCACAATCCATAGACTCATAACCACTTGTTGTTGCCTCAGCTTTAGAGCTTACGTTTTCAGCATCAGTTACGAACCCGGAAGAGTAACCGCTGTCTTTATTATCTTCGGACTTCATCTTTTCAGCTTTTGACGTACCTTTAGCAGGCCATCGCTCTTCCCTAAACGACTTTACTTCCGAAGCATCATAATTACGGTCAATCCAGTGTCCACCTTCGCCTTTTGTAATTGAAATATATTCTAATGCGCTTTCATCGGGACAACAGGTTTCAATTGCTGCTTTAGGGGATAACCCATGTTCTCGCACCTGAAAATTTACCCATTTGTCCTGTTTAGATTTCACTGCCTTTTTGACGATGTTAATGTCGATATCTTTTATTTCTACTTTTCCCTCATGCTCCTGACTAAAAAATTCTTTTAAGTTAAGTAAGGCACCACGACTTATATTAGCAACAACTGTTGTTTCTTGGTTTTTCTCACAATTAGAAAGAAATTTAAATGGAAACTCATTGAGACCATAGGCCTCTTTCTTATTGACATAATACTCTTCTTTCGTTTTATCTATTACCTCCTGTAAATATTCTTTTACATCAACACTATCATCAATTAAACTAGCAATCTTCCCATTTTTTACAATAAAGTTAGTATGAGGAGGATCCAAAGCATAATTATTTAAGTTAAACCAATAAAGCAATGCTTTAGACAACTTTTCTTCTTCCTCGGTAAGAGGTTTATCACTAGTTCTCCATTCACTAGCACCTTTCCATGATGAAGGTCCACTCTGTGACCATAATGAGGGTTCTGCACTTGGAGCCGGTGATGGCCAAGGGTTTATTGGCTGAGACCAAGCACTAGTCCCTGCTTGCACATTTTGAACAGCACCTACACATTTCGATGAATGTGGATTAGTCACAGAAGAACTCAGATGTGACCGTGGCAGGAACTCTCTACTCGTTCCAGGAACATCCAACTGATTTACCGGAAGCAACACAGGAAACTTTTCCGACTCTCGCCTGGGAGAATCCTTTAATACTACATTCTGATCCCGTGTGGGAAACTCCTGTGTCGGTGATAATGATTCAGTGAAGTAAGAACTTGGATCACCACTTGGAGAATGTGCAACAGAATCCTCAGGTTTCGGAGGTGACTCACCAATACCACTATCTCTGTTTCTTTTTCTTGGGTTGGGCGGTGTTCTTAGTCCACTCGGGCCTGCATGTATAGGAGAATTGAATGGCGACTGCACAGGCGACAACGCTCGAAAATGAAGCTCAGGGTCAATGGACAGTTCATGTTTTGCATTGATTACAGAGCTTTCTATGATTTTAGTTATCACACAGTGAGAAATTTCTTTATTAGAAAAGTCTATGCCATATATCCCACTGCCTCCATTTATTGGTAATTCTGCTTGAACTTTACTATAAAGATTATTAAATACAGCATAATCGAATGTATAACTTAGTTTAAGAGCTTCTTCACTTGCTAATACCCTGGGCTCTCCATTATCTAATACAACAGGTACAAGAATTTTGGCTGTTTTTTCATTTAAAGGGAAATTACGAATAAAGCCAACCACTGTCAATCCTGTTGACTGGTTAATAAATTCTATTATCAAATCTTTAAATGCTTTTGCTTTACTATAATTTTTACTATCATCCTGGAGACCCATACCTTTAAGCCATGCAACATGCCGTGTTACACTATCAATAAAACGAGCGTCATCAAAAACATCTTTGATATATACACTATTGCCTTCAACCTTCAGAGGGTTCTTAGGAACATTTTCATATCTTTCTCTCATCCTTGATAAAAACTCACGCTCAAATTGCTTACGTAATTCTTTATTAGGAAATTTAGAATGACACAAATATTCTCCCTTGGTAAATGGTACAGTTGTGCTGCTAACCCGTATATCTTCTCGAACATCTTTTGCAAGTGAAGAAGCCAAATGAGACTTTAGATTAAAAATTACGCCCTCATCTATAGGTATTACAAACTTAAACCCATTCTGTTCATCCCTCAACAACTCTCCTTTACTGGTGTTAAACGGAAAAGATTCAATATTAAAAATTAAATTAGCTATATTTAACACTACCTTATCCGTATCTCTTTCTTCAATACCGTAGAACTCACCTACTATTTTCCTTTTTATATTGTCCAGATATTCTCTACACTGGTACCTATCCATACCTCTATCAAATGAAACTACGATATAGTCCTTCTTACCATCGCTTTGCAGCGTAAAATTAGTTTTAACTGTATTACGAGCATAATTATGTACATTAAAAGCACTAACCAACGCCCTTACTGTTTCTCTTGTATTAGGCATACCAACCTCCCCATTTTTAAATTACAACAACTACCCTTTACTTACGTTCCATAGAACTACCAGACTGCTTAGACTGACGCTTCCTTTCTTCTATTCTCCTGGCTGTATCACGATGATCATCAAACCTTTCTTTTTCCACCGAAAGTAATTTTCCACCACCTGGTGCTGTATTTTCACGTTTCCACTTTTCAGCATCAAAACCTTTTTTATCATTACCACTATGCATATTGACTCCCAAGTAAAAATATTATGTAATTAATATACTAAAAATAAAATTAAGTGCAAGCACTTTTTTATATTTTTTTTCAAAAAATTTTATTCACTCTTTTTCATAAAATTCAGTTTTCTAGATTCTAGCATCACGCGCTATCCTCCTTCGTCATCACAAATAACCAGTAGGTGTCATCCAAGTACTGGGATCCTGTCTTTTTGTCATCCAAGTAACTAACACTGCTATCCCCTCGATGGTGCTCTTTCTGATGTCTTTCCTATTGAATCCACGTGATTATTAACTTTTACATTACTACATTCGCTCGTTGGCTGAGCATTATTCACAGAACTTTCATTCTCAGGACCATCCCAAAAACCAACTGTAAAATCAAGTCTCTCAACAGGTTGCTTTTTAGCCCCTATGCTAGAAGCAGATTTTTCTATAGCACTCCCACTAGCTTGATTAGATTGCTCTAGAGCTTTTCCGTTAGGAACAGGATTCTCAGCAGACTGTTCGGAAGCATCTTTGTTAGGAACAACAGAGCCTTGAGTGTTCAAAGCTTTTCCGTTAGAAACAGACCCTGGAGTAGGTTGATTTGGAGTGCTCACGTAGGTACTTGAATTTCTATGTCTTCCCCAATCACTATCGCATCCATTAAGCTCTTTTCTCCCCTGCTCCGCCTCCGTTGCAGTCTTTGGAGCAGTTGGACACACAGCCACTTTCGGTCCCTCAGGCTTCCTTTCTTCCACTTTTGGTTTTGTTTCTTTTATCTCGCGGATCTCCTCCTTTATAACCTCTTTAGGCATTAGTTCTTTCATAGGTTTTGGTAAAAGATCAAGTTCTGGTTTGTTCAGAGGAACTGGTCTTACAAATCCAGGTGAAACTTTAATAAAAAGGGAAACTGGCACTTTAGGTTTTTCTCTTTCATCTACCTTCATTTCTACGTTTTCGCAAACTTCTTTATTTTCTTCCTTTAATGATGTTTTTTCTGCTTTTTTATCTTCTGCTTTAGCTGTTTCTTCTGTAGATGCCTCTACTATAGCTGCTAGCTCAACTCCAAACATCTTTGCAAACATTGTAATAATCCATCCGGTAACGGCCATTTGTAACTTTAGTTTAAGATCCATCAATGCTTGTAGACGTTCGAACACCCTTGCAAACTCTTCTTCTGACAACTCACCACTGCCCAATTTCTCCTGCAATTCTTTTATCTCTTTGTCCAACCTCTTGTCCCAACTCAAATCTAAATTACTTGTGAAGATCTTCTTGATTAACTCCTTAAGCTTGCCACGCAAAAACTTCATTATCGCAGCAATCAGGTTCTTTTCTTTCTTCTCCTTGAGCATTTGGTAGATTTTCGGATCATTTACATCTACTTCAAAGAGGTTGAAGAGAGATTCAAAGAAATTCCAGAAATCTCCGAGTACTCTTTCTCTTTCACCATTGAAGTAATCATCATCTTTGATATGTAGCTCTGCTTGAGATGATATTTCATCGACACAACTAGAAGCCTGACGCTCACACTCGAGCCTTCTGAGCAAATCTTGTCTGTCAAGCTCCTCTATGGCTGCTTTTAGTTCGTTTAGCTTCTGCTCTGCAGAGAAATCTTGCTCCCTGATTTTTCCTTGGAAGATTGAGCTAACGTTTCCGTTATTACCTGAAAAATTTTCCATTATTTTTGTCTCCTCCATAAAATTACTGTTTTTATTATTACTTGAAAAATTTTTCACTATTTTTACTCCACTTATAAAATTTAATAATTTAATTCTACAGTACTAAACATTTAAGAAGTGTTAACGTAAAGATGTCAATAAAATTATTTACATTCTTACACTATATATATCATATCATACGCTTTTTAACCTTTCAATAATATTTTTTATTCTTGCTGCTTTTTCAAACTCTAGCATGCGCTTTCCTTCTTATTAATGTTCACTTTTGCCTCTACTACCACTTTTTTTTGTAAAGTATTTGTTTATATACTCTCTGGCATAACATTGTGCAACATATTGTATTCAGAGTATATTGAACGAGCCTGAAAGGCTGATAAACGAGCATCAACAAAGACTGTCAGAAAGCAAAGATAAAGCTGCATTAGATATACCTTCGCCACTTAAGTAGGCCGACCCTGAAAGCACACCCATTCTGCACTGTAGCGAGCTTCCGGAAAGATTAAAATCTCATACTCAAAGCCATACCGCTTGGTGCGGCAAAACAACCCTGCCAAATCGGAACAATTTTAAGTGAGCTTATTATTGTGTGGCACAATTTCAATAACGGGTATTGCCTTTAGCTCTTGTGTCAATTTGCTGCGAAGAAGCTTGCGTAAGATCAGCACGTGGAACATCCTCAATAGTCTCGGTTGGCTCTGTAGGTACATTACCATTTTTCTTAAAACCTTTAGCTTCTATAGCTTCCAGAACACTTTTTCCTCCCAAAAGACAGTTTTTTCCTAAACTTGATTTGTCTTTTAATTTGTTAAACTTTGCTTTGTTTTCCTCATCAATCTCTACTTTTATTTTATTACCACCTTCCTTACTAGGACTTAGATCAATATTAATCTCTCCTACCTCAGTGGTAAAAGACATTTTAATGCTACCTTTTAAGATATCTGTGTAATTTCTTTTTCCGTCTATGCTTTCAACTCTCACTATACTTTCCTCAATTTGAAGTATGCCGACTTTTAAATTTAACTCTTTAGCTTTTTCATTGTTTAAGACTTTCGCAGGTTCAATAATACTATCTTGTGGATATTTCACATAAAAATATACATTATCTATTTCTGCTTTAAAGTCATACTCATGAGTTTGCTTACTTTTGTTTACAATACTTTCATATGCTAAATTATTAAGTCTTGAAATATTTTTATCCCTTTTGCTTAAAATATCTTCATCCTTGCAAATTATATTTACAAAATCATCATGCTCGTTTTGAGTGAATTCATTTAAAGTTGCACCTCCTGATATTATATGTGATATCTTTGTCCGTTCTATGAATTCAGGAGTCCGAGTAGTATCATATGACAAAAATAGTTTTTGCAATGTACTAATCATAAGGTCCACAAAGGACTCGTCGTTTTTATATGGAAAAGTGAACATTACTTCTTGATCCAGCGCTTGGCTTATAACTTCATCAAATTTTTCTTCATATTCTTTATAATAATCTTCATCTTTATCGCAAGTTTTATCTAGATTACCATGAATCTCGTATATTTTTTGCCAAACACTGTCATACTTTTTTATTTCTATTGCATTCAGTTTTATTTCAGCTAAAGAAAAAGAATCTTTTTTCCGTATTAAGTTTATGTTTCCATCATATCTTAAATGACTGTGGCGTGTACCACAATTTGTATCATAATGATCAATATTATCATATTCCAAACTGTCTTCTGAGTCCTCACTCTCTGACGAATTACTAACTTCTAGCAATTTTGAGCTTGTCTGTTGATCTGTAGGAGTCCGGTTGTCGTTGTTAGGGCTCTTTGCCGGATTCTCTTCATTTTCACAAGAACCATCTGAATGATAGTCCGAATCCTCTTCTGTGTTACAATCACTCAATTTAACAGACTCTATCTGACTATCATCACCAGAGCTATTTGAACAATCATCTACCGAACCATCAGGTGTTGCCGGATTCCCTTCATTTCCATGAGAATCACCTAAATCATAACCACAATCCTTCAAAACTTTAAGGCAGTGTTCAGTAGCATAATCCGATGGAATCTTTCCACCTAGATCTCGCACATTTGGATCAGCTCCTTTTTGTAAAAGAAATTTTATACCGTCAATATCGTTACGTTCAGCAACGTAATGTAACAGAGTTTTTCCAGCTTGGTTTTGTACATTTGGATCAGCTCCTGCTTCTAGAAGAAACATTATATGTTGAATAAAATTAGAATCATCTAATAGATTGCTATTGCTTGCTAACCGATCTAAAATATCAGATAATCTTTTATATAAGTAATGTAACAGAGTTTTTCCATATCGGTTTTTTGTATCTCGATTAGCTCCTGCTCCTAGAAGAAACATTATATGTTGAGCATAATTATCTAATAGACTTCTATCGATTGCTAACTCATTTAAAATGTTAAATAATTTTTCATCTAAGTAATCTGACAGAGTTTTTCCATCTTGGCCTTTTGTATTTGGATCAGCTCCTGCTTGTAGAAGAAACATTATATGTTGAATATTACCGGGATTATTTAATAGATTGATATCCTGTCCTAACTGATCTAAAATATCATGTAATTGTTCATTTAATCCCTTGTTTGGTACCCCACCATTCACATTCTATAACCATTACTCACTAATTCTTTAGTAATTACCGTAATACATAGATAAGTCAATAAAAAAATGCACCTTTCCTTCTTCAATCCTAAGAAATTATCAAAAATCTTAAAAAGATGAGCTAAAATAAGAAGGAGAATAGCAGGTTGTTTACACTTTCATGCTATGCCCATAGCATCATATATTACTTAACCTTGCAATAATTTTTTTATTCTTGCTGCTTCTTCAAACTCTAAATTTTCAGCATGCTCTATCATTTGCTTTCTCAAATCATCCTTATTAGTATTTACTTTCGGTTCTGCTATTGCCCTCTCCTGTAAGGTGTTTGATATAGGTTTTATTATAGTCTTTGGGACAATATTGTGCAATATATTATGTTCTTCTTGTTTTTTTCTTCTTCTTTCGGTCTCTCTTAATGCACGATCTAAAGAACCAGTGATTTTATCTGCATATAAAATTACTCTACCTTCAGCATTACGTGCAGCACGACCGATCGTTTGAATGAGCGATGTTTCTGATCGTAAAAATCCTTCTTTATCAGCATCTAAAATTGCAACCAAACCACACTCTGGAATATCAAGACCTTCCCTAAGCAAGTTAACACCTACTAAAACGTCAATTTCTTTAGATCTTAATTTACATATAATTTCTATTCTCTCCAGCGCACCAATATCAGAATGCAAATAACTCACTCTCATATTTAATTCACTCATATATTCAGCTAAATTTTCAGCCATTTTTTTTGTCAGTGTAGTGATTAAAACACAAAATCCCTTTCCTATTGTCACTTGTGCCTCATGAATTACATCATCAATTTGACTCTCTATTGGTTTCACAATGCAGATTGGGTCTGTAAGCCCTGTTGGACGAATAACTTGCTCTATAAATACGTTATTGGTTTGTGCTAACTCATACTTTCCGGGAGTAGCTGAAATGTAAATAGTCTGCGGCCTAACTTTCTCCCATTCTTCAAATTTTAATGGACGATTATCAAAAGCGGAAGGGAGCCTGAAGCCATAGTCAATCAATTTCTTTTTACGTGCCTCATTACCACTGTACATTGCACCAATCTGAGGAACGGTGACATGACTCTCATCAACAAATAAAATTACGTCTTTGGGTAAATATTCAAACAAAGTAGGCGGTGGATCCCCAGCTTCCATTCCATAGAGATAACGCGAATAATTTTCAATACCTTTACATATTCCTGTTGTTCTCATCATTTCAATATCAAAATTAGTGCGTTGCTCGAGGCGCTTTGCTTCAACAATCTTGTTTTGCAAGTAGTAATAATCCAAGCGTTCATGCAGCTCTTTTTTGATTAGCCCAACTGTCTGCAACAGAGTCTCACGTGATGTAATGTGATAGCTGTTTGGAAAAATGGTGATTGTATTTAGGCTTTTGGTAATATTACTCGTTATAGCATCAATTTCAGAAATTTCTTCTATTTCATCACCAAGCAGCGATAAACGCCAAGCTTTATTTTCATAATAGGCAGGAAATATATCGATAATATCGCCACGCACTCTGAAATATCCTCTCTCAAACCTGGTATCAGAGCGCTTGTATTGAAGATCAGCTAAGTTACTCAAGAAATCATTAACATGAATTTTATCTCCAACACTTAAAGATATAGTCATGCTGCGGTAGCTTTCAGGCGAACCAAGACCGTATATGCAAGAAACACTGGCAACTACGATCGTGTCCCTGCGCTCCAAGAGGGAGCAGACAGCAGAATAACGCAGCATGTCAATTCTGTCGTTGATTGCAGAGTCTTTTTCGATATAAGTATCAGTTTGCGGCAAATAAGCTTCGGGCTGATAGTAATCATAATAAGAAATGAAATATCCAACAGCATTATTGGGAAACAATCCTTTCATTTCCTCATAAAGTTGTGCTGCTAAGGTTTTATTGTGTGCCATGATCAGCGCAGGTCTGTTTGTCCTTGCTATAACATTTGCCATAGTGAAAGTTTTCCCAGAACCAGTAACCCCAAGTAAAACTTGGTCTCTTTTATTGCTATTTAGCCCCGCAATTAAACTATCGATTGCTTGCGGTTGATCTCCAGCGGGTTGAAAATGTGTAGTGATTTGAAATTTCATAGACTTTACTTACTATCTTTGATTCATTGCATAGTGAACACTATATTGCTTTTAAGATAAGTTGTATAGCTATAAACTTTCCGTAAAGCCATAAAACATTAACCAACAATAGACTCCTTGCATAACCATATAACGAACTTTTCTTGGGAATAGAAACGAAAAACTTCCTTGACAAACTCCGCTAGCCCCCTTATCATGGTGTGTAGTACAATGATACAAATTAAGAATTCCCCCACCCTGCGCTGGTTCTTCGATCTGAAATCCTACTTCTACTTGATCACGACCAATGTTAATTTGTTCTATTAATGCTTTAATAATGCCGCGCTTAGTTTGCCAATCTAGCTGTTCCAGGTTCGATTTTACACTAGAATAAAAATTCTTTATGCTATTTATAATAAGACTTATTCCTTTTTTTACTGCCTTCTGATCAACTACCTTTTTTTCTCTTCTTCTATCCCTTGTAAGCGTTCTTTCATTTTTCTCATTGTCTATTTAAATTCTCCCTCGCTTATATATCCTTTCTCTCCTGCATTTTCTTGACTATAATAATCTTCCATTAATTTTTCGATACCTTCTTTTATTTGATTTTCTCTTCTTGCAAACTTTTTCTCTGATGATTCATCATTTTTATTTTCTAATACTCTACGTTGGTATTCCTTTTTTATCATCTCTGGGTTTTTAGTACATCTTTCACCTTTTCCCATACAGCTATTTCTAAGAACCTGTACATGATCTCAAAGAAGGAATAAAGAAGGAGATAATGTATATAAATTAGATATATGAGAAGTGTATACCCAAGTGACATAAGTCGTGAAAAATTTGAGATAATTTTACCAGATCTAGAATCCTGTAGAAAAAAAACAAAGCCAAGAAGACTTATGATGTATTTTGTGGACGTCCTAAAAAGCTGCTGCCAGTGGAGAATGTTGCCACAAGAGTTTCCAAAATGGAGAAGTTGTTACAACTACTTTAAAAAATGGAGCGAAAAACCAAGCGTAGATAAAGAAAGTATTTTGGAACGTGTTTTAAAAAAAATTAGTCAGAAAGGTCCGTATTAACAATGGTCGGAAAGAGAAAACAAGTTTCTGTATAATTGATGCTCAAAACGTTAAAAACGCAGATACTGCTGAAAGAAAGGGCTATGATGCAGGAAAAAAAATTTCAGGGTCATATCGCAGTTGATACACAAGACATGCAATTCATATAACAACGGCAGAAGCAACTAGTGCTGTGAAAATGGTGAAAAATGCTAAAGCAAACCTCTCTGAAGTCAAAAATATACTCGCTGATGCTGGCTATACGGGAGAAAATTTTGCAACATAAATAAAAGCAACTATTGGTGCAACTGTTGAGGTAATAAAACGCAGTGAATTACATACCTTTGCTGTATTGTCAAAAAGATGGGTTGTAGAGCGTTCTTTTGCTTGGTTGGAAAAATGTAGACGGTTATGGAAAATTGCGAGCGTAAACTCAACACCAGCTTGCAAATGATTGTCCTTTCCTTCATTTCTCTCCTATTACGAAGATTTTAAACAGGTTCTTAGAATCTCAAGAATCTGCACTATATTTAATGCTGCGCCTTTGCGCAGATTATCAGCCACTATCCACATATTTAATCCGTGTTCAACAGTATTGTCTCTTCTAATACGCGATACATATACAGCATTCTCCTGTACAACATCAATTTGAGTTATGTATTCACCGTCTTCACGCCTGTTGTACACTAAAACTCCACTATCTTCGGCTTCACTTAGCACTTCACGAGCTTGTTCTTCAGTGATATGTTGATCAAATTCTACATTTACTGCCATAGCGTGACCGATAAAGACGGGTACTCTTACACAAGTTGCAGTAACTTTTATATCTTCCTCTAAAATTTTTTTTGTCTCCTCTTGCATTTTCCATTCCTCTTCTGTAGAACCATTTTCCATGAATTCTCCTACATGGGGAATGCAATTAAACGCTATTTGCTTGGGGAATATCTCGGGCTTTTTAGTCTCATTCATGAAGATTTTTTTTGTCTGATTATAAAGTTCATCCATTGCTGCTTTACCTGCACCAGAAGTTGATTGATAAGTTGAAGCAACGATTCTCTTTATTTTTGCTTTCTGGTGTAATAGATGTAGTACTAGCAGCATCTGTATTGTAGTACAGTTTGGGTTGGATATTATGTTGTGGTTTTTATATTCCATAATTTTTTCTTTATTAATCTCTGGAATAATGAGCGGCACACCCTCTTTCATTCTAAAATGGGAAGTGTTATCTATCACGATGCACCCAGCCTTAATTGCAGTCGGTACGTGTTTCTCAGAAACATGAGATTCGGCACAGAAAATGGCTACATTAGTTCCAACGAAGTCATAATCCTCAAGGCATAAAACTGTTAACTCTTTGTCACCAAAACTCACCTTCTTCCCTTCTGATTTTTTCGACGCAAGTGCAATAACAGAATCTATCGCCTCATCTTGAAACTCAGCAAGCGTGCTTAATACCTCACGCCCTACTCTTCCGGTTGCTCCAATAACAGCAATTTTGTATCCCATATAGATGAACCTCTAACTTTAAAGTTCTATTATATTTTGACTGACAAAGTTTACAATTGTTTTAGTATTTTTACCTTGCAATTAATTGTAATTTAGCTATTATTATGCAATATTAGTAATATTACATAATAAAATGAAAGATGAGTAAGGAATACGATGAAACTAAGGTTAAACCTGCAATGTCTACACCTCAAGAGCCTGAAAGAACCAATGGATTAAAGGCTCAAAATGTTCTTTCGAAAAAAAGAAAGCCTGCAATAAATTTTGATGATAAAAAATATGGTGTAAAAAACCTTAAAATAGACCAACAGTTCCTAAATAAAAGACAAGAATCTTCAAAGCTAAGAGATTTCTTAAGATCAATACCAATAATAGGGGGATTTTTAGCAAGGATTTTCACGCCTGAAAAAATAGAAATCATCAGTAACCCTATATATGACAACATGGAAGCATATGAAAAATCGCAAGCAGGTCACTCCAGTAAGATAAAAGATGAGACTAGTGTAGATGATGAACACGCAAAAGAAGTAGATAGTAAACTTGAGAAGAGTAATGTTGAACAAGTGGACAATAAGAAAAGTCGTTAAACTCTATTTTATTGTGCAGGAGCTCTGCAGTACCAAAATAAATAAATGGGTATGCCACTTGCGGTGAATAAGCTTGCGATCAGCAAGGTATTCACAGAAGTTTCAAATATTACCCAGCAGCAAAAGGTTGTTGCTATACTGCCAATTAAAAATTTGTAATAGTTTTTCTCCTTTATAATAACCTTGAGAAAAGCAAGACTGCATGCAAGGTAAACAAATAAAAATGAAACTACAGAAAAGTCGATAATTGATGTGATCTGTTTAGCAAAATTGTTGCTTGAAGTGAGAATTAGTAGAACTGAAGTGCCAACGGAGCTGATTGTTATGCCCCAGAAAGGAGAACCGTGCTTGTTTCTTTTAGCAAAGAACTGTGGCATCAGTTTATCTTCCGCAAGGCCAAGGGCCACTTGTCCACTAGCTAGTACCCAAGCATTTAAACTGCCAACACAAACAATAAAAGCAATAATAGAAATGATCAAATGCCAATTACCTGGAAACATAATTTTTATTGCGTCAACATACGGCGCTTTTGAATTAACTAGATCATTTCCGTTTATCAATCCCATGATTGCAAGGCTATTAATGAAATATATAACTGCAACAGAGATTGTGCCAAGCACTATGGCTCTTGGTATAGTCTTGGCTGGATTGTTGACTGATCCTGCAGGTGCTGTTGCTGATTCAAGGCCAATAAAACACCATAGAGTGAGTAGTGTAGAGCGAGCAAGGACTTGAGACATCGTGAGGGTTGATATTTCCTCACTTATGATAAAATTATTCCTATCAAAGAAAAACAACGCTGTTACTGGTATAGCAAGCAGTGCGGTAATTTTGACAGTCATCAATAAAAGCTCAACACATCCAGCAGCAGTGACACCTCTTAAATTTATTAGTGTAATGATCGTAAATAATAGTATTTCTAAAAATAGGCGTATATTTTGAATATCTCCATGAAAAAGCGAAGTAAGATAGCCAATACTTGCAACGATTACTGCTGTCGTGCTAACCCATGAAATCACCCAATATGTCCAACCAACAAAGAAAGCTGTAGCAGAGCCAAAAGCATGCTTTACATAAACGTGAGGACCACCGGTTTCTGGAAATTTTGCGCAGAGTGAGGCAAAAACCAAAGCAAGAGATATAGCACCAAGCCCTGATATTACCCAGCTTATAAGGCTGTACATGCCATATGGAGCAAGGCTAATTGGAAGCATAAAAATTCCAGAGCCAATTTGGCTGCTAATCACTAAGGCAAAAATAGCCCAAAAACCTATTTTATTTGACACAATAATTTTTATCTAAATAGATTAAGAATATAACTGAAGCTCAGAAATTTCAATCGATCTTTATAAAAACTTGCATTTTTCTCAATTTATTTCTAAAATAGATTATGTTAACAGATGATTAAGAGGGGGTTATGAATCCAAGGTTAAAAAAATTTTTGGTTGTTTGTGGGTATGCTTTATTATTTGTTGCTTGTATCGCAGCATGGGTTCTGTTTTTATATTTAGCCAATATGTTTCTTCAATTCTTTTTTCCTCAAGTCTCAAGTGAACCAGCCATCGAATTAATTCTTAATATACTCTCTTTGGTCATGCTTGCTGTTTTCTTCGGTATATATATACTTTGCTCTATTTTTACAGAAAAGGTTACAAGTAGCTATCGATCTTTCAAAAATGAAAACGGTGATTATGATGTCTTTTCTGAAGTGTATCATGATCCAACAATAAGTGTAAGAGATAAAATCTTGCTTTTTTCTATACATTTAATATATTGGATACAGTTGCCATTTCTGTATTGTACTTCGAAGATACTTGCCGTTAATAGCTTACTGCAAGGATGGAAAGATGAAGGATTTTCAATGCCTCTTCAGGGGTGTTTAATACTTATAAATGCTGTGTTATTAATTCCAGTAGCACTCCTTGAGTTAATAAAGTATCCATTAGTGAGGGTATCCGTTCAGCAGAGTGGTTTAAGAGACAATAGATAAGAGGTTTTGGAAAGCCCCTTTTGTTTCCAAGTTAAGTATAATGAAATTGTCCGTTCGAGGAATGTGTTTCCTCGTTCTGATTGTGTAAAATACGAATTTTTGCGGTAAACGACATAATGCCGAATTTGCCGTTCAGCATGGTTGTTTGTCAGCGGAATGTTTTCTGAATCATTCAAAAAATTCCACATCATTCTTTCAGATTTCAAAATATTTTTTGCAACTCGAGAAGCTCCAATTGCTTCAGGTAAACGGCTTCAAGTAATACCTTGTACGTTTTTGCAACTTTCTGGCACGTCTGGTAAATCTAAAAACATCTATCTCATTTTTTAATAAAGCTTTTTTTAGTGCAAATAATTCAGTGGCTACGTTTCTTAAGTAACAGCCAAGAACTTTAACTTCAATGTTCCAACTATCCGCTAACCTTTCAAAATCTCTTGATCCAACACTGTTCTTATCGGCAAAGTAGTTGTATGCTGCGTACCTGTCGGTTACTACTAAGCTATTGCGATTGCAGAACTTACTATTTTGTAAAACCTTCATTCCTCTTGACTCTGTCAATTTTATAAAACTTGCTGTATTACTGGCAAACATCCAGCACCAAGCGAGTTTACCTTTGTTATAATGGCTCGTTTCATCAATATGTAGAACTTTACTCCTACTTATCTCTTGTTCAATCTGCTCATATGCTTCTTGGCATTTTTCTGCAACTCTAGCCTCGCTATTTGACACGCTACCAACACTGATGTCCAGGTTGAAAATATTTTTTATAATATTTGCTATTTCTCTTTTCGAGTTCTTGTAAAATCCGCTCAGCGCCGCGATTGTTGACTTAACTTTTGGACCAAATGTATCCGCAGTAACACCTTCTGGTAGCCTGCTACTTTTTCTTTTTCCACACTTGCAACAGCGGCCATTGGTATTCCTTAACATAAGGCTTGATTTCTGGCAAATCAACTTTTTGATCAATGTATGGCTCTTTCGATATCGCAATTTCTCCTCCGCACTCGCAAGAACTCTATTTTCACCACTTCATCTGCTTCCATTTTAGGGCGATACTTTCCTTCATGCCCAATCTGTGCCCCTATTTTCCTGTCACTTTTTTTCTTTTTCTTCTTTAGCTTGTATAGCTCTTTTGAGCTCGTTATCGATGAATTTTGTGAATTCAGACCTAGTCTCTCTTTCAATTCAGCATTTTCGATTCTTAGCGCCTTATTCTCAGATCTAACAATTTTCGTTTTCTATCTCTAACCTCTTTATCTCTGCTTTTAGTTGCTCTATCTCTATTTTAAAGCTTTCGCAGAGCTTGAGAAGACTAGCTAGTAGATCAGACATATTTACCACACATACTACTTGTGATATTATGTTTTTAGCACTCCTTGTCTACTTTTTATTTTACCGCTCCGCTGAACGGATACTAGTGAGGCTCTTCTCACCTTTAGGTTTGAATGTAAAGCAGCTAAGCTTTTTGTTTAATGTAAGTGACGTGGGCACTAGTAGTCAGAGTGTTCACACGAGTAGTTTTGAACATAGTATTCTCCAATGCGCTCAAGAGTTAAAACAGAAATTTGAAGCTCAACCAAATGTACTGGATAAAGAATTTGAGGATTACATAAATGGTTCAGATGAGTTGACAAGGGATCAAAAAGAGCAATTAAAACTTTATCTTAACTTTAATAACTCTAACAGAGCGGCTTGGCAAGAATCAAGAACTAGCCTTACTCTCACGCAAGCTGCAAATTTAGTTTTGACTGCAGCTAAGGATCAAAAGTTAGATACAGATTTTCTAAAATGCATGTTGCTAATGCGTTTACAAGAAGGAAATGGTGCATGTCATCTTGGAATGTTTAATCGTATTATTTATTCACTCAGTTGTCTTGAAGCTAAAAATAACTTTACAGTTGAGGTAAACGCTCAAGTGTATGAGAGAATGCCAAGCATTACAGAAAAATTCCTGAGAAGCTGTAACAATAAAAAAATTACAGTTTTAAAGGACAATTTTGATAATTTTTATTCTGATGGTGATATGGATCCTCAAATAAAAAGTAACATCAGTAAACTGATAGAAGAAGCAAAACAATCTGTCTTTAATGAATTATATGTGGATTATTACAATAGGTATGGGCAAGATGTTGGAAGAGGCCCTATAAAGCATAAATTAAAAGAGTTAATTACAAGCGATGATGTAAAAGAAGCAATAAGCGCTGTTATAGATGGTATAGAAATTCCTCCAGTACCACCTACTTATCTTGAAAGAGTAAAAACATTTTTTGGAGGTCATGCAAGGTCTTCTGCCGCGGTATCTCACATAGATCCCGCTAACAAGTAGCGGAATGACGATTGTCAAGGTGTCATTCCAGTGCCTCTATGATGTCATCCCAGTGCCCAGACACTGGGATCTAGTTAAGTTGATGAGCATAAAAGTAGCCGTTTTATATTAAAGTACAACGTTTCTGATGATGGAAAAATGGATCCCAGTGTCAAGCACTGGGATGACAGGAGAGGGAACTGGAATGACAAGAGAAGAATTCTGAAACGACAAACCTCAAAAAAAACTTATGTAAAATCTAGCATTAACGAAAATTATACTTTTTTCATGCATGCTATGGTTTTTATAATTAACGGAGAGTGTGATATGGCGGCTAATTTAAAATTTGAAAGCGTTCCAGGAACAGCAGCAACAACTCTGGCAGAAGTCAAACTTGTAACTTTGGCAGATAATATGGGTAATAAATATACTTTGGATATAATCACAAATGATCTTAAAGTGGGATATACACCAAATGGTGGTCAAATAACAGAGCACAAAATAACTGGTCTATCAACAGCTCTGGGAAGTTTACTTAGTACAAAAGATAATAATGAATCAGTTCTAGTGGATACATTAGGAAACTTTCTTGATAGCCCAGATAAAGCAAAGTATGATGGTCAAAATGACCAAACAGTAAAGGAGTTCTTAGTAGGTAAAGGGCTAAAAGGAGCAAATGGAGATAAAGGGCTAAAAGGAGATAAAGGGCTAAAAGGAGATAAAGGGGATACAGGAGATAAAGGAGCAGATGGTAAAGATGGAGCTCAAGGGCTAAAAGGAGATAAAGGAGATAAAGGAGACACCGGGCTAAAAGGAGATAAAGGGGATACAGGAGATAAAGGAGCAGATGGTAAAGATGGAGCTCAAGGGCTAAAAGGAGATAAAGGAGATAAAGGAGACACCGGGCTAAAAGGAGATAAAGGGGATACAGGAGATAAAGGAGCAGATGGTAAAGATGGAGCTCAAGGGC